>OX411764.1:12072882-12672882 GCA_948252205.1 Orthosia incerta | reverse complement strand
ACACACTTTTGCAAATTTGTAGCGAAATGGATAATGATTTAGGACGAAACCGAGCGCGCAAAATTTTATAAACAGACCTTTGGCAGTCTAGATATCATGAAAAAACGACTAAATCTATCTGTTCAAAATAAAATTATTTGCATTGTTCTGTCTTAAAGTGGTCTAAGAGTGGTGTTTAATACTGGGAATGATTTGAAGACATTTTTTAGGTGTTAAAAGGATGATTTTAAGTGTATGATCTAATTTAACTCCTAAAACGTGGATCCACGCGATACATAATGGCTTTTTAATTGTTTCGGTAATAACTCAGCAATAAATTGGTCATTTCCAACTATTTTGGGTTCGGCTTCTAGTCAAATCTAACACAGTTATTTTTATTTTAAGTTCTTTCAGTCCATCAAAAGGTTGTCTGGTGGATCTTTGTAAGCGCGCCATACAATTATTTTTTTGTAAAAGACTTGTGTACCTATTTTTATGTACAATAAAGAATATTCTATCTTTAGCTCCTTAAATATCTGAATCCCAGTATTTAAGGAGCTACTGCCTAAATCAGAGTTCCACACAGCTAAGTTTCTGTGTGCATGCTAAGCCTTGCTTTTGTTTGTCATTCTTCCAAGAAAGTCTCTATGTATGCATGACTGTAAAAGCTCGAAATACAGCTTTAAAAAAAAAAAACAGTAAAAGCTGAAAGACGTCTCCCGCTGAACATAGACCTTCCCCATGTCCCCATGTCCCCACATTGACCGGTCCCAAGCGTCTCGCATCCAGCGGAGCCTCGCAACTTTCACCAGGTCATTGGTCTACCTAGCAGGAGGCCTTCCGACGCAACCTCTTCCGGTTTGCGGTTTCTCCTCCAGAACTTTTCGGCCCCATCGACCATGGGTTCTGCGAGCAATGTACCTGTCGGCGCGTGGTTACCATCGTCGTCGAGTTCACACGTAATATTGGTTTGCACAAATATTTAAGCACAGTAACAGTTGACAGAGTATATGGCGAATAAAAAAATACTTTAGTTCAGTATAGGTTGTTCATTCCATGGTAGCGAAAGAGTCCTCTTCCTCCATAATTACATCGGTTTTTATATAGAGAAAATAACAAGCATAAAGATTACAGCGGATGTAGAAATTATTAAAATTAAGCGGGTAAACATACAGTTTAGGCGCGAAACATCAAAAAGGAAGTTATCAAAATAAATCCTTACAATATTTACTCAGACGATAGAGAAATAATTAAAATAAATAAATAGAACGGAAGTTGTCAAAGTAAATTCTTATTTAGACAAAACCGGACGTTATAATATTTAAAAGAAATAAAAAGGAAACAGTCAAATTAAATCCGTATAAAATGTCAACTGGAAATCCCTTCATTTAAAAATAATTATAAAGATTTGATCAAATTAAAGCTTAATATAAATTGAACCGGATATCGCAACATTTAAATAATAAGAAAGGAAATACAGAATGTTACAATATTCAAAATAAAACATAAACATTAAATCGACTAATGGTTTCGCGCCCATACGGCCATACTGATCCAGCGCGCTCTCTGCGCTGTACAGCATTTTGCATCAAATCAGCTCACCCATCAATATGGGTGAGCTTAATTTAAGTTGTCATCGGCGTCACCTACTTCGGGTTAGCCTAAATTACGCTGTATCAAACATTTAACATGATATCGGCGCCACCCACATGGGGATAAAGACAAAGATATTTTATTTCAACTAGGCCACCAAGCGGCACTTTTAAACGTCACAATTAAAATTTACATGGAATAAAAATTGATTCTACCGTCCATTCGGAAAGTAGCTTGTTATGGAGAAGAATGCACAAGAAACTCCATACTTACTCTTTTGGGACTAGCCTAAATCAACAACATCAAACATTTTAAATAACATCTGCGTCACCCATATGGGGCTAGCCTAAATCACATATCATCAAACATTTTAAATAACATCGGCTTCACCCATATGGGGCTAGCCTAAATCACAAAATAACAAACATTTTAAATAACATCGGCTTCACCCATATGGGGCTAGCCTAAATCACAAAACAACAAACATTTTAAATAACATCGGCGTCACCCATATGGGGCAAGCCTACATCACATAATAACAAACATTTACCTCGGCATCACCCACATGGGGCAAGCCTACATCACATAATAACAAACATTTACCTCGGCATCACCCACATGGGGCAAGCCTACATCACATAATAACTAACATTTACCTCGGCATCACCCACATGGGGCAAGCTTACATCACATAATAACAAACATTTACCTCGGCATCACCCACATGGGGCAAGCCTACATCACATAATAAACATTTTACCTGACCTCGGCATCACCCCCACATGGGGCAAGCCTAAATCACACATTATCAAACATCATACGTGACCTCGGCACTATTACACGGCATCACCCGCATTGGATCTAGCCATACCAAATGGCATCACCCGCATTGGATCTAGCCCCCTAAGTTGACCTCACCCGCCTTGGATCTAGCATATCAAGCATCACCCGCATTGGGATCTAGCATATCAAGCATCACCCGCATTGGATACAGCCCCCTAACATGGCATCACCCGCCTAGGATCAAGCCAACCATTGTGGTATCACCCGCATTGGATATAGCCCCCTAACTCGGCATCACCCGCCTAGTAACTAGCCAACCATTGTGGCATCAACCGCATTGGATATAGCACTCAGACCGGGTTTCAGGATACGCTGGTGATCAGTCAGCGTTTGAGGAAGGATGGTTTGGATAGGTTCGAACAAGAAATCTATATTTTTATTTATTACCGTAATAGGCCGATTCACATAACTTACATTACAACAATTAACGGCATCACCCGCCTAGGATCTAGCCAACCATCGTGTGGTATCATTCGGCATCACCCGCTTTGGATATAGCCCCCTAATTTGGCATCACCCACATAGTATCTAGCCAACCATCGTGTGGTATCATTCGACATCAACCGCTTTGGATATAGCCCCCTAATTTGGCATCACCCGCATAGTATCTAGCCAACCATCGTGTGGTATCATTCGGCATCAACCGCTTTGGATATAGCCCCCTAACTAGCATCACCCGCCTTGGATCTAGCCATATTCCTTCATGGCATCACCCGCATGGGATATAGCTCTTAGACCAGGAAAAAGGATACGCATGGTGGCCAGCCAGCGCAACAGGTGGGAAAGTGGGACTTGTTAATATAATCATCATAATTTATAATCCTCCGCCCATACGGTCGGTTCATTATAATCCACAAATGGATCAAACTGATCCATTTGTGCCAGCCAGAGGTGCTGGCCTCAAAAAGTCATGACTAGCGATCTATTCGGCACATGTTCTTTAATTCGCATGCTTTAATATAAAGCAATACAATTGATAGGCAGTATTTTTAGAACTGCCATAGGAACTTCATACTTAGAACCAAGTTTAGTCATCTGTCCGTCATGCCTATGCATCAAGACAAATCCTCTCTTACAAAAGACATATTCAAGCTTTGTTCGTGTCAAATTTTAACTTGTTCCGAAATGATCGCTCGTCCATCCTTATTACATGCAAGAGCTTAACACACAGTGGCGAAAATGAGACTACATGGGAGACTTTCCCTATACATTTTGAAACAATAAAATAAATATAACTAACTGTAAATCTCGAACTGTTGTGCCATTGTTTATTAAGCTCTGTAACAGACGTAATTGTCTTTGCTTATATTTATAGTATGTCAACCTGACAGTTTGCCCGACTAGCATCTTTAGCCACCAGGTGTGTTATGAATTTCAAGACGTGTTGGAATTGGAAGTTATCATGTAATGGGAGATCAAATTTAATCTAAAACATTTGAACTTTACTTCTAATCAATGTATCTTGCGATATAACGTTTTGTATCAGAACTAAGTTATTCAACTATGTTCTTTAGATCTGTTCCCGTTTTTATTCTATAGGGAGTCAACGGTTATGATATTAAGTGCTGAAAATATTAGAGATATTTTCGGAATTTTACAGGTACCCACTACGGCATTTTGATTAAACAAAAATCGCCACGCGGAAGCCTGTCGCCCTCCTATACTTAATATAAATTTTACAGAAGCGTACCAACGGTGTACTCTTCTATTACTATATAAAATAATCTACCATACAAGTGGCAGAATGGTTTAATTGCTTTGACAAGAGTCAATAATTTGAGTTCATATGAATGGTATTGGCGCTCAGATTCGTCTTTCACGTACTAAAATAACTAACAACATGAGGGTACTTAAGTCACTTAACCAGAACTTCGTCATAATCTAAATGATTAGCAACTGTAGATCACAAACCAAACCACGCTCAAAAATAGTAAAGAGAGGGTAGGATGTTAATCTACCAATTCCTTCCCTTCGAGCATTACTATGGCATTCCATCCATCTTCCACAGTAACTAGACAAAGGAGCCCTACACAGTATTTTAAGGAATTGTATTTAAAAAAAAGGAAGTACCTACAACGATCTAAAAATATTAGCGAACTGCTAAACAAGTTGACCATTGCAAAGAACAAAAGGCATCTTTGCAATTTGTCACTAAAATCACAAACTTTACTATATAAATGATACCTACTTATTAACTGACATTCTTGACAGAATACTCAATCAACATCAGTTCGTTCTAAAATTTTGATAAAAAAAAACAAACTTAAATTCAAATTCTACATAAATTCGTTTGCCTGGAATCGAACCAGTATTATCGACAATTTGCACCGGATCGAAACAACTTCAATTTCGACGAAGGTAGTTGAAAAATAATTTTTCAATACAGTTGTTAAACATGGCGTACTTTCAGAGGCTATAATTATGATTCGAAAGTTAAATCTTACGCATAGGCATCTTTCTGTTACGCGGTCGTGACTTTTGTTTACGAGCTCGATCATTATGTTTGCAGTTTAGTTTTAAATTTATAAGTCAATTTAAAAAAGTTTAGGAGCAAGGAGTTTTCAAACATAGAATAAAATGGGATAGATTTTCTAAGAGGAAAAATGAATGATTCCGTACGTTTTAGCATTAAATTCTCAAAAGTCTTATAAATGGTTGTTTAATATATTTAATTACCAGTTTTAATTTAATTATTTTCACATCAACATTTGTCAAAAATCGAATAGGCTGTATAGGCTGATATTGTTGTAAAAAAATAAGTCCAGTTGCAAAAACGCACCATAAGTCAATTTAAAAAAGTTTAGTAGCAAGGAGTTTTCATACATAGAATAAAATGGAATACGATTTTGTACGAGGAAAAATTTATGATTCCGTACGTTTTAGCATTGAATTCTCATTTTTTTTTAAAGTTGTTTAATATGTTTAAATAATAGTTTTAAGTTAATTATTTTCACATTAACGTTTGTCAAAAATCGAATAGGCTGTATAGGCTGTTTTCTTTGTAAAAAAATATGTCCAGTTGCATAAACGCGCCATATTGAAAATTTTATTTTTTGTGAATAAACAAATCTAATTCTTTGATTTGTTTTTACTGTTTCTCACAACTGTATTGAAAAACGTCGTGTGATACACGGGTGTGTAGGTTATTGCAAACTCGTGTCATTAAAAACCCTCGCCTTCGGCTCGGGCTTGTTAATGACAGCTCGTTTGCAATAACCTACTTCCCACCCTTGTATCACAATGTACTAGTAGCATCTCGAAATTTTACTTTTGATTTTAATTTCGAAGGTAGTCGTGAAAATATTACCTACTTTCAATCAGTAGATTTTGTATTACCGTCAGTTTTGTAAGGCAATGACTAACTAATGACTTAAAGTCACGCATAAGGTGACCAGGATTTTACACTCGAAACCGGTCGGTGACTGACCTAACGATTTAGAGTTTACCAAAAGCCATACTATTTCTTTAGAATAATTTTGGTTTTTATGTCAGTTTTCGGTCCGTCAAGTTTAAGAAAAGTTTTCAAAACGGAGCCTAGTTTGGGCAAAGAGTCAGGCTTGTTACACAAAAATTCACATTACACAAAATCAAGAAAATACCAGTGATTAGAACGTCAAATACCTGACCCGTGGCTACAGGCCACACTTTCTTGAACAGCGCCCTCCATCCCTCGCTGGCATAGTCCGCGAAGCTGCTCACCTGCGCCGACGGCACCGCTGGTCATCGTCAGCATACCGGAACCTTTCGCCGAAAGTCTGGATCAGGCTTGCTTCGTGCTTCTTTGCTCGATGTGGCTTGCTTCATGGTCGATGTCACCAGACTCAACCAATGAGGAAGTTGGGTCTGGTGGGGCTGTCAGTACTGATTTGGGGACCCAGAACACTTTAGTAGGGGCGAGCTGGATCCCACCGCTGCTGTCGGCGCGTGGTCGCCATGGTTGTCGAGTTCACACGTAATATTGGTTTGCACCAATATTTATGCACAGTAACAGTTGACAGAGTTTATGGCGAATAAAGAAATACTTTAGTTCAGTATAGGTTGTTTATTCCATGGTAGCGAAAGAGTCCTCTTCCTCCATAATTACATCGGTTTTTATACAGAGAAAATAACAAGCATAAAGATTACAGCGGATGTAGAAATTATTAAAATTAAGCGGGTAAACATACAGTTTAGGCGCGAAACATCAAAAAGGAAGTTATCAAAATAAATCCTTACAATGTTTACTCAGACGATAGAGAAATAATTAAAATAAATAAATAGAACGGAAGTTGTCAAAGTAAATTCTTATTTAGACAAAACCGGACGTTATAATATTTAAAAGAAATAAAAAGGAAACAGTCAAATTAAATCCGTATAAAATGTCAACTGGAAATCCCTTCATTTAAAAATAATTATAAAGATTTGATCAAATTAAAGCTTAATATAAATTGAACCGGATATCGCAACATTTAAATAATAAGAAAGGAAATACAGAATGTTACAATATTCAAAATAAAACATAAACATTAAATCGACTAATGGTTTCGCGCCCATATACCCCTCCCACTACCCCTTAAGCTTGGCAATTCTTCAGACTAAGTGAATATTTTACTAAGTAGTACTCACTTAGTATTTCATGTATCACTGGCAAATCTTAAGTTCTACCGTAGTTCAGGCTTTTACAGAAACATATACAAGGGATTAGTAACAAAATGACAACAACAATACACTCTAAACTTAACATCAAACAAGAAAAACTTATTAAACAAAACACTGACAAATTTAAGATCCCCCAATATGCATCGTGGTATCTTTTGCGTAACTTAGGACCAAAAACTTTGTAATGTATTAGAAAGTTAAAATAAACCGGGATTACATTAAGGCACGACTTATCTACTTGACAAAAGAGACTTGGTGCGTTACATTGTGGCATTTGTTATACAATTTTGTGAGATTAGACTTCTGAAAGAGCTTTCAAGTTTCTGGAGAGGCTTGTTCTGTAAGGCTTGTAGAAAAGATTATTTATTATTTGGAGTATAATTGTGGTTTGTAAGTGGCGTGCGAGCAGTAGTCGCCCAATGGTAACGGCCCCGACTAACGTGTCGTGGGTCAAACCCAGGCAGGCGCTTTAATTTGGGTAAATTATTTCATCACCACTGCTCTGAGAACGGTGAAAGAAAACGTCGTGAGGAACCTGACATGACCTAGAATCAAAAATTCGAAGACACGTAACTTTCACCAACTCACATCAATGGGTCCACGTTGTGCATTAAGGCCCATTCCCTCTCTTACAGAAAGGTGGCCTGTTTCCTATCAGTGGGAATTTCGAAAGGCAGATGATGATGAAGAAATGGCGTCCTTCCAGAGTCGTGGTCTTTCAATATAAGTAGGTGCGTCCGGTACCTAAAGTACTTATCTTATTGATAGGTAATGTTTTGATAATGTATGTATGCAATGTTCTAAATCTTGTATAGTTTATATCTTGTATGCTACTCTATTTGCTTTGATCATCAGTACCATTGGCAGCTTTGTTTTTCCGGTTTTTGCCCATCCAACGGCCTGGATGGCACAATTACTCTTGGTCGTTAGCCCGTATTCGGGTGCACGAAAGACGTTACTCGAATTCGGGCACCCTAAGCATTAATTACATTGTTGAAGTTGTCTCTCTGTTTGAATAAATCTCGAACCCAGACTCTTTATTTCTTTTTCATTCTGCGAGACAATTTTAGGGTTAAAATATCACAAACAATATGTATGCTTCTTTGGAGAGCAACACTACTCATTGTGACGAATGGCGAAGTACTGCTTAACAATTGAAAGGAAAACGGCGTCGGGTAACCAAAACGAAAGCTGTTCGAATACGGGCGTACTCGACTCCGTTCATTTACACTTAGTCGTTTGTCCGAATTCCTTAGGCAATAGAATACGAGCTAACGATCAAGTGTAATTTCGCCTCAATACAAGCACTATGATTCTACCACAGGCTCTGAATAAAGTGTTATTAGATGACATTCTTAATTTTTGTGTTGTATTTCGTAGCACGACCATGAACGCATTCATTAGAAATTTAGATGGTACTAAAATCCTTTTAATTTGTACTATTTTATACCACTAATTAGATATTGTATACCTCTCAATTATCGCAGATACGAGTATAAAGGTCGTGCTGGCAAGATTCTTTCCCAGCACGACCACGCTAAAATTCCAGCTGGCATAGAAGTGATGAAACGGGAGCATGCCTAAAAATGTGTACTTATTATGTACTCCTATTTCATTACTGGTACTGGCTTTTTTTTTGGGGTGGAAAATCATCCAATGACTCCTCCCACTCTTGGTGAAACTAAAACCCACCCGTGTTCCTTCAGTTGCTTGTGCCAGGGCCGCGGTAACTCTCTTTCAAATTTATCCGCGACCCACCCAGGCATCAAACATATAGCTATGTTTGCGTATAGAACATTCTAGATAAAGTTACCTTTCAAACATAAAACCTAAATAAAAATCGGTTCATCCGTTTAGGAGCTGTGATGCCACCGACAGATACACGAATACAAAGATACATGTCAAACTTATAACACCCCTCTTTTTCCGTCGGGGGTTAAAAATGAGGACTTCATTATCATCATCAGCTTTTTAATGTGTCCACTGCTGGGACACAGGCTTCCTCTCTATGAGAGGGAATGGGCCGTAATCCACCACTTGGGCCCCGTGCGGGTTGGTGGATGTCACATGTTTTCGAATGTTTGGTTCTGGGACATGCCGGTTCCCTTACGATGTTTTCCTTCATCGTTTTAAGAGCAATAGTGATGAAATAATTTACATTAAGTAAAACGCCTACCTGAGTACGAACTCACGACCTACAACTTGTAAGTCGCGGCCGCTATCACTGGGCCACCATTGCACAGTGTTTTATAGACCCAAAAAAAGTGACATCAGCTTTTTATTGGCTATTTCTACCTAATAGTTCATTACAAATGCACGAGTAGAACTTCCATGTGCCAATTTTGAATACTTGATTTTTAAAAAATCGTAATTTTTTCGAAACCTTGAAGCCCAAAAGACCAAAAAAAAATCGTAAAAAAAAACTGTTCATAATTGAGATTTATTCGTATTGCAGGTTTATGAAGCACTTCAAGTAGAAAATTATCCCGTATTTATGTAATTAAAAACGATAATAGAACCCACGAAAAAAAATGTTTTACCGAAATTTGTATTTATTTTTTTTATTTTTTATTCTAGCTCGAAGTCGAACCTCTGTCTGGTACCAGCATTATCATCACTCATAATCAAAGCGGGATGTACATTTCATACCTTGCTACATTTGTTCTAGCTTAGCATAATCCAGGACCTTTTATCCTTCACAAAAAGTTACAGGTTAAAACTGCCGGTGGATTCCTTAAAAAGGACTCGTTAGGCCTTTTGTAAAGCACTCTGTAAACATGACGATCCAACGAAAATTCCTTTTCAGTGCTTCACTAAACTCTCCGGCACATAATATCTTCCTTTCAGGTATGCTCACTCAGTGATTATTTAATGTATGTTTGTCAGTTGTGTTAGACTTTAGTCAGAAAAATAGTTAATTAATGCTAATATTGGGACGAAATACAGTTTATAATCAATAGATTAATGATAATTAAAGTGCATCTTTGGATTTTGAGCGAATTTGTAGAGCGTGTTAATTTTTTAGAACTAAATTTTGAATTTATATTTCTTTTACCTCTTAATGTATTCTAAATGTTGTATTTATGTCACTTCAATTAAACTTACAAAAGTCACTTAAACACAACATTCATTAACAGCAATCGCCAAGCTCATATACTCCGCTTCAATCGATGATAGAATAACAGTAGTTTGCTTCTTACTCTCCCACGAAATTGCTCCGCCATACAACGAGAAGTAAAATCCGGTGAAAGAACGACGATCTATGGGACAATTTGATGATTGCAGTTGTGAACTTAACAGAAAGGGTACAAATGCTGGTTCGGTTAAATCAGTGCCAGACTTACAAGTATTACCGTTTCCTTTCATCATCTGCCTAGCCTTTTCCCAACTATATTGGGGTCGGCTTCCAGTCTTACCGGATTCAGCTAAGTACCAGTGTTTTACATGGAGCGACTGCCTATCTGACCTCCACAACCCAGTAACTGGGTAACACGGTACGCCTTGGCAAGACTGGTGTCAGATCTCAAGCTTCTGACTACCCGTAACGACTGTCAAAGATCTTCAAATGACAGCCGGGACCAACGGCTTAACGTGCTTTCCGAGGCACGGAGGAAACTCGGTATGTTGAAATGGTCACCCATCCACGGACCGACCTCGTCAAGCGTTGCTTAACATTTATGATCGACCCGTGCGGCTGTTGTTATTTAACCACGAGCTCCTCCGTTTCCTTTCAAATCTTGAAAATCTTTTTCAAAGAATATCACATCTCTGCTTTTCACCACTCTTCTGGGATATCTAACGTCCCCAAAAAGTAACTTCTCGGACCATCTGAATAGCCGTTAAAAATGTGTTCGGATGCTTTCATGTCCAATTTCTTCTGATTACAGTCGGGGACATGTACAATATATTGAGCTATAATAGCGAAGCTATATAATATATTAAGCTTAATAATGAATAATATTCACGTTTGCGAAGGCTCCTTTTCAGGCTGAAAGCAAGCGGCTCGTTGGTCTAGTGGTATGATTCTCGCTTTGGGTGCGAGAGGCCCCGAGTTCAAATCCCGGACAAGCCCTATTTTGGAATACCAAAATAAGTTAAATCGACGGACTGTCGATCAGGCTACGCTATACCATACCATCTTATCTTATCTTATGGAGTGGCCGAGAAATACCTCGGACACTTCAACCCATTGGGATCTTTTGTGGTCATATACCATACCATAGTAGTAATGTTTTATTTCAGATAGGCAAGTATTTTGTGCCTTGTCGAATTAGTTTTAATTTAGTTCTACCACAGGCACATCTTCCTCATCCAAAAAAATGTGTGTATACTACTCTGCAGTTTGCTACTTTACTATGACATGGTAATACAAAGATTTTTTTCTTGTCAGCTAAGTTTTATTCATTAAAATTTACATAGTATAAAATACTTAATTAACAATAACTACCTATATATACACTTAAATAAAATAATAATTAAAAAGTAAGCTGGGCTTTTCCTTGGCCAGAGAATCAGCATTGCCATCCAACGTGGCAATGCTGCCAGCGTTCTGGGCACTTTTCACGTTGACAGCGATGTGGACGATTTTTTTGATGCCCTATGACCCTTGCCCTTTTATACGCGTTCGTAGTTTTATTTAATTTATATAAAACTTGATTTTCTTTGAAACAAAATATCGTATATTTAACCTGCCCGTAAACCTGAGGCTTAAATTGAATTTATTGCCAATCTTGCCGGGAACGTTTTGGCGGGAACGTGATGGCGCTTCTCTGTTTTATTTTCCTAAAATTGTGTTAATTGAATATTAATAGTGTAAAAGCGGTGGTTTTTTATAATATTTTTCTTATAATATTTGTGAACATGCACGAGTGTGGGCAAGTAAAACACAGCTGTGGAACATGAGTTTGTTCATGATTTCGACAAAACTCCGTGGAAGCTTAACAGCCATTTTACTGGGACCTAACTAGGACATTGGACTAAAAACTAAAGAAACTAGAACTTCTGTGCCAGTGCTTGTGTGCTGGCTAAATGCACAAACCGTGCGAAGCAAAACCAAGAAAAAACCTGGCCGTGTTGCTTACCGCATGTTTATTTTGACTAAAACATAAACATTTTCATATGCAAATGCTAATACGCTTATAAATAAAGTTTTTCGTATCTCTGGTATTTGACATTATTTTAAATCAAATGCAAATGGTCATGATCAGCACACATTTCACAAGAAAATAAGGAAATAGTTATATACAGATCCGAATTCTATCTCTACAACACAATCCGTAATAAATAATATTAAATCCGTAAAGTAAGAATTATGTTCCGCTGATGAAGGGAAGGCAACATCGATGCTCAATATATTACGGCATGATATATTATAGCTCAGAGCTTTCGCTCTTGATCCAAAAACACGCAGATGAGAAAGATTTGGTATTTTACCATACACCTTCACATACGCAATCTTGCCTTCGAGAGCACGGTGAGGAAATTTATTTTTATCTCCGCAGCATCTTGCCAATACGCCGGAGAAAGAGAACTGTCAGAAAGCATTGATCTAACCTTCGCCATAATAGAACGATTGGTACTCTTTGCGATAGCGTTCTGTTGAGGGCTATAGGGAACAGTTGTTTGATGTTGAATTCCCTCGCCTTGTAAATAGTTCGAAAGTTCAGCGTTAACATATTCTTTCCCATTGTCGCTCTTCAGTATCTTGATCTTAGCTCCTGTTGCCCGCTCCACTGAGGACTGGAAAATGCAAAACCTTTTTCTTTACTTCCGCTTTTGAAGGAATAAAGAATACTATAGTCATACGAGACAAGTCATCTATAAAAAAGAGAATATATTTATTGCCTTGAAAAGACGTTTCAGGCAAGGGTCCACATACATCTGTGTGAGTAAGCTCTAGAACTTCGTTTGATATTGTATGAGAAACTTTTTAAAGGATTTCCTATTCTGCTTCCCTTCAAAGCAGGGGATACATGAAGAACCATGTATCTACTCCCGTGTAGTCGACGCCAACATTCAGCGTGTCCCTTCTTTAGTTGATCCATTCCAATGTGGCATAAGTGGCCAAGTTGTCTATATCAAAGTTTGAAGCTGGAAACATCGGAGCGTGTCTCAAAAGCGGACAATTGAGGCATTCAGTATCATCAAAGACGAGCAGATTTAACCCCGTATTGCATAAATATCAGAAGAAATTCTTCTTTACGTATGTTTTTCGCGTTGGTTGCGGAGAAGGGAATGAAAATGCACCATTTAGACGTGGATACAGCATTTTTAAACGGAGATTTGGAGGAAGTAGTGTACAGGACTCAGCCGGAAGGTTTTTCTAAACCTGGTCAAGAAGATAAAGTATGTTTACTGAAATGTTCACTTTATGGCCTCAAGCAAGCTTCCAGACCATGGTATAAAAATTTGACCGAAATTTTACAATGCATTGGTTTGTGGGCTGATGTGCTCATAAAGCCATTAGCTCGTGTTAAGCATCAAAATTGTGCAGAAGGAATAGGCTAGTATTTATAATTTTATTTTGATTACGGGGGAGTATGTTGTATCATCATTTCAGCCAAAAGACGTCCACTGCTGGACATAGGCCTCCCCCAGGCGTCGCCACATTGACCGATCCCGTGCGTCTTGCATCCAGCGCCTTCCCGCAACCTTAACCAGGTCATCGGTCCACCTAGTGGGAGGCCTTCCAACGTATCGTCTTCCGGTTCGCGGTCGCCATTCCAGAACTTTTCTGCCCCATCGGCCATCCGTTCTGCGAGCAATGTGCCCTGCCCACTGCCACTTAAGTTTGGCAATTCTTCGGGCTATGTCTGTAACCCTGGTTCTCATGCGGATCTCCACATTTCTGATTCGATCACGCAAGGAAACTCCGAGCATAGCCCTCTCCATTGCCCTTTGAGTGACTGTAAGCTTCCTGATAAGGCCCATTGTAAGCGACCACGTCTCAGAGCCATATGTCATCACTGGCAACACACACTGGTCATAGACTTTCGTCTTGAGACACTGTGGTAAGTTGGACGAGAAGATACCGCGCAACTTCCCGAACGCTGCCCAGCCGAGTCGGATTCGACGGTTGACCTCTTTCTCGAAGTTGGCCCTACCCAATTGGATCGTTTGTCCCAGGTAGACATAGTCGCCCACAACTTCGAGTGTAGAGTCTCCGACCTTGATAGGAGTGGGTGTAACATGGGCATTCACCATGACCTTGGTTTTTTCCATGTTCATTTTAAGACCCACTCTTTCGGAAGCTCTACTGAGGTCATCGAGCATTTTACTGAGGCTCTCCATGGTCTCAGCCATGACCACTATGTCGCCGGCAAACCGAAGGTGAGTGATGTACTCGCCATTAACGTTGATGCCAAGCCCTTTCCAATCCAGAACCTTGAAGACATCCTCCAGCGCAGCAGTGAACAGTTTCGGAGAAATGACGTCTCCCTGTCTCACGCCGCGCCGGAGAAGAATTGGTTTCGAGGTCTGATCCTGAAGACGGACTGACATAGTGGCGTTCTTGTACAAACACTTCAACACTTCAATGTACCGGTAGTCGATCTGGCACCGTTGGAGAGACTGCAGTACAGCCCAAGTCTCGATCGAATCGAAGGCTTTCTCGTAGTCCACAAACGCTAAACAGAGAGGCAGGTTATACTCTTCGGTCTTCTGTATAACCTGCCGCAGCGTATGTATGTGGTCTACGGTGCTAAAGCCTTTTCGGAATCCGGCTTGTTCGAGAGGCTGGAAATCGTCAAACCTGCGCGCGAGACGATTCGTGATGACTCTTGAAAATAACTTGTAGACATGGCTAAGAAGTGAGATGGGCCTATAGTTCTTCAGCCGGGCATTGTCGCCCTTTTTGAAGAAGAGTACCACCACACCCCTGCACCATGCCTGTGGCGTTTTGCCCTCGAGTATGACGGAATCAAACAGCTTCTGAAGGGCCTTTAGGACCGGTTTTCCACCCGCCTTCAGGAGTTCAGCCGTGATTCCGTCATCACCCGGCGCCTTGTTGTTTTTAAGCTGTTTCAGAGCCATCCTAATCTCGTACAGGCTGACGTCCGGAATATCTTCGGTATAGTGTCGGGTCAATCTAGCTCTTGGGTCGTTTGCTAGACTCGCAACGGGCTTGCTGATTGATGTGTACAACTGCCCATAGAATGTCTCGATCTCCCCCAGAAGCTCCGGTTTGGCGGATACGATCCTGCCATCGTCGGTCTTCAGTTTCGTGAGCTGGCTCTGCCCAATAGCCAGATCCCTTGAAAAAACCTTGGAGCCCTTATTTTGCTCAATCGCGTCTTTTATACGCTCGGTATTAAAGCGGCGGAGGTCTCTTTTCAAGGATTTAGAGATCTGTCTATTGAGCTGCCGGTATTTGCACGCCTCATCTGAAGACTGCAGGATCATCTCACGCCTCTCCTTCATAAGTTTGAGGGTATGATCAGAGACCTTTTTCTTTCTATCTGTACGACGGGTCTTGAAAAACTTAGACCCGACCGTATGGACAGCTTCCACGAACCCGTCGGCGTAGTCGTCCATGGAGCTCCCTAGGCACTCGAAACGATTCTGGAGTTCGAGCTGAAAGCTTTCGGGGTTTTGGACCTGGATCTGTGCTGGACGGAGCGTGGACTTCATCAGTCGAGACCTTTCAAGCTTAATATTAATGTTCAATGTGCCTCTTACCATGCGGTGATCGCTCCCGGTTTTTACCGAATTGATCACTGAGACATCATTGAACATTTGCTTCTTGGTTGACATGATGAAGTCGATCTCATTTTTTGTTGCACCATCGGGGCTCTGCCAGGTCAACTTCCTGTGTTCACGCTTTTTGAAGAAGGAGTTCATCATAAAGAGGCCCTCCCTCTCCATAAAACTGGCCAGTAGGTGACCCCGGTGGTTCCGTCGTCCAACTCCAAATTGCCCCACTTGCAGCTCATCCTCGTCTCGTTTGCCCAGTTTCGCGTTGAAGTCCCCCATGACAACGGTGAAGTGAGTTTTGAAACCATGCATGGCTCTGGAGATATCCTCATACATGGTCTCTACCTCGTCGTCGGGGTGTGCCGAGGTTGGGGCGTAGACCTGTATGACCTTCAGCGAATATCTTGAGGATATTCTGAGTATAAGGCACGCCACCCTGGTCGACACACTCTCGATCTTCACCACGTTGTTCACAAGGGACTTGTGGACGATAAACCCGACACCACCCTGGTACTGCCGGTCACCCTCTTGGAAATAGAGCAGGTTACCGGATTTGAGGATTATCGAGTCCTCCCCCTCTCTTCGGACTTCCGATAACCCTATAATACTCCATCGCAACCTGCTCAAATCCTCTTCGATGTTGTATAACAGAAATCAAATCAAATCAAATTTGTTTATTTGTGATGGCTAACTGCCTAATCAAAATTTAGAATTTATATTTCTTTTACCTCTCAATGTATTCTGAATGTTGTATTTATGTCACTTCAATAAACTAAGTCAAAATAAGAAGCGACTACATAAGAGAAAAAACAAAACTCATAGATGCTCTGCATTACGCTTTAACACTAAAGTGGCGATGGGTAGGGCACTTAGCCAGATACAGAGACAAAAGACTGATGGACACTAGAAACCACAAGATGGGAAGGACCAATTGGTAAAAAAAGCAGAGGACGTCCAAAGAACAGATGGATTAATGAAATAATAGCCATAGCAGGAAAAGAATGGCAAACAAAAGCAAGGCATAGAAAGACTTGGAGTAAACTGGCGGAGACCTTTACCCAGACTGGGGTTCTAGCACCATACAACTTAGGAATTATATAATTAAAAAAAAAAAAAACGATAAATAGATTATAAGTAAAAATATTATTTTAATGTTAATTTTTTAGGTGTTGGAAATAAATGGGTTTTATTATTATTATTAATAATAAACTAAGTCAAAACACAACATCACTTGGAAGTTCGATTGACCATTATAATATTTGGTATACAAACATACCAACATTATTCGAAGATATATGTGATATCAACCAACCCGGACTCGGCCCAGGTGGTGGATTGCGGCCCTCTTTCTCTTAAAAAGAGGAGACCTGACCACCAACAGTGGGAACGTAATAGGCTTATATGCTATGGTGTTATTTTAGGTAGGAACTAAGACCAGTAAAAGCTGACGCTTTAACTGGTCTGGTATTTTTTGTTAAAAATACTGCCTGTTAGTTGAATTACTACTTGCAAACGTTCTCTTTAGGAGCTTTTCAGTAGGAGCAGAAATTGTTCAAAGGCTTCCATGCTTGAACCTCATATTCCACCATAGCCACATATTTACTTGCAAATCGAACGCTTGCCTTTAGTATGCGTTATTAACTACATTTGCTTGTATTTACAAAGTTACGAGCAGAAAAATTATAAACCTTATATTTCAGAATGTATGCTTTTGAATACGGTTACATTTTTGGAATGGAGTTCCTTAACACGGCATATCTTCTTATCTTTTGGAGGAGCCGATCCGATCTTTTGTGGTCCCCTACACTATCTTTCTTCTATCCCGTAAACTTATATATTATAGGTATTTATTAATTTTATAGTAGTTATGTATATTTTATACATATATTTAGATATATAATATTGTTGAGGCACTTAATGTAATTTTATATATTATATTTGTATTAATTTAGTTTTATTATCTTTCCTTTTACTAATACACACTGTGTCTATGTTTTTTATTTAATTTTTCTGTCGTAGGTCTGCTAGAAGAAATTTCTTTAGAAATAAGCAGCACCTTTGTGCTACTCTATCTTTATATGTACTTTCTCTTTAAAGTGTTTTGTGGTACATAAATAAATAACTTACTCGTCCCCAATTTCGTTGAAAACCTTATTTATGAGTTTTACAACGAGATTAGGAGATATAAACCTATAGTCTTCTGGTCTTGGATATCCTACCAAATTGTTTTTTTTTTGCTTGGAGAAATGCTCATGCTTACTGAACTACCACGGGGAGATAGTACAGTTATGTGGGACTCTAACCCACTAAAACTCCACGGTGTCCTCCTGTGCCGCTTATGGTACACGGGCACGCGTTAGCACTCACCGCGAACCCGCCGCGGCTGTCCGTCACCGGATCATCCTCGGAGGAGTACCCCCATCACCGGCGCACCAGAACACACTGTACGCCGTGACCATCCCAGGGACCAAATCAGCGCATGGGTGCCAAACGACCCCGTGTATGAAATCCTTGGTCCCCCTGTGACGGTTCAAGGTCAATGGCCCCGTCACCTACCATTTTGCGGCTGCAGGGGATAGGGAGAGCGGCTAACGCTATATTGACACTCCTCTTCCCCTGCGGCCCCACTGCGTCCGCCATTAGATGGTGGCGACCCCGTCTAGGCCGCGGAAGGTAGAGAGAGCGGCGCACCGCAATACCGGCACTCCTCTCCCGCCGCGGCCTCCAACTCTCAGCCGCGATATCGTATGGGACCTGGGACGCTCCATAAGACATCGCGGCCCGCCTAAATTGCGATGTCGCCTGTTACCAAGCGGCTCCGCAACCTACTAGTTGGCCGCTACGTCGTCGGCTTAATCGGCAAAAGCCCTGACAAGCGGCCCTTCCTCGGGTTCCTGTTCGCTTCACCGTGGGTGACCAAGCCACGGTTACTGAGCCCCCCCGCCTCGACAATGCGGTAACCCACCGGAGGGGGGATATCCTACCCCTAGTAGATTCTTTCGCTTACTAGCCAGTGCATCGCATGTGCACAGAAGGTGTTCCATGCGTTCCGTAGGTTCCCCGCACAACCTGCACCTCATGTGTGTCGCGGTTAAACCAATATTCATGAGGATGTCGGTGGTTCCAAAGTGGCCAGTGAAGGTCCCAAGCAGGTAGCGGATTTGCCCCCTGCTCATATTCCAAATGCATTCCCGTGCTTTGAACGTAGAACCCAGGCATTTCTTGGAGTGTTCGAAACCGGTATCACCAAACCGTTACTAGACAGCCAATGTGTTTGTTGATTGTGGTCCATACAAACTCCCTGAATGTGGCTTACACGAGACACGTCGAAATGCTTACTCATGGTTCAGGACCCATAAAATCATTTGCTGAGCCCTCTCTTGCCAGTTCACCTGCCATTTCGTTACCAAGGATTCCTTTATGCCCTGGGACCCACATCAGTCTTATTCTGTTATGCTTCCCAAGCCTGTTTAGGGTTTAGATAGTATCCAGAACAAGTTTGTAGTCCATTTTGTAGGATGATCTGGCTCTGGATCTGACTTTGATTGCAGCCTGACTGTCCCTAAGGATATATATAGATTTACCTCTGGTTCATTTATCTGTATTCTCTTGAGCTTAGGTTATTATGGCATATGTTTCTGGTCAGGTTTCTTAACACGGCTTGGGATGGGTGTGATTCGGTAGAAAATGTAACGCCACGTAAGATTTTTTTGAGTTATGTCGCCTTTCCTTTTCTTTCATGGTAGCACTTCTATGAGCAGCTAGCTCCAGAGCCTTGAAAATCGACGCCAAGTGGCCAGTCTGTCGGTTTTTTATCGGTTACATTTCGGGGAGTGTGGGATGGAACTGCACAATTTTATTCCGCCTAGCCCTTTCCATCACCGGACAACAAGACGTACGGCAATGCGCCACCGGTACATGGTGGACAACCCACCCATACGTACAAAGCGTTTTGCGAATACTTTCATTGTGCGCACAGCTAAGGAGTGGAATTTCCTGCTGGAGTCTTTCTTTCCTGATAGCTACTACCTTGGGGTCTTCATGTCAAGAGTGAATAGGTTACTTCTAGACAAGCGTGCTTCACCGTCGACCACATCATCGCTTACCATCCGGCGAGATTGTAGTCAAACGCGAGCCTATCGATAAATAAAAAGAAATAAAAAAACCGGCTTATATGTTGATTGGGTCGTGAGGAACTTCATTCCTGACGGGAGTCCCTTGATCTATATCCACATACGAACTAACGATCTGACATCACACTAAATCCTGCATCAATATGATTTAAACATAATACAACAGTCCGTTTCAATGGAGGTTTGCAGTGCTTTTCATCCTGTTCTACCTCTAAATACCTACCTCTAAATCCTGACGTTATGTATTTCTGAAAAAACTGTTTCTTAATAAACAAGGGCCTTATTTATAAAAGCACGAGTGCGAGTCGGACTCGCGCACGAATGGTTCCGTACCATTATAGCAAAAAACGGCAAAAAAAATGTTGTATGGCAATTAAATATTTATTTTATTCAGTTTTTAGTATTTGTTATTATAGCGGCAATAGAAATACATCATCTGTGAAAATTTCTACTGTCTAGCTAACCGTTTAGCTAACGTTTCATGAGATACAGCCTGGTGATAGACAGACAGATAGACAGACGGACAATGGAGTCTTAGTAATATGGTCCCATTTTTACCCCTTGGGTATGGAATCCTAAAAATTACTAACTACAAATATTTAAATAGAAAACATCCAAATTAGTTTACTTTTCAAAGTAAGCTAGCAAGCAAAGCTTCCGCAATCTGCAACAATTTATCCAACAGCTGTGATCTTCGGCACGACGTTTAAATCCTGAATACATAACGCCCGGTACCAAGCCAGGATAGTAAGCCGGCAGTATCAAGCCAGTTACTGACTCGAACTGTAAACAACATTTTCCATTCGATCTAGTAAATACTCAGCTTAGTAACCGTAGTTATTCTATGATTTCCGTTTATGTCTCAATCTAATGGTGGTTTATTGACTCAATCTAATCTATAGTTGTGTGTACTTATGGTGTGATGGGACTGTCATATTCATGGCCATTATAAAAGGTCATAATTACAAAAAAAAGATTCTACTTATATTCTCTGTCTCTAATTTCTAAATAGTATAAAACAAAGTCGCTGTCTATCACTGTTTGTTTCTCCGCTTAAATCTTCTAAACGCAACGCATTCTGATACGGTTTTAACCAATGGAAATAATAATCAAAGAGGAAGGTATATCATTAGACCCGTGCGAAGACCGGGCGGGTTGATCGTTACGTTTATAAAAATTGGTTGTCTGTAAAGTCAGTTTACGGACGATAGTTTAACGTGACAACGTCACATACATAACGATACAATTAACGTCATTGTAACGTTACGATTATAACGTTACAATGAGCGTAACGTTACATTGAGCGTAACGTTACATTGAGTCATCCTTTTTCGTATGTGCAGCCGGCGTTCATCGATTTATTAGACGTTGTCACGTCAAAAATAGGCAATCAAGTTATGGCCTTGGTACTGCCAGTCATTTGTAGATCTTGACAGTTATTATTCAGAAGCCCGAAAATCTGAAAACCAGTCTTACCAAATCAGTATCATACTACCAGGGCTCTGTTTAGTAAACGTTACAACGTTGACGTTTAGTAGTAGTGTATTGTCTACATTGCTTCTTAATTTTTCCTTTTCACACACAGTGTGTGTGTTGTCTTGATGTGTTGTCTTTATGTATTGCACTGTGTGTGTACATTAATTATTAAATAAATAAATATTTATTGTATTTAACAAGTTACAAATCTACAAGTTTCTGTTAGAACTTACATATTTGTAAGGAAAACTGTTTTATTGAACGCATAATTGTAATTACAAATTTACATATTTTTTAAATTGTGGAACATTTCCTTCAGGTGGACTCGCCTTGTGTCAGAACTTAACAATTTTGTACATCAATTTATTAAGTGAAGAAATTCAATTGTTTTACATTAATGGCTCTAACAAATAGTATTAGAAATAGTGACAAAAGTAATGATGAATATATGAGTGAACGGCAACGATTTATTCCGTTCTAATACCAAAAACTAATACCACTGGTATATGTTTAAAATCATATTGCTTTTGTATTCCGAACGGATACCATAGTTTAAACTAATACCAAAACAAGTACAAATATATAAGATACAGTCAGTAAAAATGCTTTGTATGTAATTATAAGACCTTTAAATGAAAAAAAAGAAACAGTTAAAACCAAAATAATAAAATAAAGTAAGCAAACGTCTAGTTTAATAATAAAATATGACTAGTAATCAACTTTACTATAATTTTTAGTTTCTCCTTGTACCTGAATAATATTTTTTTGCAACTACATCAAAACAAGAATAATTTATTTACAGTCAAAAAAATACTAAATATCTCGGAAAATCAACTCTTAATTTATATTAACAGGTTAATTGTTCACATAAAAATATCAGAAAACCTATTCATTTGATTAGGTTTGTCTGTGCTGACTGTACCAAATTCAAGTTGGTATTCGTTCGCACATTAAATTTAATTATAAGAGTGGTATCCGTTCGGTATAAAGAATAAATATGAGCTGGAACAAATACAAGTGGTATTAGTTTTTGGTATTAGAATGGAATAAATCACGGCAACGGCGAGCTATTCGCAAAAGGATACCTAAACTTTACTTTTGATGTGACAGATTTTACATTCAACGAACAATTTCGGGTCAGCAAAACTACCGTCTAATATTTGGTAACGAAAATAGGACAGGATCTTAAATACGATTCTAAGAGAAAGCCCTAACACTTACACTGTTCAGAAAACTTTCAATAATTTGTAACTTACAATTACAAATTTGAAGATAAAATTTGTCATCGAAATCTATAGGCGTTTTCTGCAAATTTAAACGTTTATTAAACATCATATGTAATGGTAATATTTGTAATTTTTTTACTTGTAAAATTCTTACATAATTAGGATTATTAAACAGCACTTGTCATATAACTTTACGAGGAGTTCTTGGTTAAATAATAACAGCCGTACGGGTCGATCATCAAGGTTAAGCAACGCTTGACGAGGTCGGTCAGTGGATGGGTGACCATTTCAACATACCGAGTTTCCTCCGTGCCTCGGCAAGCACGTCAAGCCGTTGGTCCCGGCTGTCATTTGAAGATCTTTGACAGTCGTTACGGGTAGTCAGAAGCTTGAGATCTGACACCAGTCTTGCTAAGGGGTACCGTGTTACTCAGTTACTGGGTTGTGGAGGTCAGATAGGCAGTCGCTCCATGTAAAACACTGGTACTTAGCTGAATCCGGTAAGACTGGAAGCCGACCCCAATATAGTTGGGAAAAAGGCTAGGCAGATGATGATGATGACTTGTCATATAACTTTACAAATATGTCACGTATTTACAAAATGTTCGGCTTGTAACGTTTATTCGCCTAGGTTTCTGAAAGTCAGAAAGTCGATTTAAAATACTAGTATTCAGCTGTATACCAATAACGTAAGTGTGAACTAAAAGACTCCCATAAAGTCTATGCACAAATTAATCCACTAAGTCATGATGATTTAAAGCCGGTACCAGAATTCTGTACAACCAGGTGAGATGAGTAATTTCCCGAAGAACCACTGAATATGAGGCAGGGGACCAACCCGACCGACCCTGTCATAAATATAACGTAATATTACCTTCTATAATATGTAACTTGCGTTCGAGGACCAGGACTTTATCAAGGGAATTGCATCTTATCTTTAAAGTGTTAAGGTTGGGTTTGGAATGCTGGTCGATGTAACAAATGAACACAAGTCTTAAGTAATATGTTCTTACATAATTCTTGGGTTAGGCCCTTGTTGTAAATTAATTTTTTTCGAGTTAACTTCGGTGGGAATGATTATTGTAATTATAACTTTATTACTTCATGCTGAAGGCTTAAGTTAGGTTATCGTTTTAATGAGTTGTTGTTACTTTGTGTGCGTGGAGAAGGTTCTTTTTGCGAGTGGTTTGTTTACTCCAAAAAGGTAGCTAAGAGGGCCATAGGGGGTTATGGCTAAATATTAACAGCCCAAGAGCCGATCTTCAAGGTTATGCAAAGCATACCGCAGTCGGTTCGTGGATGGATAACCATCTTTACCATACCGAAACTCTTACGTGCCTTGCCAAGCACGTTAAACTGTTGGTCCCAGCCAATAATGATATATATAAAACTGAGGTAGATTCGTTTTACCGACGTCTGCGCGGTATAACAAACAAAAGCTGACCAGCTTGAGTGAACTTAGTCCGTCCTACGTCTGGCCGCGACACGAACGTACGTTTGTACAGTATGTTTATCTCTTTCTGACAACGGAATTCTATTAAACCAACTACGGAACAATGTCACAATAAAAAAAAACAAAACATCCAATCTAATAAAAATTAAAAAATATCAAATCAAAAAAAAACATGTGATTAAATCAAATAAATTAAATAAATAATCAAGCTGATTTAGTCACTAGAATACTGTGTTTCAATTTTTTATGTAAAACTTACATGATTTGTGACAGAGTGCCGAGATGGGACTAAACCGAAACAATACTTATTTTATTTATCAAACACATCAAAAGGCAGTCACACAAAATATGGTATTCAGCTGCATTTGATCGTGGTGGCCCAGTGGCTGAGACCTAGCCTCTCTTGCTCGAGGTCGTGGGTTCAAATCTGAACAAGTACCAATGTGAATTTAATTACCTAAGAAAACTCATATGTATTTTCTTAGTTAATTTTAGACATCACAGACAACGGTGAAGGAAAACATCGTGAGGAAAAGGGTAAAATGTTATTTATTTACACACAAAGGGCTACAAAGAGGGACTGTTATAGGGTTCATGTTGAATATTTTGTTTGTTTCAATAAAATGCGTTTATGGTAACCGATAAATCACTGTATTTATATAGGTACAGTCAAGGGTCAAAAGTGCAGTGGTACTCTACCAAGACTCTTAAGTTTTGGTAGATTACCACTGCACTTTGTCTAAAGCTTTTTCTAGGAGAATTAAGGGCGTAGCCGACTTATACGACACCGCTCTCGGCAAAATAATGTTCACTGAAATGTGAGCTTCAAGGCGTCCTCTGTGGACATACATTGGCAACACAAATTAGCAGATAGCTCGCTGTAAGCAGCTAACCGCCATCGTACCACCCGACAGTTGACGTTTCACTTACCACATGCTTAGCACGCGCTTCAAGCGGGCGGCCCGCACGCTGTACGCACGCAGATTGCTCGCTTGAAGCAGGTTGCTACCTTGTCAAAAAAGGTAAGGCGTGTAGATAGCTAGCTGACTGCTAGCTGTAAGCGCGTGAACACCTGGTTGCCTGCTAGCTGCCGGCGCGTGGACAGCGAGCAGTCATCTCCGTTTAAGGCGGTGTTGATCGGGAGCGGTGTTGGAGCGGGGTCTTGTAACCTTACGACTAGTTAAATCTATAGTTTAGATTCTATACTATAGATTAGAAGAAGGTCAATGGTGCACGACTGATATAGATTAAATCAGTCGTGCACCATTGACCTTTTTCTGTAGATACACTTTAATTTTGGTTGAGTACGACTGCACTTTTGACCTTTGACTGCACATCTGATCAAATTACATCTGCATTTGTTTAGCCGTTGATGCGTTATTGATTATCAAACATCCAAACATTAACAACCTTCAAACTTTTAATAAGTAGGATCTAAGTTTTACCAGCCTATAACTACCCAACTGCAGGGAAAAGGCCTCTTCTCATACAGAGAAGGTATGAGCATAAAGAAGCAGTAAACAAAGCAGCTGATGCATAGGCCTTTAAGCATTGATCTCTTGCGAACACTTGACCAAGGATATTATGCCACAATTCAAATCTAATAAGAATTTTAGTCGTCAAAAAACAATAGTATTTTTTTTCAACCTCTAAAAATGTGAACATGTCTGTACTTTTACTAAAACGCCAAATTTTAAATTGAAAAATTATTTAATTAGTGTCGAAAATTTTGTTCTCATAAAATAGTTTAGAATAAAAGCCTGAACACAAAGGCCTAGATTTTGGGCCAGAACAAAGTTTTGTTACATCAAATGGGATTAAAAAGGGATTCTAACAGTTGAACTGTTCTAGGTGTTAGTTTTACCAAAGCTTAGCTACTAAGCGGATCAAAACGAAATAAACTTTATACTATACTTCATACTAAATCGGTGTTTTTGGAATAACTGTTACGAACATAAGGATAAATCACATAATATGGCGTTACATCTGGCATCACCAAAATTTTAGTCACAGAAGTATTCATAGTACCTTTTTGTTTCTTTTTACTTGTCGATATGCTCATGCATACTGCGCCACCACAAGGGGAGATAGCGCAGTTATGTGGGAATCCAACCCACTAAAACTCCACGGTGTTCTCTTATGCCGCTTATGGCGGAAACACGGCCACGCGTTAGCACTCGCCGCGGCTGTCCGTCACCGGACCCTCCACTGGGCAGTAAGCAGTAACCCCCATCACCAGCGCACCAGAACACACTGTACGCCGTGACCACCCCAGGGACCAAACCAGTGCCTCTAGATTATGCCGTTTTACATTGGACGTAGACCAGATATGTCTACGTCCAATGTAAAAGGGGGCGACACCAGACTGCTGCGAAAGAAAGTCCAAAAGTTCGCGGCATATTTGCCTTAAAATGCAACTTTTTAGAGTTTCGTACCCGAACTGACCAAACAGAGCTCTATTGCTGTCGCTCCCGTGTCTGTCTGTCGTTCCGTAGGCTTTCTGTCCGTCGTCTGCAACACAGGTTTTACAGCCAAACGTCTCCAAATTTTCGCAGAATTAGTATCTTGTTGACCCAAAGCCATACAAATTGTCAATTTTTTTTATGTTTTGAACTGGGGCTCTCATAAAGCAAAATGGGGGGGATTTGCAAACAATTTTTAACTTACCCCTTTGAGTGGGGTATTTTTGTTCAAAGCTTGTTGTGTATATAAATACTATATTTTTTGTTAAAAAAATATTGAAAATCAAAGGAATCTGAATCCACCAAATACAGCTATTCACATAATTTTGTTCCGAAGGATTTTTTAACTTGCTATTGACCTATGAACTTCAAATTTAGTGATGCTGTTTTTTATTACGTATTTTTTACGAACAAATAGCAATATATTGATAAATCTTTCGCCATTTTTCTTAGGCCATTCGTTCTTAACTTGCCAAACTTAAATGGCAGTGGGCAGGGCACATTGCTCGATGTGCCCTGCCCACTGCCATTTAAGTTTGGCAATTCTTCCGGCCATGTCGGTAACCTTGGTTCTATTGCAGATGTCTTCATTTCTGATTCGATCACGCAAGGAAACTCCGAGCACAGCCCTCTACATTGCCCTTTGGGTGACTTTAAGCCTTCTGATGAGGGCCCATTGTGAACGTGGTCACTCTGTCCCATAAGTAATCACATGCACCATGCGAACACTTGACCAAGGACTAATATTATCATCATCAGCCATTTAATGTGCCCACTGCTGGGACACAGGCTTTCTTGTTGCTTTCTTGTTCGGGCCCAGTGCGAGTTGGTGGATGTCACATGGCTTCGAATTTTTGGTTCTAGGTCTTGCCGGTTTCCTCACGATGTATTATTTCACAGTTTTGGGAGCAGTGGTGATGAAATAATTAACATAAAGTAAGGCACCTGCCTGGGTTCGAACCCATGACCTGAGACACGTAAGTCGCGGCCGTAACCACTGGACAACCACTGCTCTATATCAAACTAATATTATGCCATTATTCAAATTTAATAATCTTCTCTTAAACATTGCATAATCATATAATTTATTTGTATAGTTTAGAATATTTAATCTATAATTCTATACTATAATAATATTATAAAGAGGCAAGATTGTTTTGTTTTTTTGTACCAAATAGGCTCTGAAACTACTGTACCGATATGTGCAATGTTACCTTTGGACATTGACTCAGCACTCGGCCCGGCTGACGCGCGGCCCAGATAAAATACTGTGTGGTTGCATCCTACACGTATAGGACACAAACACATTTGTGCATTAGTGTGTATTAAGGCGAAATAGTATTTAAACTGTACAATATTGTAAATAAATCAGATTAGAATTTACATTCTTTTCTCATTACCCCTCGCTGTGGCCAAGAAACCTTTAGCCATCTCTGATCAGTCCTGTGGGTCTGCTGGACTGGCAGTGAGTGTACCCTTCCCGAACCTGGAATTCCTGCCCACAATCCGTCTGTAACCTTAGGTCGCATGGTGCAGACATCCTGTACTTATCTATATATTTATTTATCACACACTAGGTATATGGTAGGTTAGGGCTGTAGGGTTTATAGGGCTTAGGGTCGTATGGACTGTTAGGCTGTAAGGTCTTAGAATATCCTTTAACTTATCATATATTTTCATGTACTGTCACACCCTTAACATTACTGCGGCCTCACGTGACGTATGTTAGGGTGGGCGTAAAGAAAAAAAAATCTTTCACCAAAAGAAAGCTAAATTATGCCTGAGTGACATATGCTATTTTTAATCCCGAAAACGGGTCCTGTGGCGTGATCCACGGGAGCGAAGCCGCGGGGAACAGCTAGTACCAAATAAATGCATTTTACATCTCTTTATTTAAAGAAAATGATTAATGTCTCTGTCGATAATTAAGAATATTTAAACAGCTCCAATAATGAAAGATTACTCAAGAGTCTTACTAATGACTTTTTCAGCTGCAAATAATACTTTATCTTCATCATTGGTCTTTTAAATGTACACTGAACCTGGTTTGTAGTTTAAAATAGGATACTTAAGCTACAAAATAATTTACAGCAGCTTTCAAAGCCCTCATACAAAAGCTTATATCTCTGAAATTTTCCTGATACTTACACCTGAGTTGCTCGAAATCGTTCATTCGTTCACTCACCTCGCTCGTTCAGTGAACTGACGCTATCTGTGCTACGTCGTCATGAACGAATGAACGAGAATAGATTCAAAATACGCGAAGCATTTTTGCGATTTTTAAAATGCCGATTTTCAAACTCTTTATTTGAATCTTCATATTAACGGATCATCTGTCATAGTTTATCTGTGAATGTTTTAATTTTTTAAATAATTTTATTGTAAAATAATTGGGTTATTGATGTGTTTTGTGACTCTAAAGGGTAGAATAATAAAGGGTGAAATAGTTTATTTTATTTTATTACGCATTCATTTTGTTTAAAGTACCACTGATAACTTTATTGGGTAATTTGCAAGATTTACGAAAAACTTCTGAACGTTCCTAACTTTTTAACAGATTCAATCTGTTCTTGAAGCTTAACATTTTGGACCAACATTTTTATGATAATTATAAACATTTTTAAATACTGTTCAATTTCTTTTGTTAGAGTTTTTAATCGACTTCAAAAAAAGGAGGAGGTTCTCAATTCGTCGGCCTCTTTTTTGTATGTATGTTCCACGATTACTCAAATATGCAATCAATGATATTCTAGTAATTAGGACGTCCTCATAACAATGAGGACGTCCTAATTGGGACGTATAGTATTTAGTCTATGTTACGTATTGCGAAGAGCGTTACCTTTTGTTGAAACAAAAAAAAAATTAAAAAAAAAATGACATCGTGTGTATTTAGAAAGCGTAACAATTATGATACCAAAGTACGTAAAACAGAAGGGATCTCATACCATATGTAAGTACGCAATACACCTCAATTTACTATTTTTTTACCTAATATTCTGATATTTGGAAAAAGAAAAAAATATTGGTGGTCAGAATAATGTTTGTTTACATTCACACGCAAGTGACAAACACTAGCCGTCTCTTTTTTTCTTGTGTGTTTTATCAAACCATCCCTTTCGACTTATAGTGAAATGGCAGATGAATGAAAAGTGTATGTGTGCTGCCGTTGCTGTGCGAAACAATTTTTTCGGTTGGTTTGTGAGTGTATAGCGTATCTGTTTACTAAAATATCATTGCTTAGAATGACATGGAAAATTCTGCTTTTGTTTGAAAGGTGGTCCTGGCCCAGCTTCCCAGGTGGTCCCATGGTCATCAGGTCAAGATCTTATGATGGGATCCTGTAGGAATCGAGAGAACTCCTCAAATATGATAGGCATTCATATAGCGATTTTGGTATTTTTATCAACAATGCAATTTGCACTCAGAAAGTATCATTTGGTGAAGTGGAACTGATGAAGAAGACCACAGATGATCACTTGAACTCTTTAATGATAATAATTATGTCACGATCGGGTATAAGATATCTCGAATAGTAAACCGACTATGATGAAGCAAATTCTTATAAATAAAAGGTACTGATGAAAATGGTACCATCGAAAATATCCGATGATGAAGGTAGGTACTGGAACGCCGAAATAAAACAATGTATCCTAGTCATGTTTGGGCTTATTGTAATTGTCATGAGATGTACTTTGGCTAAAATTATTTTCATGTAAATTTGTAGTACCAAAACTAAAACAGAGAAAAATATAAAACTTTATAACAAACAATTAAACTGATTTCCAAATCAAACAATTCAAAGCAAAAAATAAATTTCTTTACATAAGTCGCTGTTGAAAAAAGAAAAAGAAAATAGTATCAAAGACACTGAGTTCGGAAAAAAAAAGTTATAATTCGCTTTGTCGTGTTTTTATTTGGATGCCAGTTTGATTTTTTTGTTAAAAAGTTTCTTTATCTAAAGCGAATGCTATAAGTCATAAAAAATCGCCAAGTACGAGTGCACTGAGGGTTCCATACAAACAGCTCGAAGGACCAGGTCCACTGGTTCTGTTAGTTCCGCGTGAGCAGATGCCCGTCACCAATATGTGCGATTTCTCAACTTGACTGGTGAGACCCGCTTGTGGGAGGCCAGCCGAGCCGATTTGCTATTGATGAAAACACCTTCTCTCACACTTCACTTAAAGTCGAAGGACCAAAAAGATGTAGAGTCCAGCCGCTGAGGTGCGATGTGTACCGGGATTTCTAATGTGTTATGTGGAAGAAAACACCGACGTGTGTATTCACCAAGCAGCTTTATTGAACTGAAGTAAATTGCGGTAATGCGCAAGTAATAATGAATAAAAGTAAATACATGTGATCGCGGGCGTCAGCATAAAATAGTCGAGCGTGCTCGTACAGCTACATTCACTAAAATAATTAGGTAGCATAACTGACGTTCACACACAAGGACAGCGTCGAACATTTCTCACACGAAAAGATAAACTGGATTGAGGAACAGCAATTAACATTTCATCACACCTATTCGAAAAACGACAATTGTCTATAGAGAATAGCGGGAGCCAAATCCAATTTTGCGCCCGTAGGAGTTTGAGCTTTCTCTCTTCTGATTGGTCCGCTTCGTGCTTCTGATAGATTTGCGTAGTTGGGTTGGAGGCGCTCGCGTGAAGGTTTAATGTAAAAAAACACATCACTAACTAACATTCAATTCTCTATGGTGATAAATAAAATAAAAAATTGTCAAGCATCAAGGCTCATAGGGTATTAGTATTACATCTTACTTAAAACTATGTTAGTACACAACTATGCAGGAACACTCAAAAATAACATCGAAAACCACAATCACAGGAAGGTTTAACAGGCCTTGTTAACAACATGTAGCCTGATAAACCTCCCCAACCACCGAACTCTTTTTAGAGGCCAGAGATCGGCAGATCTCGTGGGCACTGATCCAGGAGCCGTATGTGGGTGGAGCACGAAGTATGAAGAGCTACCGTGGGGCGAGAATCTACCAGTGCGAGGTTGATGGAAGTGGGAGGGTAAAGGCAGCGATCGCCGTCTTTGATAATGACTTGGATGTCATACCCTACCCGAAACTCACCACAAACAATATCGTTGTGGTGGGGATCCGGACCAAAGCCTGGGAAATCGCAGTAGTCTCCTACTACTTCGAGCCAGACCAGCCCATAGGGCCATACCTGGACCAGGTGACCCAGATCCAATCGGAAGTGGCCACCGGTAGATTGTTAATAGGTGGCGACGCCAACGCGAAAAGCGCTTGGTGGGGCAGCATCAAAGAAGACCCCAGGGGGGAGGAAATGTCCGCCACCCTGGAAGAGTTGGAGCTTCAGGTACTGAACACTGGTGACGCTCCCACATTTGACACAGTCAGAGGTGGTCGAGCGTACAAAAGCCATGTGGACGTCACAGCATGTTCGCTCGACCTTTTTGACCTGGTGGACGGCTGGCGGGTCGACACAGGAGTATAGTCCTCGGACCACAACACGATATTCTTTAATGTTAATGTCAAAAAGGAAGTAGGGGTTCATATTCAACGAACTACCAGAAAGTACAACACAAGGAAAGCGGATTGGGAAAAATTTTGTGAAAAATTGGCGGAACTAAAAACTGTAAATGAGATAAATTTAGATAGTATAAACAAAATAAATAATAAAGAAAATTTAGAAGAAATGGTAATTAAATACAGTAACATAATAGAGGAAACCTGTAAAATCGCTATTCCGGGGGTAATAAATAAAGTAAAACTTACCTGTCCGTGGTGGTCCGAGGAGCTCGCTGTGAAGAAGAAAGAGGTTACTAGGAGGAAGAACCGCATCCGCAATGCCGCGCCGGTCCGGAGAGCGATGGTCGTCGACGAGTACCTGAAAGCCAAAGAAGAATAAGAGATGCAAGCGAAGAATGCCCAAGTCGCCAGTTGGAGGGAGTTCTGCCGGAAGCAGGATCGGGAAGGGATCTGGGAAGGAATCTACAGGATCATCGGTAGGACCGCCAGACGGCAGGAAGAACTGACCCTATGCTGCGATGGTACATTCCTTAATCCAAGTGAATCGGCCTCCCTACTAGCAGATACGTTCTACCCCAAAGACAGAGTAGACCAGGACAACGCTGACCACAGGCGAATTAGAGAAGCGGCCAGTCGAGTAAATGAATGGGTCCATGATGAATATCATGACCCCTCATTTACGACGCTGGAGCTGAAGACCACCGTGGCAGGTTTCAATCCCAAAAAGGCACCAGGAGGGGACGGACTGACGTCTGACATCTGCAGTCGAGCGATCCACCAGGACGTGGAATTTTTCCTTGCCCTTTACAACAAGTGCCTCGAGCTAGCACACTTTCCAGAGATCTGGAAAGAGGCTACGGTCGTTGTCCTTAGGAAGCCGGGCAAGGACAACTATCTGACCCCCAAGGCATACCGACCAATCGGTCTGCTGCCTGTTCTGGGGAAGGTCCTGGAGAGGATGGTCGTAGCACGTCTAAAGTGGCAGCTTGTACCGCGGTTTAGTACCCGCCAGTTTGGCTTTATGCCTCAGAGGAGCACCGAGGACGCCCTCTATACGCTAATGAAGCATGTACAGGACAAGTTAAGGCTGAAGAAGCTAATTGTCCTGGTGTCATTGGATATAGAGGGGGCCTTCGACAGCGCTTGGTGGCCAGCTATAAAAGTCAGGCTGGCTGAGGAAAAGTGCCCGGTCAACATCAGGTGGCTGATAGACAGCTATCTCGACAGTAGGAAGGTTAAGGTTCGTTACGCCGGGGAGGAATGTACGAGAGAGACTGACAAGGGCTGTGTTCAAGGGTCAATCGGCGGTCCAATCCTGTGGAACCTCCTTCTCGACCTACTGTTGCAGGAACTGGAGCGGCGTGGGGTCTTCGTGCAGGCGTTCGCGGATGACATCGTCTTGGTCGTGGATGGGGACACGGCGACTGAAGTCTCGAGATCTGCCAATGCAGCCCTCGCCCATGTTCAGGATTGGGGCGTCCGAAATAAGCTGAGGTTTGCACCGCACAAAACCTGTGCGATGACCATAACCAACAAGCTTAAGTACGACACTCCAATGCTAAGCATGGCCGGGGTCGACATCGGTATGGTCAAGAAAATGAAGTTGCTGGGTCTGACCATAGACGAGAAGCTCACTTTCAATGAGCACACCACGAACGTCTGCAAAAGGGCAGCTAACATCTACAAACAGTTGTCCCGCGCTGCCAAAGTGAGTTGGGGACTGCACACCGACATCATACACGCTATCTATACGGCAGCAATTGAACCCATAGTTACATACGCGGCCGCAGCCTGGGCTCCCGCCACGAAGAAGCTGGGTATACGGAGGAAGCTAGGCTCTGTCCAACGAGGATTCGTTCAGAAGCTTTGCAAGTCTTACCGTACTGTCTCTTTAAACTCGGCACTGGTACTATCCGGGATACTACCTCTAGATCTGCGTATACAAGAGGCAGCCGCCCTGTATGAAGCAAGGAGAGGGTCATCCCGGTTCTTGCCAGGAGACAGGGATATTGAGGGTATGGTGAGATTTGCAGAGGCCCCTCATCCAGCTAAGCAAATGTCCCTGGAGTTCATGGGCCTGGCAGACCAACAGTTGCTAGACAGCAACAACGTGCAGGCGGTGCGAATATTCACCGACGGCAGCAAGATTGAGGGGAAGGTCGGAGCCGCATTATCCATTTGGGATAATGAGGGCGAAGTCCGGAACCTCAAGCTTAGCCTTGCCGCGTACTGCACAGTCTACCAGGCGGAACTCCTGGCCATTTGCAAGGCGACGGACGTAATCCTCGCGCGGCAAGAGACGAGCTATGGTTTGTACAGCGACTCAATGTCAGCATTGCAGACGCTTGCAAACCATGGATCTCTCCATCCCCTGGCAGTTCAAGCGCGCGCCAATTTGGCACAAGCACTGGGTCAGAACAAAGCTGTGTCCTTGTTCTGGGTCAAGGCCCACGCGGGCCTGCCGGGGAATGAGCGAGCGGACGAGTTGGCCAAAGAGGCAGCATTGTCGTTACGGAGGAGGCCGGACTACGACCAGTGTCCGGTTTCATTTATCAAGCGACAGATCCGTTTGGAATCGCTTGATGAATGGAATCGAAGATATGTGTCGGGCGAGACTGCCTCTATGACGAAAATGTTTCTTCCGGATGCCATAGCGGCTTTCCGTATTGTGAAACAGGTGCGGCCCTCAGGTGTTCTCACGCAGGTTTTGACGGGGCACGGTGGGTTCTCCGAATACTTGAATCGCTTCAAGTGTAAGGAGAGCCCATCGTGCGTCTGCGATCCAGGCGTGGCAGAAAGTGTCCAGCACATTATTGTAGAATGCCCGTTATTTACCAGGGAGCGCTACCAACTTGAGTGTGAGCTGGACATGAGACTGACGAACGAAAGTATCTGTGGGTTCATGACAAAGAAAAATAGGGAAAAGTTTTTGGCATACTGCGTACATGTGGCCACAAAAGTCATCGCACGAAACAAAAGTTGAAGCGTCGCTATGTTTCACTTGTATTATGATAATATCAGCTTAGAAGCATAGAGTCGACGCACAAAACTGCGGTGACTAGTATGCTAAGATAGTACCTAAATTTAAATTGTATTTTGGATTTGTGTTGTGATGGACTGTATTATGTGTTTATGTCCCTAAAATAATATTAATAATATCTGTGATAACAGCACCGTTTTTAAACCTGTGATAAACCGCACATTTCATATTCCAATCTGCATAATGATAAGCACCATTGTATATTTTCTATTGTATTTCACCTCTGTATATTGTATAAGACGATCAGCACTTTTTTGTATATTTATTTTGTCTTTTAAATCTGAATTTAATAAATAAAACTGCAATTAGTAAAGTTAAATAAAGTGGGATTCCCACCCACAGTATGAAAGGAGATGAATGCGAGAAAGATACAGTATGAAGAATGAACTTACGAGAGGCACGAGAGAAGGAATTTGTATATATGTGTTTGAGCAGAATAGGCGCCTGCTTCGTGGGCGGGGATTAGTATTAAGAAAAAAAAAGATAAACCTCCCCATCGTAGGCCCATCTAGGCTCTCTGCAAACACCCTCAGAATGCCGTTGCTGCTACCCCTCACCCTGGATATTACTGAGGCAACTTTCTTCCGCATTATTGCAAAATAATCGTCAGTGTGCGCATCAGCGAACATACCTGACGCACTACAGTAAGGTGGAAGCCTCAACAGTGCCCTGAAGGTATTGTTGTATTGAATTCGCAGGGCATTGTCTACTTTTAGGGCATGGTTATACCAAAGGCTGCTGGTGTAAAATGTTTGGCAGTAGGCCTTAAAAAGAGTTACTTTGACCGCCACTGAACAACCATGAAACCTTCTGCACACCATATTTCCCCTCACAGCCAGTGCCCTGCGCTCCCTTTCCATATCCAAGTCGTCTTTTAATTTAATTCCAGCTTTTTATTTTTCTCTTAGGTAGTGATGAAAAATAGTGTGTATCACTCGGGGACAAATATTTTGTTCTCGGGTGGCGTATATTGAATTCCTCGCTAAGCTCAGGATTCTACGATACGCTATCTACGCTCGTGATTCTACTATAGAATCCTTCGCTTAGCTCTGAATTCAAAATAACGCCCTGGAAAAACAAAATATTACTTTGTCCCCTTGTAACACAAATAACTATTGCCGTTGTAAAACAAAACTGAATAACGAACCTTGGAAGCTCTTGCTTTGTTGCTATCTGCCCTCATAAATTCCTGACCTCACCAGTAAAATTAAAACATTCGTAAAAATACCAAAATTGACTGCCAAATAAATTCACACAAAGTATGAGGTCACAAGGTTCAGAGTAACAATCTTAGTTAGTTTTTGTCCATTGTGTTTCAATTCAAAATATCACGAATTTTTTGGTAAATTATACTTCGCATACTAAGAATGTATAGGTATTGTTCACCATGCTTGCTTTTATTGTATCGTCATATTCAACCCTCGATTTGTGGAAACTATTTTATTTACTACAAGAAGTCCCGGTAAACTTCGTACCACCTAAAACAAAATGTATAGGAAAATGGCGTAATTAAACCGACTTTGTTTGCAATTTCAGAATAATCGACAACGCCATCTACTGGCTTTACCAAAACATTATTGACATTATGTTCATTTTGGTCCGTGTTTTGTTTCTATTATATCAGAGATGTCACTATGTTCGCAAAACGTATGGAAAAAATAATTTTCTCAGTAATTTTGTTTTTTGTTATTCTGTTATTCGGGGCGGAGATAAATCCCACACATCTCAAAGATCATGAAAATCGATCCAGCCGTTCTCGAGTTATAAATGATGTAACTAACACTATTTTGTTTTATAAATAAAGATTTATTGACGCGTCACAAATTTAAAATGAGTCAAGGGATACAGCCTCTGTGATGAAAATTTGTTCAACAAATCACAGCGGCTAATGCACGTTTGACAATTTGCACGTCGATTTTGATATCAAATCACATCACATCATCAGCATTAATGTTCCCACTGCTGGGACACAGGCCTCCTCTCTGTGAAAGGGAATGGGCTGCAATCCACCACGCGGGCCCAGTGCGGGTTGGTAGATACCACATATCTTCGAATTTTTGGTTCTAGGACATGCCGGTTTCCTCACAATGTTTTCCTACACCGTTTTGAGAGCAGTGGTGATGAAATAATTTACACAAAGTAAAGCGCCTGCCTGGGCTCGAACCCACGACCTAGAACTTGTAAGTCGCGGTGTGATGATTATGATATAATTATAATAAATTTAAAATATACAACATAATTTCGTTCCGAAATTGGGCGATGGGCTGGCAGTGCGTATGCTTGACAAGACATTAGAAAATACCTGTTATAAAACTAAATTAATTTGGTAGTAAAAGTAACCTCAAATGCATCTTTTACTCAACAAGAGAACATTCTTGCAACATCTGGAGACTGCTAAGCCTAACCAGGTCGCGGATAAATTTGAAAGAGAGTTACCGCGGCCCTGGCACAGGCAACTGAAGGAACACGGGTGGGTTTTAGTCAGCAAATGTCTGACACGCCCGTCTGCTTCACCTAGAGCGGGAGAAGTCATTGGATGATTTCCCACCCCAAAAAAAAATGCTATATGTTTGATGAAAATCAATTCAGTCGTTCAAAAGTTATGGGCGTTTTACTGTTTGAGTCGGGGTATTTTCGCAAGATATGCTTGTACCAAAATTAAGTACAAACTTTCATCTTTCTCTAAAAATTAAGACAAAAGTGTATCTAGTACGGTTCCCGTCAAAACAAAAAGGAATAAATAACCCGAATGACATAGTATTATCAACTGATTTATTCAACAAACCAATAACTAATTGGTAAATTAATACACAAAATGCTTGTTTAAATCAATGTGTCTTTTTAATTACAGAACCTAAATACAGAAAGTCTGGCAGCATATTTTTTTTGCTTGCTTGTCTTCAACTTTTGTCAAAATATTCTTTGCTTGTCCATCCTTCTACAATAATCAACGTGAAAGGAGATCAATTACTTTCTTTGGAGCTTTGGCACCGAAGTTAAGTTCTTTGTACAGCAACAAAACTTAAGTCGTACGATTTCCACCAACCGGGGGACGCAGGAGCGCAGCGCAGCGCGTCGCAGCGGATGCGCGGGCACGCGCCAGTAGCCGACCGCGTCCGCTCGACGGCTACAATCTGCTGGAACCCGGGAGTAAGCGCGCGCGTGCTCGCGTATCCGCTAGCATGCTCTCAGCGACTAGTGATACTTTCGTGTCGCAGTCAGTTTTTCCTTCAAATAAACAGATAAGCTTTTCATCTGTATCCATATTCATTTTTCATACATAATATAATAAATCACGTCAGTCTACAGTTCAAAGCACAACTTGAATGATTCAAATTGCCGGCCGGCGACAACAGAGGAGCGTGCGCGGCAAAATATTCTTTGCTTATACAAAAATAAAGTACAAACTTTCATCTTTCTCTGATGAAAGTGTATCTTGTGTGGTCCCCATCCAAAAAAAGGCATAAAAAAACCCCGGATGGTACAGTAATATCGCTCAAAGTACGCGCTCCGTCACAACGCGTTGAATTATTCAACAGACCAATAACTAGTTGGTTTAAAAGTAAAATTTAAAATTTACTCTCAAAGTGTGCTCGCGTCACATTTGCTTAGAGCAGACAGGTTCCCTCATGTGGCTGAGAGTATTTTTGTGATTCAAGTTGGGAGTGACAGCGACATAAAAGGTTAACTGGTAGAAAAAGCCTAAGGCATTAAGGCCACCTCTGTACTTTTGTGTGCGTAGAGTATGAAATAAATAAATTTAATTTGAAACTAAATTCTCCGTCAGTGTCTGCCAGAGACTTGTTCCATTCTAACTTTTGCTTTGAAAACAATAGCGGTGCGGTGTTTTTGGCGACTGTCCAAAATGCTCTTATCACACAACTCATCAGCTTTCAATCATCATTTCAGTCAAAAGAGGTCTACTGCCCCCAAGCGGCACCACACTGATCGGTCCTGTGCGTTTCACATCCACCGGACTCCAGTAGCCTTGAGAAGCAAAAGTGTAGTATCAAATGGATGGAGAGTATCTCCATCCATTAGATACTACCATATCTCCATAGCTGTACGCAAAATGAAAGTATTCTCAAAATATTTAGTGCGTGTGGGTGGGATATCCACCATGTACCGATAGCACATCGCCGTACGTCTTCAATCACCGATGAGGGAACCTCTTACATAATATGTAACCCGCTACCTTCCTACTTAAGACACACGACAAAAACGTCGTCGTGTTCTCGCGAGAACATCTTATTTAAGCTCAAGCGAGCGTGATGTATCCTGGATTTTCCTGGAATTTTCCGTTCAATAACAAAATTTAGCGTTTCAAATATCACCTATCAGTTACAATCTGTCCCGGCAATTTTGCAGACCGTTGAAAAATACATCGTAATAATTATGTTACAAGGTCTTATTTAATTCGGTTGTTGTGGCGCAAAAGACCTAATAAAAACGTGCTCTTTGTTTCAAATTGTGACATTGTGACTTTGATATTTGTAAAGTAGACAGATGTAAAAATACAAGCCGCATAATGTCTTCTCGGAAAATCTCATGAATTGGTAATTTGTAGCCTGAAATATGACCCCGTTTTTTAACCGATTCAATACAGATTTTTTATTTTCGAAAAAGTACGTTGAGTGCGATGCTTTAAATAAATTAAAAATAACTAGAATGCACATTTTCAAGTGCGAGAATAATTGAATGAATAACTATGTAGATGGTAACAAGGTAAGCTATGTTTATTACAGACCTAAAAAAAAAGGTAATCTATTTGGCACGTATGTATGTAATATTGTTGGAATTGCAAAATATTGACATATATATAAACACGTGTGTCAAATTTCATACATGTATATATGTACGTATGTATGTTTGTCCACACATTTCTCCGAAACTTCTTATCAGATCGTGATAATTTGTTTTTGTGTTGGATTGAATTTCTGTCAACTTAGGGAATAGTGCAGGTTTAATCAAAATTGGTCTAGCAGTTTTCAAGATATGGAGCATACAAATTAACTCCTTAGCGACAAACAGCACGAATGTGTAAGTTAAGGGTACACTAGTCAACGGCACGAACTATTTTGTGCGCGGGGTTAAAATGCATTTTATATCAACGGACAACACGTGCGGAAGAGACAGATGCTGTGATGAGCAGTAGGAAGCTAGTTCGCGTACGAATACACACTTTTGCAAATTTGTAGCGAAATGGATAATGATTTAGGACGAAACCGAGCGCGCGAAATTTTTAAACAGACCTTTGGCAGTCTAGATATCATGAAAAAATTACTAAATTTATCCGTTCAAAATAAAATTAATTGTATTGTTGAACTACTAATCTATCCCTGTATGGAGGCCGTTTTGCAATTTTCCGTCTTCTTAGGGTATTTATTCGCACCCAAAAATGCGTTGAAATTAGTGTTGAAATGTGGAACTTTCGACGCTCATAACTTTCAAATATTTTAGTTTTTTACTTTTTGCTTGCATACAGGGCTAGATAACGATAAGACAAATTGAATCACTTTTTAACCGACTTTCGAAAAAGGAGGAGGTTTTATGTTCGACTTCTTGTTTGTATTTTTTATTTTTATGTATGTTCACCGATATCTCCGTCAATTGTGGATCGATTTTGAAAATTCTTATTTTGTTTGAAAGAGTATGTTCCGAAATTGGTCCCATTTTAATTTGGTGGAGTTCTGATGAAGAACTTCGAGGATATACAACAGAACTCTTCAATAAATAACGGCAAATCTCTCGGGACTGCTGCAATCGCATGTCAGTTTATTGTTTATACCATTTCATAACATAACTTCACGCCAGTACGGTCTTAAGGGGTAAGCAGATCTCTCACTTAATCGGTTTTGTTGAAGTTTCATGATATTCGGGTAATCTATTCTGGCGTTATAGGAAACTTACTAAACAACTTGCCTATTAGGTAGGTACAACTAAAAAGTGAAAAATAAAAAACCTTTTTACAAAAAAATACCACCGACTTCCAAATAAGAAAACTACAAAGTGAAAAATAACTTTCTTTTGGAAGTCGGTGTCCATAACGCAAAAAAATGGTACCTACGAAAGACACCGACTTCCAAAAGAAAGTTATTTTTCACTTTGTAGTTTTCTTATTTCAAAGTCGGTGGTATTTTTTTGTAAAAAGGTTTTTTATTATTTTGAACGTACATCTTCAAACAGTGGAATAATCCCTAGACTACGTTTGTATGGAAGAATTTTCGACTAGTGTAACCTTAAGTTATTATGAGTATTTTGTCAATCCTTTGGGTACCGTACTATAGAAATTGCTCGTTTTTAGCGATGGTTTACTAAAACTAAAAAGAGACAAATGAAAACTTAAAAAAAAAAAAAACCGACTTCGGTGTCGAAAAATAATAAAAACAAGAGGTACCAAAGACACCTACCACCGACTTCCGAAACCAAAAGTTATTTTGCACTTTTTAGTGTTTTGCTTTAGACGTCGGTTTTTTTTTTGTAAAAAAGTTTTTTTTATATTTGAAACTGTAATTAAAATGCCTATTTAAATAAATAAAGAAAAATTCTAGAAGGTAAATAATGTGAAATGAGCAGGAAAGGGTCGTAGCAGGTGGCCAACGCAATTTCAGTGCATGTATTTTTGTAAAACAATCAACATAATTACACGTACAATATAACACAATAATTAATGATATCGCCACATAAATGACTGCAGCCTCATTACCATGTGAATTGAACTATAAATCACGTAATTAGGGCATTTAATGACGTCAAACTGTCGATGTGTCATGTTCTGTACGGCTGATCTTGGTACGGGGGTGTAACTACTGCGTTTTACATGTGGATGACAAGATTGTAGAACGTGGGTAATAGGTGTTTGTGTCAAATCAAAGCAGTAGAGATTTAGCCTGTCTATGAAAATAACACGATGCTTAAGTTTTGTATCTTAAAAAAAAATCTGATGCATTAATGTAGCTTGTATTAAAAAAAAAAAACATCTTGCAGTAGAAGACAATCTTTTACAAATACAGGACACTTTAGAAACCCGTCTTTTTACAAAAACAGGACACTTTATAAGGCTGTATTTAAAAACCGGCCGTACGAGTCGGACTCGCGCACGGAGGGTTCCGTACCATTATCGCAAAAAACGGCAATAACGTTTGTTGTATGGGAGCCCAACTTAAATATTTATTTTATTCTGTTTTTAGTATCAAGGTTCATGATATACAGCCTGGTGACAGACGGACAGACAGACAGATAGACAGACGGATCGCGGAGTCTTAGTAATAGGGTGCCGCTTTTACCCTTTGGGTACGGAACCCTAAAAAAGTGGAGATTTAGTACCCTGATTCTGTGTATATTGTTGATGCTTCATGTAGGTACTGAACTTATCTACTAAGGTACAGGGATGTAACTACTGGATTTTACATGTCGATGTCAAGATTGTGGAATATGGAAAAAAGGTGTTTGTGTACGTGATATAAAAGCAATGGAGCTTTAGCTAGTATTTTACAAAAAGGTGGTGCTTAAGTTTTATATCTTTTACAAAAACAGGTAAGCAAACAGTAAGCCTGTGTTTTATAAGGACAGAAAGATTTAGTAGCTTGCCTTTTATAATAAAACAAATAATTATAAAAACAAAAAGCCAACTGCTAAAAAATAATTAACGAAAAAGAGAAAACTAAGTAATAGGTAACATAATATTCATTAATTATTATGATGTGCTATATTTATATATTTTTTGTTTGTCTCCGCCTTTTTAGTTTTATTAATGAACGAAACACAGGATAAACTTTTTACATTTTTTTTAAATATTTCTATGGGTATGAACATGGTAAATTCAAAAATTCATGTTATAGTAAAAAGATCCTCCTGTGTTTCGTTCATTAATAAAACTAAAAAGGCGGGGACAAACAAAAAATATAGAAAATAAACAAACAAAAAATATTCATACCTAACTGGGAGATAGTGAAAGAAGATAGACACCCTTACCTAACTGGGAGATAGTGAAAGAAGATTGACACCCTTTAGATACAAAAACTCGAGGGCCAAAACAAAGTGCCATTCTATCACCTTTGTCTTGATCTTCGTTGTTTGACAAAAACTCTTAAATGTATTAGATTGGCATCCGCTACCAAAAGGACACGTAGCTTAACGTTTTGGACTTTGATAATAGCTATTGCTGGTACAGTACAACTATTTTCTTAATGCCCCTCGGCAAACTTCGTTTTTTCGTCATTCGTCGGCTTTCTATTAGTTCCCTTTTGCGGTGAAGACCAGACGCTTTCAATCAACTTGGAAGTATAAAGAGTTGTTGAATACTCTTTTAACTTAATGTTATCTATTTTTAAAATAGGAGGAAAGCTGCTGCTGTTGAAAAGGAAAATAGTTTTACAGCTATATAAAGTTCACAAGGAAATCAAAACAAAATAACAATAAAGTACTTAGTTCTGAATTTAAATTATTATACACGATAAATCTATTAACTGATGGGGTTGGAAATCAGCATTTGTCTTTATTCGGAAATGCGATGATTGCCGAGGGATATTAAGAAAATAGTTGTACTGTACTTTGTAGAGCCCTTAATATGTCAGTTGTGGAGATATTTTATAAGTTAAAGATGATAAATAGTTCTAGAATCACAGTTCAAGGTTTTTAAAAGAATTTTATAGGATCCTTTGGACAAAAAGCTGACAGCAATTTTTCGTAACAGTCATTTCGTAACATTCAGCACTTCTTCTGTAGAGTACTTGTAATAACGTTACCACATAATATTATGTTATCTTACTGCTGACTTCGATAAGTATAATATAAAAATAGTAGTAGAGCAATAACATTTCGGTCAAGCTTATACGGTTTGGGGTCAATGGTTTCGTACTTCTTTTGTTTTATAAGATCACTCGTGATACGTTTTGTAATCAGCCGTTTTATTCTATAAATATGTCACTGTAAAAGGTGGACCATGGTGTGTGGTGGTGGAAAGAAACTGTCGAATCGGACTCGGCTGGATAGCGTTCGGGAAGTTGCGCGGTATCTTCTCGTCTAACTTACCACAGTGTCTCAAGACGAAAGTCAATGCCAGTGATGAAATATGGCTCTGAGACGTGGTCGCTTACAACGGGCCTCATCAAAACAGCTTACAGTAACCCAAAGGGCAATGGAAAGGGCTATTCTCGGAGTTTCCTTGCGTGATCGAATCAGAAATTTAGAAAACAGCTAGAGAACCAGGGTTACCGACATAGCCCGAAGAATTGCCAAACTTAAATGGCAGTGAGCAGGGCACATTGCTCGCAGAACAGATGGCCGATGGGGAAGAAAGATTCTGGAGAGGTGACGGCGAACCGGCGCGATACGAGACGCACGGGACTTGTTAATGCGGCGACGCTTGGCGGAGGCCTAAGTCCAGCAGTGGACGTCTTTCGGCTGATATGATGATGATGATGACAGCGCCTGCCATGGTTCGAACCCACGAACTACAACTTGTAAGTCACGGCCGTTACCACTGGGCCACCATTCCCTTGGAGGTGTAGCTAATGACGTTTATAGTTTTGTTATTGTTTGATCTCTATTGAGGTGAAAGATAATAAGTCACTAAATCCAAAGAAATTTCATAAGAAGTCCTTAACACTGATTTTGCGACAAGTAAGGAAAAAAAAAAACAATAATACTAATCACTATTACATTTTTTTTAAGAAAGTCATATTTATGCCTACCCAATAAAGTATTGTTTTATTTTTTTTTCAAAATTTAGTATCCACTTTTATCTTTATGCACTTTCAATCATTATATCTCAAAACAAAGTACTAGAACTAAGGCAGCATATCCATGTACAACCACATTTCGTCAGTTAAACTTAATTCCCATATAATGCGGGGCAAGCTTAATCCAGACACCGGAATACCACTTATAAATTCTAGATTAAAAACTCACTAAAATTTTGCCTTACCACGGGGTCTCATTGCTAAAAAAGAATATTTGGTTCAAATAAATCTCACTAGATGGCGCGACATGTACACACAATTCAATAGAATTGTGTGTAAAATTAACATTTTCTGGAATTGAACATAAAAATTGTATGTTCTTGTTTAATCAATTTTCTTTAGTACAAAATTATGGAACATTGGGGTCATAATTCACATTTCAAAGATTATTTCAACGGGTCATTTAAAATTGATGCCAATAGATGGCGCATTTTTAAATTTCTGAGGCATTTCACTCGATTGTTAAAATTTGCATTGTACCACATTTTGGTGCAAAAAATCTGTAAAAACGTGCAAAAAAATACATTAAACGAACCTTCACTATATTTAATGAAAATAATTTTCACGAACCTAGTAAACCCTTTTACTTGCAAGTCGCTGCTAGCACCATCTATTGCCGTGAAACGGGATCGAACGCGATTGATGTACTTACAAAAATAACAAGATTAATCAGATAGAAAACGCTAGTTCCGTCGGCACGGTTTCTTTGTATGGGATGAGGCATCTGTATGCTAGTATTATATTATCTGTGACCTTACCAAAAAAAAAAACCAAGACCTTATGTTCAGCAGTAGTACTTGCAACCACTAGACAAGACTAGATTCAATAATTTAATAATTATTTAGGGTACTATTCTAAACTAATTTTATCAGAGAGCGCCAAGGAATAATTTAAATATACCGTCACGCAGTTAGGTACGATCGATAATAAAGATTTGGGTCCCGCATCTTATTATGCAAATAATCTATTTTCACGGAATATAATAATAGGAGGTCCGTGACGGTGCAGTTTTAACCTGCTATTATAATAATTATGTATCCATAAGCAGAATTTATTTTTAAACAGGATAAAAATAAATTGCGGGAAGGCGCTGGATGCGAGACGCACGGGATCGGTCAATGTGGCGACGCCTGGGGGAGGCCTATGCCCAGCAGTGGACGTCTTTCGGCTGAAGTGATGATGATGATGATAAGGATAAAAATATAACAATCTAGAAAGGAAGCAACTGTTGTTACGTGCCGAAAGTATTATGCTGACTGAATAATATTTTAATTATAATTTAATTACCAATTATGAAAATTATATAATACTGTTAGCAAAATTCTGCTCGATTCCGATTTGGCCCCGGGAACGCACTACTGAGATAAGTAAGGCCTGAATATGTCTACTTGATTGCCAAATTTTATCCAAGTCCGTTAGCGGTGGTTACCATCAGAATCGCTGCCTAGTTCTTGCCACCCTATGGCACAAAATCTATCTATTTATTTATTAAAAAAAAATAGGATAGCACTTTTCTATGGAACCCAAAAACATTTCAATACAAAATAGTACCCCAACGTTGTTTGTTCAAGGCTACGATAATATCGTTGTCATTAAGCTTTATGTCTTTGTTTACGGTGTTTTTCGGCAAACACCGGTTTTTTACGTACTTTCCTCCTTCTTTTAATGTTGGCTCGTTTGGCTTAGGAAGTAGGAGTGACCAGTTACCTGATGTTGCGGTGTTAATCTGAGTTTAGGGATTTCTTTTGTTTTTACCCAAATGCACGATGCAAAAGAGGGTACTGTTTTTATCGATCTATGTATGTATGTTTGTGCCTATGTGGTGTTCTAGAGACAAAACGCGTTGGCCGATTTTAATGATACTTACGTCAATCGATTCGTCTTAACCTTGCGAGTGTCACTGGCTACATTAAAATTGAACAAAGAAGAAAGTCGGCTTTTCTTTGCCATATTGTGGTAGACCCAATATTTTTTTCCAATCCCATCCTGTGGGGTATCAAAATAGAGGGTTTTAAGAGGTGATTACAAAAATATATACCACTTACAGGTTTAAAATTAATTAGAATAAAAATATATCTGAAAAGTTGATTTTATGCTCACTAAATAAAACAAAAAACCCGACTGCTTAAGAAGCGCACTAAAAGACGTAAACAAGAAGAAGTTAGCGTGGTTAACCACTTTGAGCATTTTTTTTATATTGAAAGCTGATAGTTAGCTACCTCCCACATTGCCCAGTATACGTGAACAAGGCTAGCGGCCCTGACGGCATACCAGCTATAGTTCTTAGAACCTGTGCGCCTGAACTGTCTCCGATCTTGACACGCCTATTCCGCCTTTCATATGAGACTGGAACAGTGCCGAATGCTTGGAAGCAAGCCAACGTACAGCCTGTGACCAAGAAGGGCAGTCGAGCTGACCCGGCCAACTACAGACCCATCTCTGTAACATCCATACTCGTACTTAACACTAAGCTCTTGGCATACCTAGAAACTAACGATATCCTCAGCGACCGCCAATACGGCTTTCGCTGAAATCGGTCTACTGGGGATCTTCTAGCGTATGCCATTCTCATATGGAGTGAGGTCATCGAGCGGCATGGGGAAGCGCTTGCCGTCTCCCTCGACATCTCGAAAGCTTTCGATAGGGTCTGGCACGAAAGCCTTATTGGTAAGCTTCCTTCATTCGGTTTGCCCGGTGGTCTGTGTGATTGGATTGCAGACTGCCTGAGGTATCGATCAATTCGAGTGGTTATCGATGGCTGCTCGTCGGAACAATTGGATATTAATGCCGGGGTCCCTCATGGGTCCGTACTCTCAGCAACATTGTTCTTGTTGCACATTAACGATCTGCTAAAACCCAGCACCTTTGGGTATGCAGACGACAGCACTGTTGCTGAGAGATACTTGTCCAACGCACGGGCTACCGGGCCGCAGAACCGGTCTCTTCGTGAGGCCATGGTGGAGCGTTTGAACTTATCCTTGCAAGCAGTCTCCGAATGGTGCGATGCCAATCATGCCAGCATTAAACTTGACCAAAGTTTAATGCTGCTAAAACCCAGGCGTGTCTTTTTTCCGCTAAAAAGAGCCAATTTCACCCGGCTCCAACTTTCCGTGATGTAACCGTGCCAATAACGGACCATCTTGAGCTTCTTGGCGTTACGTTGACATCGACTCTCAATTTTGGGCCATACATTGAGGCAAAGGCTCAGCTGGCTGCCAAAAAGTTGGGGATCCTTGCGAAGGTGAGAAGGTACTTCACGCCGGAACAGCTGCTCAACTCGTATCAAGCGCAAGTTCGATCGTGCATGGAGTACTGTTCTCATCTCTGGGACGGATCTGCCAAATACCAGCTTGATGCACTAGAGTCGATCGAAAAGCGGGCCAAGAAACTCATCGGCAATGAGGCACTGGTCAAGTCAAAGCTCCGGAGCCTTGAACATCGTCGCCGAGTTGCCAGTTTGTCGGTATTTTATCGGTTACATTTCGGGGAGTGTGCGATGGAATTACATGATTTAATTCCGCCCAGCCCGTTCCATCATCGGACTACCAGACGTACGGCGATGCGTCATCGGTACATGGTGGACATCCCACCCATACGCACAAAATGTTTTGTGGACACTATTATTATGCGTACAGCTATAGAGTGGAATTCCCTGCCGGGATCTGTGTTTCCCGATAGCTACAATCTAGGGTGAATGGGTTTCTTCTAGGCAAGCGTGCTCCATCGTCGACCACATCATCGCTTACCATCAGGTGAGATAGTGGTCAAGCGCAAGCCTATACAAAAAAAAAAAAAAGTACGAGCGGTTACATTTTGACAATATATCGTAGCAGATGGCGTTCCATACTCTCAGTCTAATGGTAAAAACGTGAGTTTATGCATGTACATACAACACTTTATTATAAAACTACTCCATGCAATTTTAGGAAACTTTTAAATTTTTGAGTGACGAATGACGATCTGCAACCAGAATTAGTAACCCGACATAGAGCAAACTTCATACAATTGCGCCATGACAGGTTCAAAATTAACTGCAAACCGCGCCAGTTTGAAAACTTAGAGGTCTTGCTTCTGTGGATGGTTTTTCTGAGGTGCAACGTTTGTGCTTATTGAATTTGCAAACTTGAAGATTGGCAAAGCGCATATCTTAACTAGTTTAACTGGCTTTAAACAGAAAATCTAAAAACCAGACTGCTTGAAAAGCGAACTACAAAAAAAAAACTAACATCTATTTTTGGTCAGTCTGCTCGCGAATATGTATCCTCCGACTTCACAGCATGATTTTCTCCTTGTTCACGTATTTTTAGTTCGTTGTGAAGCAGTCGGGTCTTTTTAATTAATTTCTTTTATCTATAACTTTTTAGTTATTTTTTTTTCGACTTAGGTACATTTAATCATATTATAAGTGTTACATATATATTTTTGAAATTGCCACTTTAAACCCTTTATTTTGATACCCCACACGATGGGTTTGGAAAAAAAAAATTGGAACCCCACAATATGGCGCCCAAAATCTGCCATTTTCCAATTTTAATGTAGCCAGTGACACTCGCAAGCTTAAGACGAATCGATTCACGTAAGAATCATCAAAATTGGCCAACGCGTTTGGTCTCTAGAACGCCACATAAGAACAAAAATACACACATACATAAATAGACTGATAAACACATTACCCTCCCGGCAGTCGGGTAAAAAATACAACTGACTTCCAAATAAAAACACTACAAAGTGAAAAAAAAAAAACAATTTCTACTATACTACAGATATGCGACTGCAGCAATCCCGAGATATTTGCCGTCATTTATTGAAGAGTTCTGTTGTATATCTCCGAGTTCTGTTGTGTATCAGATCTTTATCAAATTTGAGTGGAATCATTTTGGAATAAACTTCTTTCGAGCAAAAAAAAATTTCAAATCCTTATGTTGGAGTTATGCCATGAAAAAAAAAACCGAATTGAGAACCTCCTCCTTTTTGGGCAGTTGGTTAAAAAACCATAAATTGCCCGACCCGGGAATTGAACCCAAGACCTAATTCACAATCATCAGCCTTTTAATGTACCCACTGCTGGTACACAGGCCTCTCTCCCTTATTCATAATATACGAAAAAAACTTCAAAGAAAGCATACAAAGAAGACAGCCCACTGCATCATACCCATCATCCCATCACATATTTGTCCACGTCCCACTATTTATATTTACCCCAACTCTGATTAGACCGGGCAAACGTGGTCAACGTTTTCTTAAAGAATTTTCCCTAAGCATTATGTGGATTTATTCCTTCCCCTTTTGTTAAGGAAATGGGGTCTACGTGTCTCAGTGTGTATTGGACTTAATCAGTATATTTGTGTGTAACAGATGGTTATTTATGATGTCGCTGTGTGAGTTTTTAAAAGCTTTTATTTAACTTGCAATGTATTTATGTGTGTTCGGGTCAAATGTTGTAACTGAATTTTAAAGCAGTTATCTTCCACTGATTAAGATGAAATTTTGTTTAGTTTGGAAGACAATGCATGGTTGGCTAAGAGACGTCATTGTAAATCCAATATGGTGGATGGCCCAAGATGGCGGACTAGTTATTTTTTGTGCACTGCCGTGATATAGTCATCAAATGAAAGGGTTTGCTAAGAAAAATACGAAAAAACCTGTTTTCAAAAAAAAAAAAAATGAATAATTTTGTTTTACGCTTTTAGTGGATTATTTAAGGATTATGTTGTAAACAGTATTAAATAGTAAAAATAAGCTGCATATAATTTATTTTTATTTGCAAAGCACAGCCGTTCTAATTCAAGTCAACTAATCTCAATGAATCTGCCTAGCTGGCTTCCAGTCTGATCGGAAGCAGCTGGGTAAAACAATATAGTTATTGACTACCTGTCTGGTAGTCACAACCCAATAACTGGGTCGTACTCCTTGGTAAAATTGGTGCCGGTTTCTCTGGCTATGATTATTTCGTAACTTCGTATTTTTATGGAGAAGGTCAGTCAGAAAGATTTAATACTTAGAAGCTTCCTAAAGGTAGTTTTATCAAGATTAAATGCAAATAAAGTTCAAAACCCCATAGCAAAAATGATAATACGAGTAGTAAGCAAAAAATACTCCAACCCTTCGTATAAATTACCTCAAAAAATCCCCTGTGATATGCAAAAAACTATTTTATATACTACAAAACCGTCTAGTGGATGAATTTTCAAAGACTTCATACATCAGGTCCACACATGCTGGCGAAGTAAGGTAATTGCCACTTTCAATGCAAAAACGACATCCTCACTTGAATTTTAAATGCCGGGCTAAGTGTGAACTAATGCCAATTTTTACGAGACAACCCTGAACTGAATACGCGATGAGTTAGGGATGTAATGACGCAGAACGTTCGCTCAACCCTATTCGATTTATTCGATGTTGAATTATAATCGGATTGGTAATCGATACAGCTTACTGAATCGGCTATTGAGGAAAGGTCACGATGATCTGTTTTTCTTTCATCTTTAATGTTCTGTATATTTTAATTTAAATAGAATCCGTGGCAACCAGTGACTTACATTTGTCTTTTGTTTTTGTATGCCCGCTCTTGTGGATTTCAATCAAACCTCCGTGGGTTTAAATAGGATTTTTGAGTGTAAGAAACAGAAATGTCATTCATCGGTTCTATTTTTAGAAACTAGATCTTTTTTGATGCTGTGTTAGGAGTACGAAAATATGTATTCCTTTTTCAAATCCTGTTTGGGTGACTTTAAAATTCTAAGGAAGCTAGTTAACAATCAAATTATTTTAAATTATTTTAATGATACCTTTTTATGTAGGTACACGCACAGTCTACACTCTTAACAATGTGTGTCTTGTTGTGTAACTCAGTTGTGCATGTCACTGGTCGTACTCTGATGTGTCAAAACTATCATAATGCCGCTGTGCAAAGCACAATGCTCTTCGTCCTGTATGGTCCCGTCTCTCTCTCACAGTCTAAGGTAGTATTCAGCTGCATTATCACAAAGTGACCATATTATTAGAGTTCATATCGAATTTCGTAGTGATCCAATAAATCGATAAATCTTTTTCCCATCACTACAAACCGTCGAAAGAGTTTAAGTTTTTATAGCAGTTTACTTATTTTGCTGCAAAGCACTCTAGAGTAAGATTAATTCCCATGGGCATGTTTTTCAGCGGACCGATTAAGTGAATTCGCTTCAGCAGCTTTACTGTAAATAACATTTTTTATTACCTGACTTTTCCTTAATTAAATATTTTATTTATGCCTTGTTTTTTTTGTTCGTCGTTCGTGACCAGGAGTTTTACGAGTGTGTGTATTTTTTTAGACAAACGTTGCATATTAGAATGTGACTTTCAATTTATTAAATTTTGTGCGATTGTGTAAAGAAACCAACTTATAACTTATTGTCCTATTGCAATAAACCGAAAGGTCAACAGAACCCATGTCAGTATCGGCTATGTCTGGGTCAGTAGGTCTTGACTTACTGACTTAATGTCCCCTATGATCCCTAGATGGGGCTGAGTGCGTCCACAGAAAACCTCCATCGCGAACGATTTTGAGCTTCACGCTTCACCTTGCACGCGTCATTTTGATTCTCGTCGCTTCTGTCATCATGGTGCAGGTTTGACGGGGACTGCCAAGCTATTCCAACGATTGGGTCAGTAGGTGCATCAACCGAGAATCTCTTAGGGAGCTATTTAAAAACATTAATATTATGACAGTTTCTTGCCAATTCATTTATGAAAATATTATTTATGTAAGGAAAAATATAAATCTCTTTAGTAAAGTTAGTGATAGAAACAATTGTACTACTAGAACTTAAGTACACACATCTTTCATGGGGTAATGTGTTAAAATAAATGAAAGAAAATTTAAAACAAAAGTTAAAAGCACACTTTGTTAAAGACAAAGACAAAGACAAAGATATTTTATTTCAAGTAGGCCACCAAGCGGCACTTTTGAACGTTAGGTACATTAAAATTTACAAGTTATAACAGTTGATTCTACCGTGCATTCGGAAAGTAGCTTGTTATGGAGAAGAATGCACAAGAAACTCCATACTTACTCTTTTAAAGAAAATGTTTTTTTACAATATTTAGTTACATAAGTACATACATTAATAAATTCATATATGTGAGGACAATGCACCCAGAATAGCACTACACACAAACTACGTACAGGCATAAAGTAATTAAAGTACTCACACATGTACTGTGCAGTTATATAATAGATGCTAGAAAAGCATTAACATCCGAAGCAGTTAAGTTATGACCAATCCCAACTGACGGCGTCCGTTCACGAACATGACGCATGAATGGCACCACCCAGCTCAACCATCATGAAGGGAACCGGATGATCCAACACACGCGCCACCATCAGAGAGACATTTGAGAGAGCATGACACACTCAACTGCCAGGGCACACACAAGTCAACGAACGACACACAGGTACAGTAAATGTTAGATTTACAGTTGGGTACATAGTACTCACACACGTGCCGTGCAGTTATACAATACTAAGGAAATTGAGTTTATACAATATCAATATATTCATTCAGTCTACAGCAGTTCCAACAATACTTCAAGACAATAATGTTCTGCATATCACTTGTTTTTGCGCCCTAGTGGATGTTGAGCAGGAATAGCATTTATCATTTTGTTAGCAAGCATACTTCAAATTAGATGATTATATTCAAGATAAGAATGCTTGGAAACATGCTGGTCCTGCTCCATAGGGTAATCTTTAGTGTAGAAAAATTCAAACGGGTTAATTTGTATAATATGAATAATTTTAATTTTTGTCTTTTTTTTTTGTTTAAAAAAATTGACTCGCACTTTTGTTGTTGAATTAGGTAAATTACCTATGTTTGCAATATGTGTAAGTATGTGAGAACCATGTTCCTATTTATCAAGTGAAGGAATTTAACTGTTAGTGCTTGTAATACCTTATATGTATATGTAGTATAGAAGTGCTGGGTGCATCGTCCTTACGTATATGAAAATATTAATGTATGTACTTATGTAAATATTGTAAAAATCTTATTTAAAAAAAAAGTAAGTATGGAGTTTCTTGTGCGTTGTTCTCCATAACAAGCTACTTTTCCGAATGCACGGTAGAATAAATTTTTATTACTTGTAATTTTAATTTATAACGTTCAAAAGTGCCGCTTAATGGCCTAGTTGAAATAAATACATTTGACTTTGACTTTGAACCAAATCGAAGCAGGCGCTTATAAACTAAGTAAAGTTTTTACACAAAAACAGGTTAGAGTTCCTATAACGTAACCTGATTTTGACATCCAGGATTTTTGTAATAGACAACATGATTTAAAAGAGTTTGAGTCATGGTGTCCCTTGCTCATTCTTCTAGAGATCTACACTTTAGAATGTATCGTGACCGACAATTGACAATTCGAACGAGCCTGTATGTGATAGGTTAACTAAAATAAATGCTTTAATTTTAAGTTTGAGATTGGGTATGTACTATAAGGGTCATAATTGCAATTTTTTTGTAGGCAGCAGAATTTCAACTTTTCGCGGTTAGTAGGAATAATCTATTCTTTAATTTCTATACAAAATATTAAATCAGTTGTGGATAATTTAACTTCTTCTACAAAAACTAGTCATTTGAGTTTTGGGAGAGTATGACTGCACTTTTAACCCTTGACTGTACATACATATATATGTCGCAAATAGGAGGGCTATCTTGGATAAACCCTTGATCTTGTGGGCTTTCGTAGGTATGCATGCGCAAAGCAGGTAACTTATGCCGTCTTGGAGATAGTCCTTTTTCCAATTTTTTTTTTTTTTTTTTTATTTGTAATGGGTTTGCTCTTGACTCTAGTCTAGGTCATAGGTGACAGAGACAGAGTCTACGATGGAGTGAGCTTACCCAGAAGTAGCCTGTTCACTCTAACTTTGAAGAGATTCGGGTTGAATGCGTTCGGAAACACAGACGCAGGCAGTGAGTTCCACTCATTCGCTGTGCGCATTATAAAGGAAGTTTGGAAGCGCTTGGTTCGAATTGGTGGAATGGCAACAAGGTAAGGATGATAACTTGCAGTGCGTCTAGATGTCCGATGGTAGAAGGGGGCTGGTGGGATGAGGTCGTGGAGTTCCTGAGCACACTCACCGAAGTACAGTCTGTAGAAGACCGACAAGCAGGCAACTTTGCGGCGATGAGCCAAGCTGTGAAGCTTGGCGTCCACCAGTTCCACGTTGCCAATGAGCCTCTTGGCTCTGCGTTCCACTGAGTCAAGCGCGGCAAGCTGATACTTAGCTGAACCATCCCAAAGGTGGCTGCAATACTCCATGCAGGATCGGACTTGTGCTTTGTATAGGGTTAAAAGCTGTCCAGGCGTAAAGTATCGCTTCACTTTATTTAGGATGCCCAGTTTTTTGGCCGCGATTTGGGCTTTGTTCTCAATGGTGGAGCCAAAGTTGAGACTGGATGTCAACTCCATGCCTAGGAGCTCGAGCCGATCAGTCACAGGAACAGACGCACCCCGAAAAGTAGGCGTTTGATCGAACAGACTCCTTTTAGCGGTAAAAAGACACGCCTGTGTTTTGGTGGCGTTAAAAGAGACCAGATTGTCATCACCCACTGGGAGACAAGGCTTAAGGTCAAATCTGTCCGCTCAACCATAGCCTCCCTCAAGGAACGAACTTCATCCATGCTGGTTTTTGCGCTGGACAAGTATCTCTCTGAAACAGTACTGTCATCTGCGTACCCAACAATACTAGGCTGAAGTAGGTCATTGATGTGCAGCAGGAATAGAGTTGCAGAGAGAACAGACCCCTGAGGAACTCCGGCATCAATAGCCATAAGGTCTGAGGAGCAGCCGTCAATGACTACTCGGATCGACCGTTCGCTAAGGAAGTCTGATATTGTAACGTTACGTGTAGCTAAAATAGCTACACGTAAGCCACGTTAATACAAATAAGAATATAAAAAGTATAAAAATCTTCGTGGGCCGGCTTCGCACGACGTGGGCGGCCCAACCAGGCAGCAGGTCGGATAGGCAGGAAGACGTGGAGTAGACAGCAAGTCGGTGGGCGGCTAACCAGGCGGCAGGTCGGATAGGCAGGAAGACGTGGAGTAGGCAGCAGGTCAGACAGGAACGCCTCTTGAGTAGTGATATGCTCCCAAATTGACAGATAGGCACCACGATGGTCTAGCTGGCACACGGGTTGATATGCTGTTATGTAGGCATACGGTAGGCGGATACGTAGTTTAAAAATCAGACACAGTATATCACACACAATATATTAAACTGGATAAACTTCAGTTATAGACATACACGAGCTGGATATTAATAGACTTGTCTTCAGATCAAGACTTGACATTTAGTAATTCAAGGTAAAATCGTCTTTCGGAGTTCATTGCAGATTCCAGACTGCCCCAAGAATGTCTGGGCAATGCCTTTTATAGTCAGCGTTTTTCCAAACAAACGTTTCTAGAATTCCATTATTCTTTCTATAATTTTTACATTGTGAGTTGCCTGTATTTAAAACGGCCTGTATTAATCGTCATAAAATAATTCTGTGAGCGTTATAACATTTCACAAGCGTAAGAAGATAAGAAACTACTATCCAGTAAACAATAGTAAATTAACAATAATAAGAGCTAACAAATAATAAAAATAATTTAAATTACTTAAATCAAATAAAACCTTCATAGTCACTAAGAAAATTACACAAAATTAAAGAAAAGTATATGACAGGCTTGACAACTGACGTAATGTCAGACAAAAAGTAAACATTGAAAAATTATAAAATTCAATATTCTATTTCAGCAAAATAAAGTTAATAAATCGAATTAGATCGATTTAAATGGAAAAAGGACATTTTATAAAAGATGAGAATGATTGATAGGTAAAAGTGTAAGTATGGATACTATATTTCCCCAACGACCCCGAGAAAATTTTTGGTCTAGAACAAAAATTTTGTAAGGTAGTATAACAGCATTCACAAAACGTACATACTTCACTCAAACACACCGTCATCTTACGACAGCTTTCACAAAACGTACATACTTCACTCAAACACACCGTCATCTTACGAAGATAGGTCTGGTAGGATTCACATTCAATGATCACTACTCAACCTGATAAGTTAATAACTTTAAGGCTTATTTTCGGAGTTGTAATCCGCTCTCGTCTAAAACCCATTGATGATATGAAATATAAAGATTCTTAACATAGGCTTATTTTTAACGAAGTTGTCATCCGCTTCTAGTCAACTTTAGTTGATACTCCCGAGTTAACGTCAGGACAGCTCCTGCCAAGGTAGGTAGTAGTAAGCTCCGAGTTAACGTAAGGGCAGCTCCTGAGCTCCGAGTTAAACGTCAAGGGCAATAGCCTACTTTAAATACCACTTGTCAGCTGCTACAATCGACTTTTAGAGTCGATAGTTAGGAACAAGAATCAAACTAACTTGAGAAATAATGAAAGATTAAAAATAATCCTATAATGGTTGAACTGATGAATAGATTAGAAAATAAATAGAGTTTAAATAAACCGAAAATAACTCTATTTTAGAAGAGGGAGAGAAGAAAGAGATGATTCATGAGCATATAATATTAAAAACTATCCATTATTAAAAAAAGTTTAAAAAGATAAAATTGTATCAAAGAGAGGAAAGAGTGTTAACGATGACTCAAGAGAGTCAGAGTATTCAAAGAAGACTCTTTGAGTTCAAGAAAACTCAGTACTTGAAAGGATTCAAGTGAGGACTCGAAGAGTATGATTGAGGACTCAAATGAGGTCTCAAGAGTTTAAGAGCGTAAGGGAGACAGAGTAGGAGATAAGTTCTGAAGGAGGATTCTAAAGTAGCCTACTATCAGTCCCTATTATGACGTGCATTGAGTGTTGCACGTGTGTGTGTGTGAAGGTAGGTATTATGTAGATGTTTGTATAAACGACCACAGGATATTGTCCTGCAGCCGTCGTAGAGTACCAATCTCCAACCTTGGCAATGCCCACAAGTGGGTTAACACATCCAAGAGGCCGAAAGGGTGCCAATTACCAGAGGTAAAAGGAATGTGTGTGTGTGGAGGTTAGTGTGTGTGTAAGAGAGTAGGTAGTGTGGTTGATGGGGTGAGTCTGAAAATTGGGCGCACAAACAATGTTGTTGCGCCTAATTTTTTTTAAAGTTGGGCGCCAAACTGTAACGTTACGTGTAGCTAAAATAGCTACACGTAAGCCACGTTAATACAAATAAGAATATAAAAAGTATAAAAATCTTCGTGGGCCGGCTTCGCACGACGTGGGCGGCCCAACCAGGCAGCAGGTCGGATAGGCAGGAAGACGTGGAGTAGACAGCAAGTCGGTGGGCGGCTAACCAGGCGGCAGGTCGGATAGGCAGGAAGACGTGGAGTAGGCAGCAGGTCAGACAGGAACGCCTCTTGAGTAGTGATATGCTCCCAAATTGACAGATAGGCACCACGATGGTCTAGCTGGCACACGGGTTGATATGCTGTTATGTAGGCATACGGTAGGCGGATACGTAGTTTAAAAATCAGACACAGTATATCACACACAATATATTAAACTGGATAAACTTCAGTTATAGACATACACGAGCTGGATATTAATAGACTTGTCTTCAGATCAAGACTTGACATTTAGTAATTCAAGGTAAAATCGTCTTTCGGAGTTCATTGCAGATTCCAGACTGCCCCAAGAATGTCTGGGCAATGCCTTTTATAGTCAGCGTTTTTCCAAACAAACGTTTCTAGAATTCCATTATTCTTTCTATAATTTTTACATTGTGAGTTGCCTGTATTTAAAACGGCCTGTATTAATCGTCATAAAATAATTCTGTGAGCGTTATAACATTTCACAAGCGTAAGAAGATAAGAAACTACTATCCAGTAAACAATAGTAAATTAACAATAATAAGAGCTAACAAATAATAAAAATAATTTAAATTACTTAAATCAAATAAAACCTTCATAGTCACTAAGAAAATTACACAAAATTAAAGAAAAGTATATGACAGGCTTGACAACTGACGTAATGTCAGACAAAAAGTAAACATTGAAAAATTATAAAATTCAATATTCTATTTCAGCAAAATAAAGTTAATAAATCGAATTAGATCGATTTAAATGGAAAAAGGACATTTTATAAAAGATGAGAATGATTGATAGGTAAAAGTGTAAGTATGGATACTATAATATCCAGCTACAAAAACCAGCGGGGATGCCATAAGCAGGAAGCTTACTGAGCAGACTCGCGTGCCAGACCCTGTCGAAGGCCTTCGAGATATCAAGCGATACAGCAAGTGCTTCGCCGTGTCTCTCGATGGCTTCGCCCCAGCAGTGCGTGACATACACAAGAAGATCGCCAGTTGACCGTCGCCGGCGAAAGCCATATTGACGGTCACTGAGGAGATTGTTGTCTTCAAGGTAGGTCAGCAACTTTCTGTTCAGTACTCTTTCCATAACTTTGCACAGAATAGAGGTAATGGCGATCGGACGGTAATTGGCAGGGTCTGCACGGTTGCCTTTTTTGGGCACTGGTTGCACATTTGCAAGCTTCCAGGATTTCGGCACCGTCCCTTTTACAAGAGAGAGGCGGAACAAGCGTGTCAACACAGGAGACAGTTCTGGCGCACACAGCCTCAGCACTCTCGCTGGAATGCCGTCAGGTCCGCTGGCCTTGTTCACGTCTAGACTGCACAATACTCTCCGGACCTCTTTAGTGTGCACAGCGATCTCCGGCATCGAAGAGTCACAATGAGGTACAGTAGGTGGTTGCTTGGAGCCAGCGTCCAGACGTGAATTGCTAGCAAAAAGAGATGCAAATAAATTTGCTTTGTCACTTGCAGAGTGAGCCAGCGACCCATCAGGTTTCAGCATCGGAGGTAAAGTGGGCCGACAGAAATTCGTTTCAACCGCTTTAGACAGCATTCGTTTCAACCGCTTTAGACAGAATTTTATCAAAGCAGCGAATTCGGCCACCTATCGTCTAGCTTTCTCTCAACAAAACACACATTTCAAGTTTATACACGCCACTTTAGGCCACCTCTCCACTATTTTCCTCACAACTCTCTTTCAATCTCGCAAACGCGCGCCCGCGCGTTCCTTTATTTCTTTAACTTTTTCACCAAACATGGCGGGAGAAACTCGCTCAGGGTGTCTGGATCGACACCCCTGCTTTTTTATTGGCTCAAGAACTCATCCGGCAAATTACCGCTTATAACATCCAATCCAATTCATGAATAATGTTTTTTATTTATAAAAGAAATCTGCAGGTAAACAGAAATATCGATATTCCTCGTTGCTTTAAAATCACAACCTGGACTTATACTTAGTATTTGTAAGTTTGTGCTCCATTGGTGTAATTGCTGCAAGGCGTTCCAGTGCGAGGGCAAACAAATAAATAAATGATATAATACTTTTCTGTTTTTATTTTGAATGGCATTAATTCCTCCATTGAAAGAATAGTGCCTTTTATATTAAATTTTAATGATGGTTTCAAGAATATTACACTACGCGTTATTATTTTCGATTTACCTACAAACGCTTTCAAAAAGTCACTGCTAATTGAGCCGTTCTGAGTGAAGGTTATTTTGATGATAAATAAATTGAAACCACGGGAACACAGAATTTCATTTCAAGTTTATTGATGCTGTAATGAATTGTTTTATAATTAATTGCGGTGTCAACTAGTAAGCTGTAAGTTCCCACAGCTATGACCATTTTTTTTTATCTTGGTCTCCTATCTGTAATAGGAAGTACATTATAATCCACCACACGGGCCTAATGCCTATTAGTATGTTTTAATAGGCATTAGGCCTATTAGTATGTACTAATAGGCATTAGGCCCGTGTAATGCGAAGATGATGATGTGTTCTAGGACCGAAACATCAAAGATATTATGTAATATCTTTGATGTTTCGGTCCTAGAACACATCACCATCTTCACATAGTAAAGATATTTTGTAATTTACAGTTGTCACGGCTACCAAACCAAGGTTCTGCAATTTGATGGATTGATGATATTATGGTGACCCAATCACACAAAACCTAAGATTATGATGTACAAGCTTTGAGAATATTTCAAATTAATTGAACGCGTCAAGGACGCCCTTTACCGCGATATGTTTGTTTTGATCGTGTTAGCGACACTGTCCTTAAAGAAAATTCGTATCGTTTTGATATATTGGAATACATTAGTAGACAGATGTTAACGACTTTTATTTTTTTGTTATCTGGCGGAGACTTTAATATGATAAATGAATATGTTTTTGAGTTTAGAAGTTTGTTGCACTTTCACACAAAAACAGTGTAACTTAAGTATACGTCAGAATAATAGAAAAATAAAAATAGCCCTTTATTCTAAAATCAGAGGTTTACAACAAAAAATATGTATAATTTACAAAATGTCCCAAATTTCAGTGTGCATTTTGGTGTAGGCCTCCTCTAACCGCTTCCACTGCGGTAGGTCCTGAGTTAATCGTTTCTACCTTCGGCCAGTGGTCTTTTTAATTTCCTCCTCCATAGAATCTGTCTTCCACGGCTTCGTTTTCCATCTCTTGGGTACCAGAATGACACTGCCTTGCTAAATTTCCCATGGTTATCACGCATCATATGGCCGATCTACCTCCACTTTTGCTGGTCTTTGCGTGTGTCAGTTTTGTTTTCGTTCAGAAGTCTGTGTTTCTAATTCTGTCCCCTTACGTTTGGATCCAGTGTTGCTGCGCGCCATTGCTCTTTGGTATGTGGCAAGCTTATTTATGAGGCATTGTGTTAGTGCCAATGTTTCGCAGCCATAGGTTAAGCTTGGAAGAATGCATGTATTAAAGGTTTATCTCTTCAGTGCCATGCCCAGGTCCTGTGACTTCATGATTTCCTTGATGACCAGTATCTCTGCCACCCATTTGCAATCCTTGTATTTATTTCCTTTTCTGTTTGGTTTGGGAATCAGCTGATCAAGATGAGTCGTATTCGTTCACTTACTCTATATCTGTGGATATGGTCATAACTTTGGTCTTATTTCCAGTCCAACTTTAACACTTTCCTCATTAATACTTTGTATAATTTTCTCCAAGTCCAAAACGTTGGCAAATCTGAGGGTTCTATCAGACAGAGAACGTGCACGCGTTCAAGCGTTCAAGAGGTCAGTTTTGCGTTCGTTCGTTTGATTTTATTTTTTTATTTATGATTTCAGACACAATGTGAATTGTTAATAAAAAAAAATAGAAAGAAAAATTGCTTATTCTGCACAAACTAAACGCACAATACAAAATAAAGAGTGGCATTCGCTAAAGGTACAAATTAGCCAAAAGCGTATTTAAAACGAAAAATTATAAAAGTTTGTAAATTTTTGTCTATTGCTTGTTGCAATACACAGTTATCTGTGGGTGAGAGGCCAAAGACAATTTACTCAACTCAACTAAATGAGTAAAATTGAATTGAATTGAATATAAACGGCTGGATGGATCTGAATGAAATTTGGCACAGAGATAGATTATGGTAAGGAATAGCACGTAGAATACTTTTTATCTCGGGAATATGTTCCCTCGGGATGATTTTCGACATTCAAGCGGGCGAAGCCGCTGGTAGAAGATAGTAGACTATAATTTATCAAAATATTGGTCGAAGTACTAATTCCAGGTGGGCGGAATCGCGAGCGTCAACTAGTTATTAAGCATTTAAAAACCTCAAAATGCCAATACAATTTAAATAATAATAACTTTATCTAATAATAAATTTAACTTGAACGTCATCAGCCAAAATTAATCAATTTAAAGTACGTTGCTTACAATTATTTTTTGTGAAATCAATATGAGCAATTACCTCTTGTGAGCTGAAAACATACAGAGCAATTAGCATAGTAATGATATGACACCATCTGCCCATTTATTCCAGAAACATTTTGACGAATTTAATTGTATAACATGTTCTGTAGGCATCCTACTTTCTACTAATTACATAAATGTGAAAAAAATATGCTGGGATGTTTGTAAATCAATCACGCCTCAATGGGCAAACTTATTTTGGGAATACGAGTAGATCGTGGCTTTGATTAACGATACTATTAATTTGACGTAGAATACTTTTTGTCCCGTGATGGTAGACAATTATGCATAACAAGCTGCCAACCACGGCTCTGTCCGTGTGGAATTTCCTCCACTTAACTCCCAATTTGGCCAAACTGCACAATATAGACTGCCGATCTCGGGCGCCCGCTTAATGCAGGATAAGGCGCAGGTCTGCGCTTAAGGCAGGCACTCGCGAACGGCAATCGTCGCGTATCTACGCGCGTAAAAACGGATTATTTTATTTACGCAGTGTTGATAGTTACATTTTAACATTTTGCATGTACAATCGTATCGATGTATCACTAGATATTATTACGTAGAAAAAACGACGAACAGCAACTGCGACTGGCGGGACCCGCGCGGGTCTCCGCGACGCAGGACTTTTGTATTGAACCCTTTTAGTTTCAGCCCTTATAAATGTTAGCCAATGTGTTATTCTGATGTATTAGCTATATTGAAAATAAGTTCCATCAAATCCGTTCAGTAGTTGCGTGATAGAGTAACGCACATCCATCCATCCTCACAAATTTTCACGTTTATAATAGTGTCAAAGTGGGATTTTCGACAATCACGCGAGCGAAGCCGCTATCGCTGACGAGTTTATTCGTGTTGCTTTCAAAAGCGAGTGTTTATTTGAATTGTGGGAATTAAATCTGGTGAGCATTCATTTGTGTCGTATTTTCTGGGAAACTTGGTAGCCCCTGAGTAATCATGATGAAAAACATATAATCTAGTGTCACGTAATATTTATATTATGCGAAATTGTGTAAAAGCTTTTGGATAAACAATTCGTAGAAACCGGATTTAAATGTACAGTCATCGTTTTCCAGGGCTCCGTTGATTATTTATTTATGCAGCAATAATATTATAGAGAGGAAATATTTTTTTGTTTATTTGTACCGAATAGGCTCCGAAACTACTGGACCGATTAAAAAAATAATTTCTTCAATAGAAAGCCACATTATCCCTGAGTGACAAAGGCTATTTTTAATCCCGAAAACGGGTCTTGTGGGTTGGTCCACGGGAGCGAATTCGCGGGGAACAGCTAATCTATATCTATACTAATATAATATTATAAAGAGAAAAGATTTTTTTGTTTGTTGTTTGTTTGTACCGAATAGGCTCCGAAAGTATTTGACCGATTTAAAAAAAAACATCTCTCCAATAGAAAGCCACATTATCCCTGAATGACATAGGCCATTTTTTTAATCCCGGAAATGGGTCCTGTGGGGTGGTCCACGGTAGCGAATTCGCGGGTAACAGCTAGTTTACTATAAGTACTGCTTTACAGTCAGTACGAAATCTAAATCGTCTAAAGATTTTTGATAGAAGCAGTTTAGTCGTCCACGACTATGTAGAAGAAGGTTAGTCGTTGTGACTGTACCTAAACGAGCCTAGGCTGATAAAAATTTTGTTTTTCCTAAATGCCTTAGATTTAGAGTTAAAGTCGGCTACTTCAGAAGAAGTAGAATCTGTGCCCCAACCAGCCGCACAAATTTGTAAGGTTCGTCTTCCTGACTTGGGCACCTTTCCTCCGTGTACACGTGAATTCCAAATTATGGTTTTGTTTTGTTTTGGAATTCACAGTTATAAAATTATAACTTGGAAGTGGTTTCGAAAGATAAAATGTACTAAAGGGATATATACTAAATTGTTACATTGAACTAAAGCTTGTGCGAGGAACTCTTTACACTAATGTATAGAGTATTTAAATCAAAGACCGAATAATGGTCGCGGATTGTGAATATACATTGTAAGATTAATACAAATACAAGTAACTAATTTGGCAAAGAGTTTTAACTCTAGAAATAATTGGAGTTGTGATCAACCCTCCTATAGACAGCCCCTAAAAACGCCCAACCTGCCATCATTTCCTAGTGTAAATGCTGGTAAGAAGAAATGATGAAACAAACTTCCCAGCACACTTTTCTGTCTGTTAGCCATATGGACTTTATTAGCAAAACAATACTGATGTAAGAAGTTAATTAGATAGAGGGATTGCAAAGTGCATTATTTACCTAACGAAAGGAAGTTGAAAGGAGCGCTACGCTTGCTTTGATAAATACGTTTATTTTGAATTACGTTAATTAGTTCATTGACAACAGTCTAGATTCCCACTCAAGTGACGTGAGACCACCTTTCAGCAGCAGGCAAGTCATTACGTGTACTGCAGGGCCTCGAATGCGCGTCCTAGGAAGGATTAGCAGCGGTCCATACAATACATGTTTCTCTAAACTTAAGCGTGTCTTACACAATCCTAAGACAAGGACAGTTTTGTGCCTAAGTGTCCTGCCATTGAGCGAGACATGCTTCCAGAATTACTGGACGCGCACTATAATAAATAGCTCACCCTCGACCTAACACCCTTTACAAAGTAAATACAAAACTAGCAAGCGTACCGTAGACTCAGTCTGATGCAGAAATCATTGAGTTCGTTTTGCTGTATGGCGAAATGGATTAAGTCGTCACTTCACACTTATAAACACCCCAATTTCGAAGTTGCTCCAGTGTAATTGACTACCGTGCGACGTCTACAGCGGGGTCTTTCCACTGGGCTTCCATCGTGTCTCGCTAAATATTATTTTTTGTTCAGAGATTGGCCCGAAAGCCCGGTGCGATTTAACGAGACACGACTCTAACATTCATTAAAATTATCATATCCCAGTGTGATGTTCAGCGATGACTACCCCCTTTAGCTTATAAGTGTACATACAACAAAGCAACGCAATGAGACTCGTAATCAAACCTATAGGAAACAGTATTTAACAACTAACATTTGGTGGTCCTACGTTCTTAATTGAGAGTGGCCTCATAGCCTATTTTAGACAAAGGTGAGTATCAGCGGCTCCGCCTTCCATGTATGTAATGTCAGTTAAAGGTCAATAATAGTCCATAATCAAATGAATAATTGTGTAGTGTATAAATTATGGACTAGGGCATGTAACGTGTGACGAAAGACTTCACCGCTTCCCTAGACCAAATGCTAGTGACAAATATCTGCCAAGGTGTGGATTAGGCATTAAATACAAGGTCACGCACCGAAGGTCCGTGTCTCAATGTCTTCTCCACATCTGGCTGGCAATGTGCAGTTTTAAATATTAACATATTGAGATAAATGACGTGTATTCACATCGTCCACGACTAATTTAATCCATACTTCAGATACTATGCTATAGATTAAATTCTATGCAACTTGAACTGTTAGTTCTACAACTATCTTAGTAATTAGTTAATAAATTTGCGAACCAAAACGAGAGAAGGACTTGAAAATTACTTGTAACATTCACAACATCATCATCACATCATCAGCCTATTAATGTTCCCACTGTTGGGACACAGGCCTCGTCTCTGTGAGAGGGAATGGGCAGTAATCCACCACGTGGGCCCAGTGCGGGTTGGTGGATGTCACATGTCTTCGAATTTTTGGTTCTAGGACATGCCGGTTTTCTAACGATGTTTTCCTTCACCGTTTCTTAGAGCAGTGGTAATGAAATAAGTTACACAAAGAAATCGCCTGCCTGGGTTCGAACCCACAACCTAAAACTTGTAAATCGCGGCCGATACAATTGGGCCACCACTGCTCTCACATTCTCAACGAGTATAACATTTGTTCATACCAGACTAAACTTATATAAAAGCTTATTAAGTCATATTATTAAACCAAGAACGTAGTATTTCTAGTACGTCTACATGAGTACACAAGGAATTTATTCCATCTACGCAATGCTCTACATTTTCTTCAGCAGATGAAATAATTTACTGAAACCGGCTATTCTGTGAGCGACGCAGCTTACTATATGCTTTACACTTATACGATACGGTGACCAAGTCGTGAGGAAAGTTTTAGGGGGAAAATGCGAAGGGGTATACGAGTAGAGAACCAAAAAACGATAAGATATGGTTAGTACCAGACAAACTGGAGGAAGCAAGCTGGCTCACAACATGGTAGAACTTATACCCACTTTAAACTTATATACCCTTTTTATAGCCTTATTAGCGCTTTTTAATAGCCTTGTAGAGTCGACTGATGTAGCCCAGCAACGATACCCAACAGCGAAGTTTGTTTTTCTGGGGGACTTCACCGCCCATCATAAGGAGTGGCTGTTCCCGTACCAGAAGACCGACCATGCCGGGTTGGAGGCGCGCAAGTTTGCTTTAACGCTAGATCTTACCCAGCTGGTGAATGTGGTAACGCGGGTACCGGATGTAGACGGCCATACACCCAATTGTTTGGACCTCCTGCTGACAACTGATCCGGACAGTCATTCAGTATCGGTCTCAGCCCCGCTGGGAACGTCTGACCACTGTCTGGTGAAATCCGTTTCGACCTGCTCTCCTCCAAATGGCGAGTATGGTGATACGAGTCAGCAGACTGGGATGAGATGCGGCACTTTTTTGCGTCCTATCCTTTGCGGCATGTGTGCTTCTCCTCGGGTGACCCCTCGTGCTGTGCTGACGTGATTGCGGACGTGATTCGAATGGGAATGGAGTATTTTATTCTATTCTCCGACATCCCGCTCGGTCACAAATCCCGGCCTTGGTATAATGCAGAATGCGCCCACGCTGAGGCCCGAAAAGAGTCTGCCTACCAAGCCTGGGTCAAGGCCCGCGACTGCAAAATTAGAGCGCGTAGGGTTCGCGCGAGGAAAAGAGCCTTTACTTCTGCCGCCAAGCTCTGCAAGCGGGTTCTGCGTCGGGCACGTTTTGACCATATTGGACGTATCGGGGCCAAGCTGGCATCGCACCCTCCGGGTAGTAAACAGTTTTGGTCCCTGTCTAAAGCGGTTGAAACTAATTTCTGTCATCCTATTTTACCTCCAATGCTGAAACCTGATGGGTCGCTGGCTCACTCTGCAAGTGAGAAAGCAAATTTATTTGCATCTCTCTTTGCAAGCAATTCACGTCTGGATGCTGGCTCTAAGCAACCACCTAATATACCTCAATGTGACTCTTCGATACCGGAGATCACAGTTCACACTAAAGAGGTTCGGAGAGTACTGTGCAGCCTAGACGTGAACAAGGCCAGCGGGCCTGACGGCATTCCAGCGAGAGTATTGAGGCAGTGTGCGCCTAAACTGTCTCCTGTATTGACACGCTTGTTCCGCCTCTCTCTTAAAAAAAGAACGGAGCCTTTCTTTCTTAGATCTAAATTAATAAGTACCCTCTAAAGGGTTTTTAAAATCGCAAGTTTGATATCATCTGCTGGACAAATATCTATATTCCGGAATACTACTGAGAAACTCCAGATGGAATAAAAACTTTTTAACAATAAATTAAACCGAATTCCAAGAAAGTTATTTTTCGCTTTGTAGTGTTTTTTTTTTGGAAGTCTGTTTATTTTTTTGTTATTTATCTCTTTCAAGGGTACACTAGTCGACGGCACGAACTATTTTGTACGCGGGGTTAAAATGCATTTTATATCAATCGACAACACGTGCGGAATAGATAGATGCTGTGATGAGCAGTAGGAAGCTAGTTCGCGTACGAATACATACTTTTGCAAATTTGTAGCGAAATGGATAATGATTTAGGACGAAACCGAGCGCGCAAAATTTTATAAACAGACCTTTGGCAGTCTAGATATCATGAAAAAACGACTAAATCTGTTCAAAATAAAATTATATGCATTGTTGAACTGCTAATCTATCCCTGTATGGAGGGCGTTTTTCCTGTCTTTATGGTATTTATTTGCGCCCAAAAATGCGTTAAAATTAGTGTCGAAATGTGGAACTTTCGACGCTCATAACTTTCAAATGTTTTCTTTTTTTACTTTTTTGCTTCCATACAGGGCTAGATAATGATAAGACAAATTGACATCACTTTTTATTTTGAACGTACATCGTCAAATAGTGGAATAATCCCTAGACTACGTTTGTATGGAATTTTTTTCGACTAGTGTAACCTTAAGGTTTGGTACCTTATTATGGCCATGATAATACGCATTATTAGGGATAACTTAAAAACTAATCGTCAGATATTGATCAAGTACTAACAGTGGCGACAGAAAGAAACAGAAAAGCGCCGGGGCAATGAAGCTCGACGAAGTCCCGGAGAATGAATTTAACTGTCTTGGATCCCGCAACGAAATTAATCAGAAAAGAATAACGGAGGAGTAGGAAAAAAAATACAAATTTCCACGTCCCTTCATATCAAGCAGAAGACAGAACAAACAAGACCAATAGGCACTAGCAGTAATACTTGTGAGAACTAGATCAATAAAGACAAAAATATTTCGTGCCTATAATGCTTGACTCATGTAATGCCATTTGTATTCCAACTCCTATACTTACCTACAGATAAACCACAAACCTACTTACCCATTCTAAGCTATCAAAAACATAAAAAAGGCCACCACAACATGTCCCATGCACCAAGAAAAGGCGAGTCACCTTATCGCAAGAGATAATAATTTACCATTCAAAAACACTTTTATTCATGAAAGGAGAAAGAATTTATCCGCGTAGACGTCGTGGAAACGCGTCGCGAGATGTAAGACCTTGGACGGTTGACGGTTTACGATAAACTTGGAGTTACACAGAATTCATGTATTAAGATATAGAATTTTTTTCGTAGTTTTTTATTAGTTCCTAATGGTTTTAAAATAATGAGGAAAAAAAAGGTTGGCTTTTCGTAGCTTGTTTTAAAAATAATGATGAGGACAAAAATAAAATGTTGATTTTTAGAAGTTATTCGAGGTCGTTCCCCTTATCTTGATCTTCACCACGTCTCAAAATATCTTATTTAAGAATCAGCTGACGTCTAGCTAGCAGCTGTTGATAAAATATATATATATCTCATACAGACGCGGTAATTTCGCTGACGCAGTCTACTTAGTAAATAGTAGTAAACGATATCCGGTGTTCAGGCTCTGGGTGTTGTGTATGTGAGTTTATATGTTTGTAAACGCACCCACGATACAGGAAGAAATTCCTAGTTTGTGGCAACGTTTTTTTAAAAAAGAAAAGAAAAGAAAAGATATCCTAAAGATCAGTTTATTTTCAGTTTTTTAGATTTGACTACTTGTTCTTTTTATTTAATAAAACATTTATATGCAACATTGCAGACAAATCGCGGCGACCGGCGCGGCGCGGCGCACAAGCTGCGTAGGTAGCAGTGTCTACGAAGTGCTACGGCGTAGCAAAATCGTAGCATGAGTCATGGCATGTTTTCGAGTAATTGTTATTTTCTTCATAGATTATTCTGTCTTGAATATCATATGTAACAATAAAATTTATATTTATTTGTGAGCTGTTTCAATTGTATAACTAGTGGTTTTTCCTCGAAAACTGATTTTTATGAAAGAAAAGATAGCCTTGAACTTTCTGAGATCCGACGAGTTATATAAAAACATCCAAGTTTTATTGAATACAATGAGAATACTTATCATTGACAAACTCTATTTTTGTCAAACACAAATAGAATGAAATTATATATTAAAACTGTGATTTACATTAAAGACGATTTGAAGTGGAAAATACCGGACTGTAGACAAAGTTACATTCTTAACTTTAAAACTTTCGCTTTTCATAATTGAAAAACGAACGCGATGATACTGATTATTTATTTACCTATTTCTCCCGATGTTTCGACCGTGTTGCAACGACCGTGGTCCCGGGTAGAATGACCGTGATATTGTTTTCCAAAATTACATTCTGCCAGCGATGGCGATTATTAAAAGTTCGAAATTATTTGACAACGTGACATTTCAGTAGCGCATGTGTTGACTTGATTTATTTTCGATGGATCCCACTTTTAGATCCCATTTTTTAGGTATTGGCGATGGATCCCATTTGCTATTCCCATTGAATCCCATATTATAACAACATGTGTACTTTTCAGAAGAAAAGTGATTTACCTCTAGCAAATATTTAAAAAGCAGCGTGTTTTCGGGCCACCGACCATTAAATGATTAAAAGAAAAAAAGACAGAATAATGAAACATGAATGAATTCATATTTTATATGCACACAAATCATGTACTTTAGTGTTAACAGGTCAGGTCACCTTTTTACACTAAAGTACCTGGGCACCGGGTGAAAATAAAGAAAAATAGAGAAAGAAAATAAATAAAAAGAGAAAACTTAAAACTTTTTATAATATTTAAAAAGCAGCGTGTTTTCGGGCCACCGACCATTAAATGATTAAAAGAAAAAAAGACAGAATAATGAAGATAGGGTCTAGACAAAATGCCATTCTATCAGCGATGGCAATTGTTGAAATGCCAAAATTTAAGGGATTGATCAAGTGGCATTACCATAGCTCTTGGCAATCCCGTACATTCGTGATTTTTTACCAATCTTTTATACTCTCATTGATACAATGTCACTTGTCTGAAGCCGATTGACGATCATTATCGCTGTTAGAATATTTATTTGTCTAAGCCCTCTGGATGCAAAAAACTTCCTTATTAAAAAACTCCCACATCTATAGTCTATAACATAACCAATCGGTCTATTGCATAACAAATCGGCTTTTATCTTCAATTCTTTTAACCTTTCTGTATCCGAGCCAAATTTTGTAACACCTGTACCCGCAGAATATCCTTAATATGGTCAACCCACTTTATCAACAATTTAAAGTACATTTACCGGGCAACACTATTTTGTAACAGTCTGAAAAATAGCGAGATTTTCAAAAGAATGCATATAAAAATATTTTCTACCTTCAAACAAATTTTTGAATGTGGAATACAAATGCATGTAGAACAACACACAAAAAATTGAGACCCAAAAATAATTTAACTTCAGTACAGAATCACAGTCAATTTTACCGTCACACATATACCCGCGTTGGTCCCACAGACCGATTGTCGGCAATATGGCGCGATGGCACTTTGCGCTCTAAAATGCTTGTAGCAACAAATCTGGCAGCTAATAGAAAGTACATAAAAAAACTTTTTAGTTGAACCTACCTAATATGCAAGTTGTTTAGTAAGTTTCCTATAACGCCAGAATAGATTAACCGAATATCATGAAACTTGAACAAAACCGATCAAATGAGAGATCTGCTTACCCCTTAAGAGCGTACTGGCGTGATGTTATGTTATGAAATGGTATAAACAATAAACAGACATGCGATTGTAGCAGTCCCGAGAGATTTGCCGTTATTTATTGAAGAGTTCTGTTGTATATCTTCGAAGTTCTTCATCAGATCTTCACCAAATTAAAAGGGACCAATTTCGAAACATACTCTTTCAAACAGAAAAAGAAATTTTAAAATCGGTCCACAATTGACGGAGATATCGGTGAACATACATAAAAAAAACATACAAGAAGTCGAACATAGAACCTCCTCCTTTTTCGAAAGTCGGTTAAAAATGCCATCATTGATTATAGAAAAAATCAAGAAAGTATGTTTCGTCGGTCTCACAGTACGCGGGTAAGGAAGGTTAAAGAAGTATTTTTAAAAAGATTTAATGGCCCAATAAATTTATTCCGATTTCGATCAGGACTAGGTAGGTACTACTAGTTATTCAAGCTGAGTTCTACTGGTTTCCACGCTTAAATTTATTTTATCTTGAACTATTTCATCTAAGGAACGTTAATTGGAAATAGGAGAATATGGATTGAAAGGCCAATTTTCAAATTTTCAATTCTAGAATCGTTTGCTCTCTATTTTCAGTCTCAATCTATCAACAAAGGTTCTAATTTTGAAAAGTTTTTGAGATTGTTTATCCCCTTTGTGTTTGATGAAATTGTATCTTGATTTTAATCGTTTTTGAAGTACGTCAATTATTGATCTTCTTTTTCATAGTAAGTAGTAGAAATGATAAGTATGCTCACGTTTCGCCAGTTAATCTCATTTAATTAGGAGTGCGCTTATGGCCATTAACTGGGCACGGCGTTTATGTGTTTGTGTATGTAAACCTTTTTTCATGTATCTGGTGAGATCATTTTTATGACCGCCACCCGCATAATATATATTTTTTTAAATCAACTGCGAATTGACCAAATTACATACTTAAACACTAAACAAAACTAAACTATACTAACCTACTTACATCTACAAAAGAAAGATACACGTAGGCGTCGAAGTACTCTTACACATTTTTTTATTTAACGATAAGCTAGTGTTTGACCACTATCTCTGGGAACGTGCCCAGAAGACTGGCAGCATTGCCACGTTGAATGGCAATGCTGATTCTTTGCACGAAGTTCGAGCCAGCCCTCTGGTCACGCATACTGTCGATTAACCAGCGAGAGATTTCATTAAAAAGGAGAGGTGTACTCAGACCCCATGACCAAAGCGTTTCGACCCCAAACGGCTTTTTCATAATAATTTCAACCGTCATATTGCGATCGTTAAGTGATTGCCTCGTTTTCTTGGAAACCAGAGCAAAAGTACAAGTGCGGTGCATCATCACAGTTCCTTAAGCCGGCTTTGCAACGTGCCAACATCTTCTAACATTGCGGCAAAAAATAAATAGACACAGAAGGGCATCTCCATATAAGGAGCGAAAAAAGGCCCACGCTCACATAGGACAATAACAATTAAGTAAGCGACAACGGAAGAGTTTAAAAATAAACTTTATTTGATCCCAGTTACAGCAAGACGGTAATTAATTCATCTAACAAGATATTGATCTTATATACTAACTTAATTGCTAACGTAGTACATCCACAGCGTGATCAGATTGACGCATGTTCTAGATAATTATAAATGCTGATCGCGCAGTGGGGAAATTGAGAAATAATAATCTAGTAAATACTTATTGTCTGACAAAGCTAATATTGGTAGGTTGGGGTTCCTTAACTCCTCCCTCCCTAAGAGAGAAATTATCCGAAGGTGTCGCAGACGGTTTCGGAGAATTTCGACAAAAGTTTATGAACTGAAATTTATACATTATAAAGATAACTATTGCTATTACAATAACCACATACTCTAAGATGGTCCATATACTAATTTCTATTGTCACTGTTTGTGTCGTATCGTCTATTTCACCAAATTTTGCACTTTGTAACACTTCTTTCACATCACTGAAGTCCACATTTCTTAGATCCACTTTCTTTGATCTTCTCTGGATGTCCTGTTGTAGGTCTGGCATCTGGATCAATGGCAGCTGGAGACTGGAAACTGTAGTGTTTGTGGTGGCGGCAATGATGACTTCGCCTATTTGTGTCTCGCATTGTTGGCCAGGTGTCACGATGTAGGTCCCAAGGATAGTGTACTTCAGGATTTCTGTATTGCAATTCTCGGTGATGATGAGATTTTCCTCTGAGTAAACCAACCATTGGTTGTCGGTTATTTTCTGTGTCTTAGTTTTTTCTATTTCAATATGGTTCTGTATGCAGTTTTTGTAGTTGTTCTTCATCAGCATTATTTGTTCAATGCAGGTCTCGGTTGGAAACTGGGCTAAATTAGTTTCAGCACAAAGGAATTTTCCATTTTCAATCTCAGTACATGGGCTTACCACGGGCATGTATTTCAATCTATTCACCATCAGGTAAGGATATTTGGGTATTATTGTAAAGGTATTTGGAGAATGGAATATAGGGATGGGTATAACCTTGTAATAATTATAAGTTTCGTTATTTATTAGGGGAACTTCTAAAACAAAAACTAACTTGTTGTTATTTATATATGATTTAAGTATGATATTACGTTCTAATTTTATTAAATTATGTTTGTTTACTGGGTATATTGTTCTAGCATGTTTAGCAATGACTTCTAACGTATTATATAATTCTGTACTATTTATAATGGATTGGTGCAATGTATTCAGTTTGCTAAAGGCTATTGCCGTTTCAATCTCTTGTATGTTTTCGTAACAGGTTCGAAAGTTATTTAAAATTTGATACATAGTATTTAATATTTGGAAAAGTTTGTTAAACCTGAACTCATGTTCAACTAATTTTTCCATTTCATTGGTATGTAAACCCAAGTTTTTAATATTTGAATTTATTATTTCAGAGTCATTTACTAATTTGTCAAAAGCTTTTTGCATTGATGATACTTTACGTTCGACCACATGCTCTTTGTTCTGTATCATTTGGATTTCTCTATCATATTTAATTGCATCGTCTTCATCCAAATTTCCTGTGATAGCTTTTACAAGTGAGCCTAATGGATTAAACAAAGCTCTTTTGTTTCTATAATGGAAAGGTAAGATTTGAAAAAATCTATCCTTAGTTAGTTTAATAAGATATTCTATTTGGCTTTCTATTCCTATAGTTTCGTTACTAAGACTATTTTCCTTAATTTTAATTTTCAAGTTAATAAAATCCCGAATATTATTATCTATTTGTAAGTGTAATGATTCTAAATCTACAATTTTGTATATTGTCCAATAACTATTCCTCTTCACTGCTACTCCCCGCTTTATCGCTGCTATCCCCGGATTCTGACCGAGGTTTTGGAGGTCCAGCGTGAGTGTTGGCACCACTAGTACCAGAAGTACCAGGCACGATCTGTGGAGGACGTTTTACATTTTTTAAGGCTACTCTAGTTTTCCTTTTCTTTACTTCTACTGGGACTATATTTCTTTCAACTTCACCTATTACTTTCGCTTTTTCATATCGAGGTTTTTCTTTGGCTTTTCTAATCCTAGTGTCTTTCATGTAAATATTATCGTCTGGTTCGAGTATCGGTGTCGTTTCGCCACCTTTTTTATTAATTATTTTAATTTTATCGGATTCTAATTTTTCTGTTATGAATTCATAGAGTATTTTAAGGCGTTTTCTATGATCTAACAATAATTTCTGAGTTAAGTTCTTCTCTCTATCCACGTTAAATACATTTTCGGAATAAGTGTGACCAAATACTAGTTCAAAAGGCGTAAAATCTGTTGCTGAATGTATGGTGTTGTTATAAGCCATGATGGCATAAGTCATAACTGATGCTGCATCTAAATCGCTTTTATCGTATTTTGCTATACGATAAATCTCAATAATGGTAGAATGAAACCTTTCTACTATTGCCATTGAACTGGGATTATTTGGCGTCCCAATATGAAGTTCAATTTTGTAAAAGCTTAACATTTCTTTAATCAAAGTATTGTTGAATTCTGTACCGGAATCGCAACTAATTTTTCTAGGCAGACCATACCTGCTGAAATATTTAATCAATGCTCTAACTATCTCTGGTGTACTCCTATTCGGTACCTCTATGGCTTGTGCTATCTTACTAAATGCATCCACTATAGTTAAATAATATTTCCCTTCAATATATAATAAATCCATAAAAGCTTCCTGAAAAGGGGCATCCTGGGTTTGTGTTAACTGAATGTGGGGTTTAATCGGCTTTCTATCATATTTCATGCGTTTACATGTTTCGCAAGCATTTATGATTGCCGTGACTGTCTCTTTCATGTTTGCCCACCAATAATGTCTTTTAAGTTTGGTTAAAGTTTCTTTAATACCTCTATGACATGTTTTCCCGTCGTGGTATTTTAAAATAACTTCTTTTTGATCTTCTTCAGATCCTGTCAAATTTATAACTCTTTCTGTACACTCGGTTAACTTAACTGAATCCTTTTTAAATAACTTAATTACCATGTTTGAAAAAGTTTTTCTAAAAGATGGGTGTTCGAAGTATATAAAGTACTTATGTTTTGGATCAATATACTCTTTCAAAAAGTCTTTAACTAATATATCGTTATTTGTCGGTAAGTGAACTTCGAGAATTTTTTGTTTATTATTTGAAATATCTTTTACGTCTAATTTATTTTTAAACCATGAATGAATTAAAATCTGTTTTGGTTTAGTATCGACAGCTTCGTTTAAACTAGGAATGCCTTCGTGTTCTCTATTTGAAACTGAGTTGGCAGTGACCCCATCATCAGAATCCGAAAGTTCTATCGTTTCTATTGGAGTTTCGGGGTCTTGTAATTCGCTTTCTATAATTTTTTGTATACGTTCCTGCCTATCTCCTATATTTACGAATATTGAATCTAAATCGTCGTCAATTGCATTAATCTTAATCCTAGATAAAGCATCTGCATTCGTGTTTTGAGGGCCTTTCTTATATTTTATTTCGAAATCGTACTCTTCTAACCTTAACCGCCATCGCGTGAGTTTACTATTGGGCTCTTTCAATGAATACAGCCAAGCTAATGGTCTATGGTCTGTAAATATGGTAAACTTATTACCATACAAATACGGTCGAAAGTGCTTAACTGCCCATATTATGGCTAAAAGTTCCTTCTCGATAGTGCTATATTTTACTTCTGTGTCACTCAGAGTCCTGCTAGCATATGCTACTGGCTTGTCTGAGCCTATTGATCCTTGTGACAATACAGCCCCAATTGCAAAATTCGATGCGTCGGTAGTTAAAATAAAACTTTTACTAAAATCGGGATACTGTAATAAAGGTGCGTTTGTTAAAAGTTTTTTACATGTTTCAAAACATTCCCTATACTCATCATTAATAATTATTTTACGACCTTTCTTTAAACAAGCTGTTAAAGGTCTAGTTATTTTTGCAAAATCTTTGATGAATTTCCTATAATAACCAATAAGTCCTAAAAAGCTTTTTATTTGTGTAACTGTTTCTGGAATGGGATATCTTAAGATTGCATCAATTTTATCATTATTTGGCTTCAATCCTTCACTTGTAATAGTGTGCCCTAAGTAAAGAACTTCCTTTCTAAGAAAATGTGATTTGTCGAGTTGTATTTTTAAATTTGTCGCCCGAAACCGATCAAAAACTGCTCTAAGTTTTTCTACATGCTGAGTCAGCGATTTAGAAAAAATTATGACGTCATCAAGGTATACCAGGCAATGTAAGCCCTGGAGACCTCTTAGAACGTTATCCATAGCCCTCTGGAATGTTGCAGGTGCTGTTTTTAACCCGAACGGCATCCTGTTAAATTCATAATGTCCTGAAGGTGTACTGAAAGCTGTTTTCGCCCTATCTTCTTCCTGGACCTCGATTTGATGGTACCCACTAGCTAAATCTAAGGTAGTAAAATAGGTACTATTGCCTAGCATATCAAATAAATCATTTATGTTGGGCAAGGGGTATTTGTCATCGGTAGTAATTTCATTGAGACGTCTATAATCAACTACCATCCTCCATTTTTGCTGTCCTGATGAATCTAATTTTTTTGGCACTAAATGTACGGGAGCACTCCAGGGGGAGTGTGATTCCTGGATGATATTGTCTCTTAACATTTTATCTACCTGATTCCTAATTTCTTTCGATTGAATGGGAGGTAACCTATGTGCTTTAATATTTATAGGATCTTCATTCCTTGTTCTAATTCTATGTTTTACTTGATTTGTAAACGTTAATGGAATATTCTCACAATAAAATATGTCCTTATAATCATTACATAGCCCTTCGATGGTTTTACGTTCCTCAGAATTCATGTGGTCTAACTGTAATTTTTTTAAATTATCTGTTAGCATCCTATCTATTTCTATGTTATTTTCTGTAAAATTAATGTGAACAGATGGGTTCTGCCTGTAAGGTTCGACCGTAAAAGGTCCTGTTACCACTAAGGTTCTGGTTTCATCCGTATAATTCTGAATAACGGTTGATGCGTAACCTTTAATACACGTAACTAATGCGGCGGGCATTCGAATCCCTTCCGTAAATTGCTTAAAATCTAACACAGCTTCCCCGTTCAGTAAGTTGACTGGGAGTCTTACTCTAAGTTCACTACGAGATGGTAGATTATATACCTCTCTCATAGGCGGTGAATATATGATAGGAATGTCAGTATTTTTTAAATGTAATATCTGATTTTCCATATTAATCTTTGCCTGTAATTGCTTCAGCAAATTGCTACCTATTAACCCATCATACCTATCGTCGACACTATAGACATAAAACTTATGGAACTCTTGACTTCCAAAGGTAACCGGTAATGGAATAATAGCCGTTTCACTATGAACACTCGATGCGTGAGTGCTAACAACTTCGAAGGGTTCATACTGTAGATAATTTTTAAAATATTTATTCGCTATATACGGGCTTATAAACGATCTAACACTCCCCGTATCTATCATAAAAACTGCCTTTAATTCTGGTATAACTATATGTGGTAAATTTAAGCGTTTATTACAATTTATTTTTATTCGTTCTCTAGGGTAGAGGCCGTTATGCAAAAATTTCCCGCCCCGGGTTCTTCAGGAGAAAATTCTTGGCACTCATTGTACGAATAACTTGAACTCTGTTCATTATTATTAGAATTATTTATGTAATTAACACGTCGCGACCTTGCAGTACGCATGGTGACATCAGTATTCGCACCCGACGTAGATGCTTGCGCTGCAAAAGACGGCGTGCTCGGTGCATGTGCCGCGAACTGTTGGTTCGGTTGTGCAATCGGAACAAATGACCTACTTGACTGCGGTGACGCATTATTGTTGTTTGTACGATTAAAATTGTCTTGATTTCTTTGAATATTATTATGTTGTTTATAATGTCTGGGCTGATGCGGATTGTTCGGTGTAGATGTGCTGTTTGTCGCACTATTCGGTACATGTGTACTTGATATGCTATGTGAATCTTTCTTTTGATTATTAGATTCAATTGCATTTTGGTTATTAGGCAAATTGGGTCTGTTATTTCTGCTAAAATTACGTCTGTCGTTTGTTTTCGACTCATAGACTGCCTGGAAGTTTTGTTCTTCTAAAACTATTTTTAATGCATCCTCTAACGTTGTGACGTCGCGCAAACGAACTAATCTAACTAAAAATGGCGGTAAATTAAACAAGAAAGCATTCATCGCTCTGTTACTATAAATGATTTGCTTTGCCTTACGTAGAGATTCATCAATGATAGTTTCTGATATTTTAGCAAATAAAACACTTCTCATCCGCTGTATTCTATGGCAAAAATCTAAATAACTTTCACCCTTATTTATTCTACACGATTCTAATTCCATTGCTAAACAATCCTCTGTGCGTGGATCACCGAAGTGTTGGTTTAACAACTTCTTCAGCTCGTCCCACGTACCTATAGCTTCTCTTTCGCCTACCAAACTGGCTGCTTCGCCTGATAACCTACTAGTTACTACATGAAATAAATATTCATTTTGGGCTGCGGTTCCTAAGAACGTAGACAAAATGTATTCACATTTTTTTATAAATAAAGGCAACATTCTAGTGTCGCCGCTGAATATTGGTATGATGTTAACCAATTCCTGTGGGACACGGGTTACGTTTTCCATTGTGAAATGTTATGAAAGGAGCAAACGCGGAGAGAAAAAAAATCACACTAATGTGCTACTAAACTATCACTATTCTAAAATATTAGTACGTTTAAAATCTATGCAAATATTATTACGGCGTTGTCCAATCCCTAATAACACACAAACACATAGACTATTACAAGGTTGGGATATAGATGGAAGAGCTGAGAGGAAGGTGAAAAAGATTTACTCACAATTCCGCAGCTAGCTCCATGCTCCCTGAATTACTGCTTGGCTCCTGGTCCTCTCCTGGCTTGATGTGGCTTCTTAATGTATTTGTTTGTTCGGTGATCTCTGCTGAACCGTTGAAACGGACGTCGGCTGCTTCCCGTAGATGTGGATACGTGACAGACTGACTACAGAGATCCTACCGGCTGCGCCAATTAAGTAAGCGACAACGGAAGAGTTTAAAAATAAACTTTATTTGATCCCAGTTACAGCAAGACGGTAATTAATTCATCTAACAAGATATTGATCTTATATACTAACTTAATTGCTAACGTAGTACATCCACAGCGTGATCAGATTGACGCATGTTCTAGATAATTATAAATGCTGATCGCGCAGTGGGGAAATTGAGAAATAATAATCTAGTAAATACTTATTGTCTGACAAAGCTAATATTGGTAGGTTGGGGTTCCTTAACTCGCGTACGTACGGCGATCTTAAAGAAATGTCAGTCGCGAGTGCGCTTGCACTCGCTGTACGAAAAGCGTGTCTACATGTGCGTGCGCTGTATGGAGCTTACCTTCTGTACCTATCTGGTTTGTGATTGTGGCAAGCCTCACATGATATGTGGTGACATGCCGGAGATTGGCACTGCTTATGTCAACTAATGCTGTGGAGTTTGAGTGTATTTTACCCTACTGAGGGAGGGTAATGTTTTTCGAGCGTTTGTATATATGTCCGTTTATATAGCACGCTCTACAGCCCAAACGGCTTGATAGATTATGGCATATAGGGTGTCGTTGGATTCGTCTCAATTGTGGGAGTGACAAAGACTATTGGCGGGGACAAACAAAAATTATAAAGAATCCGACCAAAACTTCGTTTGTCACCGCTGGCACACCTCAGCACCTCATAATGTTTAATATATAAATTATATCTAATACTTGTTATTCTCTTTTTAGTTATTTTTTTTTCTTAATCTAAACAACAACCGCTTGTTTCTGATGCGTTGTTAAAAATAACGGGTTTTTAACCAGTATGTTTGTATGTATGTCACATCATCATCATCACATCATCAGCCTATTAATGTTCCCACTGCTGGGACACAGGCCTCCTCTCTGTGTGATGGAATGGGCCGTAATCCACCACGCGGGCCCAGTGCGGGTTGGTGGATGTCACATGTCTTCGAATTTTGGGTTCTAGGACATGCCGGTTTCCTCACGATGTTTTCCTTCACCGTTTTGAGAGCAGTGGTCATGAAATAATGTACACAAAGTAAAGCGTATGTATGTAATATTCTCGATGTAAACAAGAAGTAAATCTTGCTGTGCAGTCGGAGGATACATCTGGTTTTGTTCAGCAAGCTCGCGAACATGTATCATCCGACTGCACAGCAAGATTTTCTTCTTGTATACATCTTTTTAGTTCACTTTTGAAGCAGTCGGGTTTTTTATTTTATTTACTTTTTATATTGCCGTTTAGACATATAAGATTTATGTCTTATCAGCCTTTGCTCCCGTAACCTATTGCTCGAGAAACGTGCTATTTTTCGGGATGATAATATAACAATTATGATGAGTATTCTATGGCCTAAGTACCATTAAGTGCAGTTTTATATTAGTGAATGAATTTTCGTCATTGGATCAATACTGCCGGAGATACATCATCATAATCATCATATCAGCCGAAAAACGTCCACTGCTGGACATAAGCCACTCCCAAGTGTCGTCACATTGACCGGTCCTGTGCGTCTCGCAACCAGCGGATCCTCGCAACCTTAACCAGGTCATCGGTCCACCTGGTGGGAGGCCTTCAAACGCAGCGACTTCCGGTTCGCGGTCGCCAAGAACCTTTCTGCCCCATCGGCCATCCGTTTTGCGAGCAACGTGCCCTGCCCTCTGCCACTTAAGTTTGGCAATTCTTCGGGCTATGTCGGTAACCCTGGTTCTCTTGCGGAATTCTACATTTCTGATTCGATCACGCAAGGAAACTCCGAGCAAAGCCCTCTCCATTGCCCTTTGAGTGACTGTTAGCTTTCTGATGAGGCCCATTGTAAGCGACCACGTCTCAGAGCCATATGTCATCACTGGCAACACACACTGGTCATAGACTTTCGTGTTGAGACACTGTGGTAAGTTGGACGAGAAGATACCTGCCGGAGGTTACCTTCTAGAAAAAAAAACATTAGCAGCATCCCGCTAGCCTGAAAGCAGTCCCCAACATTGTTTGGAATAGGCTAGGCATGATTGATTAATAAGGGTGTTTCCTGGGTAGGAAAATTAGAGTTCTATTTAGAATAGGCTAGGCATGATTGATTAATAAGGATGGTTCCTGGGTAGGAAAATTATAGTTCTATTTAGAATAGGCTAGGCATGATTGATTAATAAGGATGGTTCCTGGGTAGGAAAATTATAGTTCTATTTAGAATAGGCTAGGCATGATTGATTAATAAGGGTGTTTCCTGGGTAGGAAAATTATAGTTCTATTTAGAATAGGCTAGGCATGATTGATTAATAAGGATGGTTCCTGGGTAGGAAAATTATAGTTCTATTTAGAATAGGCTAGGCATGATTGATTAATAAGGATGGTTCCTGGGTAGGAAAATTATAGTTCTATTTAGAATAGGCTAGGCATGATTGATTAATAAGGGTGTTTCCTGGGTAGGAAAATTATAGTTCTATTTAGAATAGGCTAGGCATGATTGATTAATAACGATGGTTCCTGGGTAGGAAAATTATAGTTCTATTTAGAATGATTGATTAATAAGGATGGTTCCTGGGTAGGAAAATTATAGTTCTATTTAGAATAGGCTAGGCATGATTGATTAATAAGGATGGTTCCTGGGTAGGAAAATTATAGTTCTATTTAGAATAGGCTAGGCATGATTGATTAATAAGGATGGTTCCTGGGTAGGAAAATTATAGTTCTATTTAGAATAGGCTAGGCATGATTGATTAATAAGGATGGTTCCTGGGTAGGAAAATTATAGTTCTATTTAGAATAGGCTAGGCATGATTGATTAATAAGGATGTTTCCTGGGTAGGAAAATTATAGTTCTATTTAGAATAGGCTAGGCATGATTGATTAATAAGGATGGTTCCTGGGTGGGAAAATTATAGTTCTATTTAGAATAGGCTAGGCATGATTGATTAATAAGGATGGTTCCTGGGTAGGAAAATTATAGTTCTATTTAGAATAGGCTAGGCATGATTGATGAATAAGGATGTTTCCTGGGTAGGAAAATTATAGTTCTATTTAGAATAGGCTAGGCATGATTGATTAATAAGGATGGTTCCTGGGTAGGAAAATTATAGTTCTATTTAGAATAGGCTAGGCATGATTGATTAATAAGGATGGTTCCTGGGTAGGAAAATTATAGTTCTATTTAGAATAGGCTAGGCATGATTGATTAATAAGGATGGTTCCTGGGTAGGAAAATTATAGTTCTATTTAGAATAGGCTAAGCATGATTGATTAATAAGGATGTTTCCTGTAACGTCGTAGTTTTTAACCGACTTTCGAAAAAGGAGGAGGTTCTATGTTTGACTTCATGTAGGTCTTTTTTTTTTTTGAAGGAGTTTGTTTCGAAATTTGTCCTATTTTAATTTGGTGAAGATCTGATGATGATCTTCGGAGATATAAAACAGAACTCTTCAATAAATAACGGCAAATCTCTCGGGACTGCTGCAATCGCATGTCTGTTTATTGTTTATACCATTTCATAACATAACATCACGCCAGCACGCTCTTAAGGGGTAAGCAGATCTCTCATTTTACCGGTTTTGTTCAAGTTTCTTGATATTCAGGTAATCTATTCTGGCGTTATAGGAAACTTCCTAAACAACTTGCCTATTAGGTAGGTACAACTCAAAAGTGAAAAATAAAAAAACTTTTTACAAAAAAATACAGGTATACGGTGTCTTTTGTAGGTACCATTTTTTTGCGTTATGGGCTTGACTTCCAAAAATAAAATTAATTTTTACTTTGTAGTTTTTATTTGGAAGTCGGTAGTATTTTTTGTAAAACGTTTTTTTATTTGTTTACGTGGCAAAAGAAAAAATACGTGTCCTATATTTTTAGGTTATCTAACTGACGGTCTAAATAGATATTTTTGACAACTAACTACCCTATTAGTTATGATACATTTGTGGTGAACAGCATAGCATAAAGTAGCGTAAGTGCTAAGTTCTTGTACCAAATTAAGTAATATGTTGCGTTGCAAAACAATTCAATTCTCCAAATTCTTCAAGGTACCTTTTGGCCCTTTAGAATGTAGAACAAGAAGACAAATACGTAGAACTGATCAGGCCACCAAAACAAACCGCTTCCGCTTACGTAATCAGCATTCGAGAAAAAATAAGTGACCCACATCAGGCCTCATTCTAAATGTATTCCGTCTTGTTCAAGAATTAGGCCGCTGGAATGGTCTTTGGAAGACAGAACGAAAAGTATTAATGCACCCATTCCACGGTCACTTGGTTATGAAGTTACATTACCTTCAAATGCACGATGTTGTTGTTGGGAGTTGAATCCTAAAATCGCCAACTATTGAGTAAAAATAAAGTTTTTTTCCATCTAAAATTCCTCAATTGCAAAAGCTCGGAGTCTGGATATGAACCCAATTGATGGCAGAAAGCTCGTACCCTAAATACAACTACAATAATTATTACTTACATAATTATGGCACGTTTACATTAGGTCGGTTCAACCGAATTTGGCTGTTAACATTAAGTCACCGAATATACTCGTAGTTTAACGTGACAACGTCATAACAAAACATCGATGAAATGATTGCATACTTAACGATACAATAAACGTCATTGTAACGTTACGATTATGACGTTACAATGAGCCTAACGTTACATTGAGTCAACCTTTTACGTGCGTGCAGCCGGCGTTCATCGATTTATTAGACGTTGTCACGACAAAAATCACGAAAACTTAGAGCGGTGACTATAAAATTAAATAAAATTACTTAATCCTTACAAACACATTACAAAAACATTCCCACATTACCCTCAACTCAGGTAAAACAAATGAGAGCTCAAACACAACATTGTTTCATAATTTCTGCTACGAAATTCTCAAAAATAAAAAGCCTACAATATAAACTGCCACATCCAGCGTATCCTTAAAATGCCGAGGGGTAAAAACAGCGAGTGTTGGTCCAGACAGGTGAAATAGTGCGAAAAATTGCCCAGCGGTCAACCCTCTCCGTTTTCTCTTTTCGCATTGGCAGGGTTGGATTCACATTGCTTATATTGAGCTAATCAGGTTGCTGAGAGGAGGCTTGGGGACAAATTTTTGAACAGACGATGTTAAAAGAAAAAGAAAGAAAGAATAGTTGGACGTTGGTTGTTGTTGTATGAAATTGATCTAATGTTAAATGACCATCGTGCGTGCATGTGACTTTTATTTATATTTTTATAAGGTTTTAAATAAAATGACTCACTCACTCAATTATAACAATAATAATTATTGTAAAAGATTTTTACGGAAGACTAGCTGCCGCTCGCGGCTTCACCCGCTTGGTATTGCACTTCCCCAATATCTTTATAAACGATAGCCTATGTGTTATTCTGATGTATAAGCTATATTTCCGTAAAGTTTCATCAAAATCCGTTCCGTATTTTTTGCGTAAAAGGGTAACAAACATCCATCCATCCATCCATCTTCACAAAATTTCACGTTTATAATAGTACTGGCTTTTTTCCGCGACTTCGTCCGCGTGAATGTCGGTTATCGTGGAAAAAATTATATCTCTCATATTTTTTTTTCAATAAAATGTTACTTCTAATACCTCTAAGAATATGTGTATAAAGTTTCATGATGATCGGTTAAGTAGTTGTCGCGTGAAAGCGTAACAATCAAACTTACATTCACATTTATAATGTTAATAGTATGTTATAAGTGTATGTTTATTGTGTGGTATAAGATGTCAAAAGTGTTCATTTGAATGTTGTTATTTTTAAAGCTGTGAAATGAGAGTCAATCTCATGAAAAACAGTAACTATCGACCGTATGTTTTTTTATATCTCAGGGTTTACTAGTACCCTCCGGTGTGTTTCCGCATTGTTGAGGTGGGAGAGCTCAGTAGCCGTGGTTTGGTCACCTACAGTGAAGCGAAGAGGAACCCGAGCATTAGCTGCTCGTCAGGGCTTTTGCCGATTAAGCAGACGACGGCGACGTAGCAGCCAACAAGTAGATTGTGGTGCCGCTTGGGCGACATCGCAACTGAGGCAGGCCGCGATTTCTTATGGGAGGCATCGCGGCTAAGGGTTGGAGGCCGCGGCGGGAAACTGTTAGTATAGCATTGGCCGCTCTCCCTATCCCCTCGGCCGAAAGGTGGTAGGCGGTGGGGCCACTGACCTGACTCGTCACAGGGGGACCACGGGTGCCATACACAGGGTCGTCTGGTGCCCATGTGCTGGTTTGGGCCCTGGGGTGGTCACGGCGTGCAATGAGTTCTGGTGCGCTGGTAATGAAGGTTACTCCCTAGAGGAGGGTCCGGTGACGGACAGCCGTGGCGGGTTTACGGACGAGTGCAAACGCGTCACCATGTTCCCGGCACAGGCACAGGAGAACACCGTGGGGTTTTAGTGTGCATGAGCATTTCTCAACGAAAAAAAAAAGGGTTTACCAGTACAAATAAAGTTGAATGTGCCTGAAATACTGATGAAAACATAGTGATAGTATGTTCTTAGTTTTAAGTCTTGTTACAAGGAGTGTTAACGTTTACTGCACCAATCCTTTCTTTAATAAAAAGAGGGTTCAGAAAACCAAAATAAATTCAAGTTAAACTAAGTAAGTAAAAGATGATGCAATTCTATTCTTCTAAGAAATTGTTATTTGTTAAGTACACAAAATATTTCTTCTAGAAAACCACTTTTATTTCATCATCTTTACTTGGATATTTAATTATAAAAAAAAAAGTCAAGTGCGAGTCGGACTCGCGCACGAAGGGTTCCGTACCATTATCGCAATTAAAAGACGTTAAACGGCAAAAAACACGTTTGTTGTATGGGAGCCCCACCTAAATATTTATTTTATTCTGTTTTTTGTATATATATTTTTTATAGCTGCAACAGAAATACATCATCTGTGAAAATGTTGACAGACAGACAGACAGAGCTGGCGTCTTAGTAATAGCGTCTCGTTTTTACCGTTTGGGTACAGAACCCTAAAACGCAGACAGTTATCTTTAGAATCTAAACTTCTTATGAATGCAAACTTTAAAGGAAAATTTAATCTTGGAGTGAAAATACCCATGAAAACGTTCAACTTTTGCTTTGGAAGCAAGTTTGAGGAAAAAAGTTGTTCCATAGAAAACACACCCTTTTTAAACAAAGTGTATGGAGTAGATGTTTTTCCAATTAAGTGACCTCGACTTGAACATTTTGTAAAATGTATGTATTGTACCTTTGTTGTTTGTTTTTTTAGGATTCCGTACCCAAAGGGTAAAAACGGGACCCTATTACTGAGACTCCGCGATCCGTCTGTCTGTCTGTCCGTCTGTCACCAGGCTGTATCTTATGAACCGTGATAGCTAGACAGTTGAAATTTTCACAGATTATGTATTTCTGTAGCCGCTATAACAGCAAATACTAAAAACAGAATAAATTAAATATTTAAGTGGGGCTCCCATACAACAAACGTGATTTTTTTGCCGTTTTTGCGATAGTGGTACGGAACCCTTCGTGCGCGAGTCCGACTCGCATTTGGCCAGTTTTTAAGGGTATTTCTAAGTAACTGTTTTGTGGAGGTTAGTCACTCCATATAATAATGTTATTCTGTTTCATAAATTTAAGATAATTACTCGTAGGTATTAAATTTTGGAACAGTACAAAGTTCAAATTCCTTTGCAACCGGCGTTTTTCATACAAATATGCACTTAATAATAATCCATCGAACGGGTTATTGGTATATTGGCATGTGGATCTAATTTAAATGGTCCAAGATCCCTGAACCCCCAGACGTTTCATTTTCTTTCAACCCAAAATGTGTGGGATTGAGTATAGTTACCCTTAGCGCCTGACACCTGTAAATTGGCCGTCGGCCCTAGTTAGCAAGTATGCGTACGTTCAAATTACATGTACTTTGAACGTACGCATAGCCTAGTATGCTAGCACTTCTCAATCCACACATTATCTGAAGAAAGAAGCTCTGCGATCTTGCTCTCTACCTTTATGCCTAAACTAATTGCAGCGACGCGACGTGACAGTTGAATTATCGAGTCGATTATTGACACTTTTATTGGATTGTAGAATCGATTGTAAATGTTTGCTGTTTTATAAATTTGTTAGGGAGACGAAGTAATTGACATTTTTTTTTTTTTTTTTTTTTTTTTTTTTCTTTCGGTGGCTTTGGATTGTTGGGAGCGCTGCATTTCATCGAAATGTTAGGTAGGTTTATTTTATAGGTTTTTTTTTAATTTAATTATTTGTTGCACAATACACATAATGTATAACCTTACGAGGCTGGCTTGGCGCATCAGCGCAAAAAGCCTCATTAAATAAATTATTAAAAAAAAAAAAAATGTTTGCTGTCGATTAAAACAAACATAAATAAATACAGACACAGATGCTGCAACCTGTTTTAATCGACAGTTTTTTTAACCAACTCCCTAAAAAGGAGGAAGTTCTCAATTCGGATGTTCATATCCACTCCTGGCATCGTGTTCCTCATTAGTGAGGGTCGTGAATCGTGATTCCCGCGACGAGAGATCAACTTTTCTCTGACGATGATTCTCGATCTGTGTCTGTCCTTGGCGACGTGGAGTGCATTGTGCAGCTTGGTGTTCAGCGTTGCACGTATTTGATCAGATCATTCTGATCGGGCTGCGGACCCTCAGCCTCTTGCCTTTAACCTTGCCAGTGATCATCAGCTGCTCGAGGTTATGACCATCCTTTCGGGCAATGTGACCAAAGAAATCCAGGATTTTTCGCAGGCAGGTGGTGGACTGGCCTTGACGTTCAGTTTTTGTAGGATAGACTCGTTTGTGCTTAACGCAGTCCATGGAATTTAAAGCATCCTTCGCCAACACCACATCTTGAAAGCGTCAATGCGATCACAATCAGCCTTCCTTAGCGTCCACGTTTCCGAGCCGTAACTAAAGATGGAGAACACAAGAAAGTTCACTAGCTTTATCTTTGTCTTGCGAGATATTTTACTGTCTCTCCAGATTCGCTGCAGTTGGGATATTGCGCTTTTGGCCATACTAATTCATCGCCTGATTTCCTAACTACGCTATATATCATCCGATTTGAAAAGTTATTTTTTGATCTTAATAAGTTTATTCCGAAATGGTCCCATTTAAATTTCGTAATGATCTAGTGAAGAACTTCGAAAATATACAATACAATTCTTCAATAAATAACGACAAAGCTCTCGGGATTGCTGCAGCAGAATGTCTGTTTATTCTTTACACCATTTCATAAAATACCGTTAGGCCAGTTCGCTCTAAATGGGTACACAGATGTGAATACACCGGTTATGATCAAGTTACATGTTATTCGGGTAATGTATTCTGGCATCACTGAGGGAATTATAGAACTTGTCCAATAAGTACCACTAAAAAGTGAAACAAAAAAATCTTTTTTTTTTACAAAATAATACAACCACTCTTTATAGTGTTTTTATTTGGAAGTCTCCAAATAAAAACACTACATCATCATCATCATCTTCCTAGCCTTCTCCCAACTATATTGGGGTCGGCTTCCAGTCTTACCGGATTCAGCTAACCGGTTTGACTGCCTGTCTGACCTTCACAACCCGGTAACTGGGTAACACGGTACCCCGTGGCAAGACTGGTGTCAGATCTCAAGCTTCTGACTACTCGTAACGACTGTCAAAGATCTTCAAATAACAGCCGGGACCAACGGCTTAACGTGCTTTCCGAGGCACGGAGGAAACTCGGTACTCGGTATGTTGGAATGGTCACCCATCCACGGACCGACCTCGTCAAGCGTTGCTTAACCTTGATGTTCGACCCGTGCGGCTGTTATTATTTAGCCACGAGCTCCTCTATGAAAACTTAACAAAAACAATACAAAGAGTGAAAAACAACTTCAATTTCGTAAGTCGGTGTCAAAAAACGAAAAAAAGAAAACGTGTATACCGACTACTTTTATTGTTTTTATGGAAACTACATACCAATTTAAAGTGTCAATTATCGAATCTATAATCCAAATGTTCAGTTCCTGCACTTACTCGTTCCATTTGTCAAAAAACCGATAATCCGTTGGACGGAATATAAAAGGATAGTATTTAAACGAGCGAAAAAAAAATCAAATTAAAGGTGTTAAAAATACTGAATATGGCTTACAGCGACTTGAAAATATAAGTTTGTCGACAGGGCTCCTTTTTCTGTCTGCAGGGTCTAAAGTAACCTAACATGAAGGAGATGACGGGAGCTAAGTTCGCTCGCTTTGCTCGCTCACTTCAGCTCTCGTCATCCCCTTCGAACCTAACCTATCCGTGTCGGGGTGCGCTAAGTTCCCGAGCTCGCTTCGCTCGCTCTTGGACACGAATAAACGCGAACTCCCGCACTGCACAGTGATGTCGCCTCGATAGTTGTTCAGCTATTTTCAAAAGAATAATATGCTAAAATAGAAAAAATAGAATCCCAAATACAATTTAAGTATGTAACAATATTATTACCGCAGCTCACAAAAATCTCCTAAAAGGTATTACTCAAACCGGATAAATAGTTACTTACTTAGTATAATAGTCGCCCATTCAGTATATTTTTCCCTCGGTTAATAATTGCCCAATATAAAATACACAATACTAAAGCCGATACTTGAGTTGATGGCGATGGATTGTAATTATCTCGAAGTACAAATTCAAGTCTAGACAGATGATGTTAATGGTGAAAACCTTCTCAAATTCAAAGTCAATGAATAAATACATAGTCATCTCTATTGAAAGTTCAACAAAGATTATTATGAATTTCATCGCACTAAAACCATAAGGGCCTATATATTAATTTGCTCAAATATTTAGACTGACAAGCCACAGGAGCTCAAGAAGTCACAATACCCAAATACCCACTTAGAACTTAAGTTCTTAAGTACAGGCTACCCAGAATTCGGTATGTGAAGTGTTAAAGTCGTCACAATCTAAGAAGTTCGTTGACGTTTCTCATTTTATATGCCGCGATAACTTTCTACGTAAGAAATTGAAAAATCTAATTCACAATCCTAATTAATAACTATGTTACCCATACACTATAACAACGAGTATCACTCACAAGCATCAAGTTTAATTATTATTAAGTTTTTTATAGCTGTCAAAACGGGCCTTTTATTTTTTGACAACTTTAAGGACATAAAGACTAGATTGTTTCCATTTAAGCAACTTAATATTAAAACACCCCGATATTACCTGAAGGAGCAAAGGTGTACTTTAGAGTACAAATCACATTTTCATCAGTTATTTTAACTCTTAAGTGGGATGAGCTTACTGCCATCAATTGGCCACAAATGACTCCGATGCTATGAGAAATGCCAGATGAAAAACCCAACAGCACTTTATCTGATCCAGGCATCAAACCCAGCAATTCATTCTTTGCAGAAGCGCTTGCGTCTTCTAGACCAACTGGACCTAGTTAGGCAGCTAACAGTTTACTTCTCTTTTACAATATGTATGTAGTTCACGTGACTTAGAGGTTTTTCGACAGATTGGTCGGAAATGGCAAAAGATCGCGAAGAGTGGTACGCTGTGGGGGAGGGCTTCGCTCAGCAGTGAGACAATATAGGTAGATCACACATGTCGTAGACAAAAAATGATATAGATGAGAATACTTTAGTCTAACATAATGTTACAAAATAAGTCAACGCCATCTAGTGACGAGATAAATAACTAGTAGTAGCTAGTAGCGCCATCTAGTGTCGAATAGCAGAACTAATCTTAAAGTTCTTCTTGAATGTCTGTCTCCGCCGATTATTCTTCACAGTATTCAGCAGTCATTATTAACAGTATGGAACGTTCCAGGAACATCTTCTGTGCGATATAAAGGGCGGCCATCTTCGTCATGGGACAGTTTAGATTGGTTATCGATACGAAGCGTTAAAAGCGAAGATAGTGCGAAGTTAAATTAAAAACTGCTTGGTTTAATTTATCTCTGAACCCCAGCTCGTAACAATACTTTGGAATAAAACATATCCAAACAAAATAAAATGCAGATAAACCCTTTTTAATTTATGATCTATTCTATCTTCGTTTTGTAGTCGTCTGACATTGGAATGTCAAGTGTCAAATGTTGACACTGTACTGTTTGTGCGGCTAAGAATTTTGGTAAATATGGCCATATCTGCTGAGCCTTGTTTGCTATGTTTATATGTGTGTAAATTATATAAGTAATGCTGGGTATATGATAAGTTATAGATGTTTTTATTGATGTAATTAAAAATTTTATGTCAGACATTTTACTTGCTTAGGTTTTAGTGCTCTCAAAACGGTGAAGAAAATCTTCGAAAAGAATGTATCATGGACACATGGCTTTGAAAAAATATTGCACCCACACGTGGTGAATTACGGACTGAGTACTAACTTACTTACATAGCCTGTATTCAGAAGTGAGACTTAAGGTGCCTGTAAACGGGCTACAAAATTGCATCTTGTTGGCAATTTTGTTGACCAATATACAGTGCGACATAAAAGAGTAGAAATTAAATAAGGGCGCCACAATCGCTCAGATAGCAACCCAGTTAGTACGACCCAGCTGATCTTGATACTTGAGTAGTATTATTTGTTTAATGGGTATAAAAAATGAGTAAATATATTAAATAAGGATATTTATTAAATATTTAATATGTAGTAGTAATAAAACAACAATTTCACAAAAAATAAGTATTTTTAATAATCAATTGCTTTCCATATAAACTCAGATATAAACTAAAATTAATAAAATAAACTAATCTAATAAATCAAAATCTAAATACTCTACACCTTCCATGGGATCACTTAAGTTCGTGTAGTCTATTTTAAGCTCTGGTATTGATTCGTCACTGATTTCTGAACCACTCTCATCGTCACTGCTGTCTGCACCATGGGACGACCCTGCTAGCTGGTGTTGAGAATTTCCCACCGTTTTCAATGCCGTGTTGCACGATTCTGCGCACTGTGCTTACAGAAACACCTAAAACAAGCAAATAAAAGAATCACTGTCAGTCCGACGAAAGAAGTTCCGCGGTAAAAAAATGTGAATATATTTTAAAATTGTTTCTTTCCATTTAGTCGATTGCATCAACAAATATGGCATAGGAAAAAAAAATCGTATCCGCAATAAATTACATTAATTGTTTTTGCCTTACTATCAACGTTGTTAAGTCGCGCTATAATTACAACGGTATTTGTTTACCTTAGCATAACCTCAAAAATGGTAGACAAATAATTTGTAAATGATATGTGGTTCGAAAATTTAGCTTCCTGAATGTATTAATAAACTAAACGTTAATTAATCGTTTGTAATTAACGTTTAGCGTAACTTTCAATAGTTACTTACCAGTAAAATCTGCTGTACGATGGTTAACATCTTCTAAGTTGCATAGAAGCTTCCCAGCTTGGAATTCGGCTATACACCACATATAAAACTTTGTAAACACGGGCACCTCCACGAATTACCTTATTCATGATTTGCCACTGTTTTTCTGTCCACACTCAGAAATATCACACAAAAACCAAAATTCTTATAAAAATCGAAACCGATCGAGAAAAATTGACAGCTCAAGTACTCATTTTAGATGTTGCCAGAAAATGAAAACTATTAGTTCCCAAATATTTAATTTCTACTCTTTTATGTTGTACTGTAGCTCAGTTTATTTGCAACTTATACCCTTGATGCAATTTCATTGTGCAATACATTGCAGAGTGTAGTCCAGCAAGATTCTGCAACTGGATTGTCGAGGAATTTTGTTCGTACACGCGGAGCAATTGTTGAGGCTAGATCACAGCAGTTCATGAGGATTTTTACGTATGCCTCTTCGGTCGTTACACGAAACTTCGCCCAAGCATCCTTCTTATGGTTACGATATTTATATGGACTAGCTTCTATATCCCATAATTCAGAACGTACATGGATTTCGTTGATAAAGTTCAAAACCTTTTCTTTTGAGCACTCGGCCATGACGAATAGAATAAAATCAACAACGGATACAAAACAACTTCATTAATCAGGCAGCGACAGGACGAGGCGGGGAACCCGAGTGAGGGAAAAGAGCACCTATACATCAGAGCAAATACGATATACTGCGACATTGCAGTAAAGTCAAAGCGGCATAAATCATTTGCAATCTAGCCGGATAGACATTGAATACATGCGACTTCTATGAAATATCTTGGCAATATCGCCAGGCTACACTGCATGATTGCAGCAATTAATGCACTGTGTTGAGCGCTATAATTGGCAATTTGGCGGCTTGCAGCAAGAAATTGTCAAAAACCGAGACCGTTCACAGACACCTTTATAATATGACCGAACTGAGGTAAGTTAGCCAGTTCAGAGCCTTGAGACAAAGTGACTGTAATATGTATGGGATTCACAAGCGCTATCGAAATTTCACGTGGTCAATCACAAACATGTTGACTTTTCGTTTTCAACCATCACTAGGTATCGTCGATAGAACGTCATTTTTATTTATTAATAAAAAGCTTTTATTATTTGAGATGGGTTTGCTCTTGACTCTAGTCGAGGTCAGGGGTAATACTAACAAAGTTGACGATGGAGTGAGCTTACCCAGAAGAAGCACTCTAACTTTGTATAGATTCGGGTTAATTGCGTTCGGAAACAGACGCAGGTAGTGAGTTCCACTCATTCGCTGTACGCATTATGAAGGATGTTTGAAAGCGCTTGGTGCGAATAGGTGGAATAGCAACCAGGTAAGGATGGTAGCTTACAGTGCGTCTAGATGTCCAATGTCAGAAGGGGGCCGGTGGGATGAGGTCGTGGAGTTCTTGAGCACACTCACCGAGGTACAGTCTGTAGAAGACCGACAAGCAAGCAACTTTGCGGCAATGAGCCAGTTTCAGTTCCATCCACAAGTTCAACGTCGCAAATGCCTCTTGGATCTGCATTCCACCGAGTCAAGCGCGGCAAGCTGATACTTAGCTAAGCCATCCCAAAGGTGGCTGCAATACTCCATGCAGGATCGGACTTGCGTTTTGTATAGAGTTAAAAGCTGTCCAGGCGTAAAGTATCGCTTCACTATATTTAGGATGCCCAGTTTTTTGGCTGCAATTTGGGCATTGTAATCAAAGGAGGTGCCAAATATGAGACGGGATGACAACTCTATGCCTAGGAGCTCGAGCCGATCAGTCACAGGAACAGTAGCCTACCCCAAAAATTAGGGGTTTGATCGAAACGACTTCTTTTAGCGGTAAAAAGACATGTGTGTTTTGGTGACGTTAAAGCCTCACACTGGGAATTTCTTCCTGTATCGTGAGTGCTTTTACAAACATTTAAACTCACATACACAGACACCCAGATCCGGAACAACTATCTGTAGGCCATACAAATATTTGTTCCGTGCGGGAATCGAACCCGTGACACCCAGTGCAGCAGCCGATCGCTCAATCTCTACGCCAACCGTGTACCGTCAGAAATACTTTATCTCGGGCCCATAGAATTCTCCACTTACAATGGATTTAAGATGTAGCTTAGGTTGTTTGTTAAGAGCAGTGGTGGCCCAGGAGAGCAGTGGTGGCGACTTACGTGTCGCAGGTTGTGAGTTGTAACCCAGGCAGGCGATTTACTTTGTATAAATTATTTCATCACCGCTGCTCCTAAAACGGTGAAAGAAAACATCATGAAACCGGCATGTCCTAGAACCAAAAATTCGAAGACTTGTGACATTCTCCAACCCGCACTGGGCCCGCGTGGTGGATTAAGGCCCATTACCTCTCTCACAGAGAGGATGCCTTTGTCCCAGCAGTGGGAACATTATAAGGCTGATGATGATTTATTTATTATTTATTTATTTATGTACACACAAAACACTTTACAGAGAAAAGAAAGAATACAGATAGAAGAGCACAAAGGTACTGCTTATTTCAATAGAAATTTCTTCCAGCAGACCTGCGACAGGACAGTTGGATGAAAGACGAAGACACAGTGTGTAGAAAGGAATAAGGAAACTTAAAATAGACTATAATAACTTAACTAATTATATATAAATTACACATATACCTTAACTAAATATACATACATATAATATACAAAATTACAATATGGTAGAGAGATAATGTTCTTTGACTTGTTTTTTGAACAGAGAAACATTTTGAGAGTCACGGATTTTAGGTGGAAGTGAGTTCCACAATCGTGCTGCATGGACAGAGAAGGAGTGGGAATAGAAATGAGTTCTATGGGATGGGAAATTGAGATGAAGTTTAAGGCGGGATCTGCAAAGAGCATCGGCAGGGCGAGTAAACGAAAAACGATCGCGCAGGTAGCCAGGGTATGCAGGGTTAAAAAGGATGTTGAAAAGGAGACATAATATGCGAGTGTTCCTGCGAAGACGGATAGGGAGCCACTTGAGATCCTTGCGGAACTGAGAGACATGATCGTATTTCCTCAGACCAAAAACAAAACGGATGCACAAGTTTTGCAAGCGCTCAAGCTTATTTAAGAGCTCCTCGGTGGCATCCAGATCGCAGGCATCAGCGTAATCTATGATCGGCTGAATCAAAGTTTGAGCTAAGTAAATTTTAGTTTTAAAGGGTAGGAAAGTTTGAAGGGAAGTGAAAGGAAAAATGCATCTTACGACTAACCTCATTGACTTGTGCTCGCCAAGAAAGATTGCTGTCAATTAAGACACCGAGATTCTAAGCCGTTTCGGTGTAAGGAATGGTCGAGCCGTCAAGGGATAATGGTGTCAGGAAAGAAATGTCAAGCGCTGTGCGATAACATCGACTGCCTATGATCATGGCCTGGGACTTGGAAGGATTGATCTGTAAGCCATAAGACTTAGCCCATTCACTTATTCTCTCCAGGTCATAATTCATGGCATTAATCGCTAAGTCCACGTCCGCAAGCAGAAAATGTCGATAAAGTTGCAAATCGTCTGCGTAAAGATGGAAGCTGGAGGTGATCACCTTGGTCACAGTGTTTATGAAAATAGAGAAAAGAAGAGGAGAGAGAACGCCACCCTGAGGAACACCAGCAGTGAGGTCACACCAATCAGAGAAAAACTCTTCAAGACGAACACACTGAGAGCGACCCCGAAGATAAGAGTCAAACCAGGCTAGTACAGAGGAAGAGAAGTTAATAGACTGAAGGACCCCAAGCAGAATGTCAAAATCCACAGAGTTAAACGCACAACTGAAGTCAAGCAAGACTAACAAGGTGAGAGATTTATTCTCCATAGCCCAGCGGATGTCGTCAGTGACCTTCAAAAGTGCGGTAACGGTACTGTGACCTGCCCGGAATCCAGATTGGAAAGGACAGATAAGAGTATTAGACGAAAGGAATCTGGAAATTTGACCATGAACAATGTGCTCGAGAACTTTAGAGAGGAAAGGAAGTATGGATATGGGTCTATATGGATATGAAGTGGGATGATGTTTGTTAAAATAATCAGTCTTTAACGTTCCCACTGTTGGGATATAAGCACCCTCCGTGTGAGATAGAGTGAGTTGTAATCCACCTAGTGGGCCCAGACTGGTTGGTAAATGATACAATGTCTTCGAATATTTAAGATTTTTTACAGTGTTTCTTTTTCATCATTTTGGGAGCAGGAATGATGAAATAAAAAAATGGTTGCCCAGTGGCTACGTCCCGACTTACGAATTAAAAGTTGTGGGTTCGAACCCAAGCAGGCTTTTGACTGAGTTTGTTTTATTAATAAGGGATTACTTCAACACCCGAAAATAACTCTTAAAATAACACAAATTAGAAGTTGAGAGTGATTAGTTAATTATTTAGTTATAAAACCCTCCACCCACGCAGGATTTATCCTCAACTGATTAATTTAATAAATAAGACTAGGTATTTGCTGTTTCCTTTCGACTGATAATAAATAAAGGGTGTTTATTTAATTTGTTACTATTTGACAGGCAAACAGGATTATTTTGTCAAACAAGTTTATGTAGGTATGGAGGCAGAAGGAAAGCTACTTAATAAAAATGTTAAGTTCATTCGCTGACAGCCAAACATGGGTTGGTTTAGCGGTGGGTGTAGGAGAATGTTAACCTTTATATTTTTCTTCTTTTTATTATTTAGTTCAAATATAAAAGTTGGTAACTAATTATAGTTAGACTTAAAGGTCAGAAAAAAACAATTTATGAGCATTCTAAAAGTTTGCACAAGGCTTCTGCTATCAAAGATGGTTACCAATAAGAAAGTAATTTGAAAACTCATCCGCAGTTTTATACCTTTACAATGGCACTGTTGGGCAATTTTCTAAAGGGGTTTATTTTTTTTAATTTATTTTTTCTATTATAGGCTCGAGCTTGACCACCATCTCACCTGATGGTAAGCGATGATGTGGTCGATGATGGAGCACGCTTGCCTAGAATTAAACTATTCACTCTTGACTTAAAGACTCCCAGATTGTTGCTATCGGGAAACACAGACTCCGGCAGGGAATTCCACTCCTAAGCTGTACGCATAATAAAAGTATTCTCAAAACGTTTTGTGCGTATGGGTAGGATGTCCACCATGTACCGATGGCACAACGACGTACGTCTGGTAGTCCGATGATGAAACGGGCTGGGCGGAATAAGTTCATGCAATTCCTTCGCACACTCCCCAAAATGTAATCAATAAAAAACCGACAAGCTGGCAACTCGGCGACGATGTTCAAGTCTCTGGAGCTTTGACTTAACCAGTGCCTCATCGCCGATGAGCCTCTTGGCCCGCTTTTCGATCAACTCTAGTGCATCAAGCTGGTATTTGGCAGACCTATCCCAGAGATGAGAACAGTACTCCATGCATGATCGAACTTGAGCTTGATACAAGCTGAGCAGCAAGCAAGCAAGCTGGGCATTTTGACCATCGCGGCATAACCATCGATTTTGTCTGCAGCCTATTGTCGAAACTTTCCAAACAAACCAAGTGTGCCAGTGAGTGTCACCGATTCTGAAGTTGACTGCCTGTGACAATTTCGAATATGGAACAACAGAAAATTGTACTAACCTAAATGAGAGTCCATGAATATTGTTAACAACTAGCTTTTTGCCACGGCTTCGCTTTCATGGCCCACTCCACAGTACCCGTTATTTTTTTCGGTATAAACAAGCAAAAAGTTTAATAATAAAAAATACTTTTTTAATTCTGATTTTGAAAAACTGTAACCTGTTTTTTTAGCCTATTTTACCCGGACCTCAATAACGAATCGATTGACACCTTATTCATCAAAATTGGATGAATAGTTTAGGCACTACCGAGGAACATACGTAAATACAAACATACATACATAAATAGACTACTAAAATCATAACTCTTCCTTTTGGCTTCGCTGTAGTCGGGTAAAAAGTAGCCAGTGACAATCAGCGACGGTGTAGCTTACTCCTTCTTTTTCCTGTCCTAATCCCATGTTACTTGGGGTCGGCGCAACACGTTTTCTTCTTCCGTCCTGTCTCCCGTAACGTTATCACTGACTCCCTTTTCTTTCATGTCACTCCTCACACTGTCCATCCATCTTTTCCTTGGCCTTCCCCTCCCTCTCCATCCAACCAAATTTATATTCATAATTCTTTTAGTAACATCCTAAAGGAGTTTTTATGTAAATGTTACTATCAGTGAAAAAACTTATGAAAATATATTAGTAGGTACTCCAAAGATTACATACCAAAGAAACATACAAGTTAACATACATATTACTAGTTATGGTTGTGGGAATCCACTGGATGAGAGACGTAGAGCACCGGTCGATGTGGCAACACTTGGGGATGTCTATATCTAGCAAAGAAAGAAAGAAAGAAAAATTATTTAGCAGTGGACGTCTTTCGGCTGAAATGATGACGATGATAAAATTTGATCTGTTATGTATAATAATATTAAATAATATATATATATGTCGTATTAAGGTTGGCCGATAGATGCTTACCATCGGGAAGTCAGGATGTATTCCCTTATGTTAAGACATCGTGTGTGGGCAGGTAGGTGGGTCAATCGTGAAAATGAAATCACACAAATTATTCGATACACTGAGTATATTCAAATAGACACAAGTTAAATTCTTGCTTACTAATATTATTACGGATCGACACTGATTCTACGACGTCTTAGCTCTACGGCTGTCGGGGACCACGCAAGTGGTTAGGAAAAGCGCGCCAATGCGTAGTTGTTCTTGCTTTGCAGACAAATGGCGTGCTTGCGATTTGTTTTAACGTCCGTACTATTGACTAAACCCGACACATAATAATATTAAATAATATAACAATGTTAAGATTAAGATATGATTCTAAGCCAACACAACGTTTTGTGCTCTGTGGACCCCTGATATTGAACTCAATAAAGAAGTCAAATCTATTGACCTCCACAAATGAGTTCGAAACTAAACTAGTTTCTTTCTGTAAAACGGCTTCAGGCAATTTCATCAATACTTTCAGGCCTAGGTTTGGACACAAATATAGGGGAATTTCATTTGTTAGGTTGAGAGCACTTTGGAGCATTTTAGTAGTTCAATTTAGCAACATAAAGAAAATTGATGACGTGCATACTGCAATAAAAATAAATTGAGAATGTATAAGATAGGATTTTAAAACGAATTGATATAATCATTTGTTGCGAACTAAATAAAATTTATATATTGGGCTTTTTTACGAAATTGATCTTCGATCAATAATGCACAATCCCATACAAAACTTCTCTTTAAAACTGTTGCCAATTGTGTTTACGTAATTCTAAGAATTCTAGTTGAAATATACATTAATGCAAATTCAACCTTAAACGCAATGCTTAAAGTTGCATTCAAAATGCTTGTATCTAAAGCAATATTTTTTTATGACCTTTCTTCGCTGCTAAACACACATCAAAACAAATTTAATCTTACACGCATGTTTTGAACTCTAATTTACAAAGTGGCAGAACAGTCGATGTTTGTTATAATAGTTGGCGCGTTTTCGACGCAAACGTTGGTTAAACAATCATTGTATTTGGTAAATGATTCATATTTACTATATAATTCGGTTTTTACTTTATGAAAAATACTGAATGATATACACTTACCGAAAAAATGATATTCCTTCCAAAATCTAGGTATTACTGTGGTTATTTGCACAATGTTTGAATGCACACTGCGTCATTTTGAAGTCTAAATGTTGGCTATTATTGGGTCATACATACATAATATATACATAAACTCACGCCTTTTTTTCGATTGGGTCATGCTAATTTGAAATAAGACCACAACCGTATTTGTTCTCTTATTTATCGGACTATTTTTGAAGCGCTTACCGGTTATTTAGTGTACTAGCTGACCGCCGGGGCTTCGCTTTTTTTTTTTTTGTTGATAGGCTCGCGCTTGACCACTATCTCACCTGATGGTAAGTGATGATGTGGTCGACGATGTAGCGCGCTTACCTAGAAGAAACCTACTCACTCTTGACTTAAAGACTCCCAGGTTGTAGCTCTCAGGAAATACAGACTCCGGCAAGGAATTCCACTCCTTAGCTGTACGCATAATGAAAGTATTCCCAAAACGTTTGGTGCGTATGGGTGGGATGTCCACTATGTACCGATGACACATCGCCGTACGTCTTGTAGTCCGATGATGTAAAGGGCTAGGAGGAATTAGTTCATGCAATTCCAACGCACACTCCCCGAAATATAACCGATAAAAAACCGACAGACTGGCAACTTGGCGCCGATGTTCAAGGCTCTGGAGCCTAGACTCGACCAATATCTCATTGCCGATGAGCCTCTTGGAGCGCTTTTCGATCGACTCTAGTGCATCCAGCTGGTACTTGGCAGATCCGTCCCAGAGGTGAGAGCAGTACTCCATGCATGACCGAACTTGCGCTTGATACAAGTTGAGCAGCTGTTCTGGCGTGAAGTGCCGTCTCACCTTTGCAAGGATCCCCAACTTTTTGGCAGCCAGTTGAGCTTTTGCCTCAATGAATGGACCAAAATTGAGGGTCGATGTCAACGTAACGCCAAGAAGCTCGAGATGGTCCGTTATCGGCACGATCACACCACGGAAAATAGGAGCCGGATGGAATTGGCTCCTTTTAGCGGAAAAAAGACACGCCTGGGTTTTAGCAGCATTAAACCTGACCAGATTAGCATCGCTCCACCATGCCCTCCCAGAGAGAGACCGGACCTGAGGCCCGGTAGCACGCGCGTTGGATAAGTATCTCTCAGCAACAGTGCTGTCGTCTGCATACCCAAAAGTGCCGGGTTTTAGCAGATCATTTATGTGCAACAAGAACAATGTTGCTGAGAGTACCGACCCCTGAGGGACCCCGGCGTTGATATCCAGTTGGTCAGACGAGCGGCCATCAATAACCACTCGTATAGACCGGTCCCTCAGGAAGTCTGCAATCCAATCGCACAGACCACCGGGCAGACCGAATGACGGAAGCTTACCAATAAGGCTCTCATGCCAGACCCTGTCAAAAGCCTTCGAGATGTCGAGGGAGACGGCAAGCGCTTCCCCGTGCCTCTCGATGGCCTCGTTGAGCACCCGTTCCATACTCTTACAGAGGATGGACGTAACTGAGATGGGTCTATAGTTGGCCGTGTCAGCCCGACTGCCCTTCTTGGGCACAGGCTGAACGTTAGCTTGCTTCCAAGCATTCGGTACTTTTCCATATGAAAGGCGAAACAGGCGAGTCAGGATCGGAGACAGTTCAGGCGCACAAATTCTTAGAACAATTGCCGGTACCCCGTCGGGGCCATTAGCCTTGTTCACGTCAAGATTTCGCAGCACCCTACGGACGTCTTTTTGATGGATGCGAATGTCCGACATACTCGTCTCGCATCCATCAGGAGAAGGAGGGGGCCGTGCGTTACCAGAATCCAGGCGTGAGAATTCCGCAAAAAGAGAGGCAAACAAGTTTGCTTTCTCCTCAGTGGAGTGGGCCAGCGTTCCGTCGGGTTTCAGCAGTGGTGGTAATGAGGGCCAGCAGAAGTTCGATACGACCGACTTAGCCAGGGACCAGAACGCTTTACTACCGGCTGGATAGGAAGCAAGTTTAGACCCAATACGGCTTATGTGGTCAAACCGAGCCCTACGCAATACCCTCTTGCAGGACTTGGCAGCCCTATTGAAGGCTCTCTTCCACTGGCTCACGTCGCTAGCTTTGCGCGTCCGAGCGTCGACCCATGCCAGGTACGCCTCATGTTTCAGCGTGTTGACACGATTGCACTCGGCGCCAAACCATGGCCGGTCAACACTAGACATTGCTACGTCAGAGAACGGAATGAAGTACTCCATTCCCTGACGCAACACGTCCGTCACGGCGTCCGCACACGACGAAGGATCAGCCGAAGAAAAGCAAATGGGCTGCCAAGGATAAGATGCGAAGAAAGAACGCATCCCATCCCAATCTGCTGACCTGTACCGCCAAACCCGCCGAGTGCCTCTTGGGCTGGGATCGGGCGGAGAGTAGACGGATACAGACTTCACCAGACAATTTTCGGCGCTACCCAAAGGTGAAGATACCGGCACAGAGTAGCGGTCTGGATCTGTTGTCAGCAGAAGGTCCAAGCAATTAGCAGTATGCGAATGAACATCCGGCACCCTTGTTGCTCCCTGGACCAGCTGGGCGAGATTTAACGCAAGCGCAAGCTTTCGCGTCTCTCGCCCAGCATGATCAGTGCAATGGTATGGGAAGAGCCACTCCTGGTGGTTGGCATTGAAATCCCCCAGTATCACTATTTGGGCAGAAGGGTACCGCTGCTGTGCCGTATCTGCCGCCTCACACAGATGTTCCGTGAGCCTGGTTGTCTCCTGATCTCCACTGTGCAATCGTAGACACAGGCGTAGATAATTTTATCCAGGCCTGTGTCCACCAGTGCCCAGAGCACAGAAAACCTGGAGTCCTCAAGGTTTCGGAGACGCCGATAACAGATGTCGTCTCGGGCGTACATGCATACACCCGCGCGTGATTTAAAATTGTGCTCCAGGGTAAACCCTTGGTATGATAAGTACGACACGTCTGACGGACATCCGATCTGCGTCTCCGAAAGAAAAAAAAGAGCTGGTCTATCAGTCTCCAGGTGGTGATGGACTGCTTCGAGATTAGAGTGCAGCCCTCTTATGTTGCTGAGGTGCACTTTGAGTGACAGGGAGTGCTGCCGCTGTACAGCTTTTATTATTCCTTTGCATTCTTGAGTGAAAAAGGTGAGGAGAAGGCAGTGAGATGAGGTTCCACGCTGGCAACCTACAGACCCGCACTGACAGGACGCTATCAATGGAGGACTGATCTGGAGACCGCGGGGACGCCCGAGCCCCTCCGGGAATGTCCATCGGGCCCTGTCTTCTGGTCGCCAACCAGCACGATGGTGCATTCCTTTTTTCGACAGATGGCGGGGCAGCCTTTCGTGTGTGGCTGGCACACTACTTGGGCCCCCAACTACTTGCGGTCGGCCAGCGGCGCACCGTGCCTCGGATCCCGCTACCCTCCGCGACCAGTCTCCCGATACGCCCATAACAGCGCGCGTCAGGCTGGAACGCCTGCAGTGGAACAGCTATCTCGACCCAACTCCTCTAGTTGGCTACACCAAGCATCGTACCGGAACACGGCTAGGCCGCTTGGCGGTACGTCTTTGCCCGGTGGGTGGTCGCAAGCCTTCGGCCGTAACCTACCACCAGTTAATTGATGTCACCTGATTTGCACCACCCGAGGGCCACGTGTAGGGATTCCTAAGGGGTTCTCTCCTACGGACGAGGGTGACTCAGCCCCCAAAAACTTCTTTCTTGGCTCCCGTCAACTGGCTACCCTGCCTGCTCTGGCTACCCTGCCTACTCTGCCTACCCTGCCTACCTTGCCTACCCTGCCTACCTTGCCTACCCTGCCTAACCTGCCTATCCTGCCTACCCTGCCTAACCCTCCTTACCCTGCCTACCCTGCCTACACTGCCTACCCTACCTGCACTGCCTACCCTGCCTGCACTGCCTACCCTGCTTACCCTGCCTACCCTACCTACCCAACCCTACCTACCTAATAATTTCTATCTATCATCAAAAGTTTTCTCAGCGCACGCCAAAGAATGAATTTTATAGGCAACATTTTGCTACCTTGGGTTACATTATTGCAATTTTCATTAGGATCTCTAATTTTTTTGAAAATATGTTGTAGCCCATGACACTCAAGAATATTGTAGCTTTCAACTGGTGAAAGAATTTTCAAAATCGGTTCAGTAGATCCAGAGATTACCCCATACAACGTCACAAACTCACAAACATTACCTCTTTATAATATTAGTATAGAATATGATATACTGATCGAAGACATTGATAGAAAAAATGTGTTGGAAATCTCTTAATTTCTGGCAGTACTGATCCAATTACGTAATTATTTTCACTGAAATAAACGACACACATGAGAAGCACTAGCTGTCAAATAAAAAAAACATCAAAATCGGTTTATAACTGACGGAGTAACCGTGTAAGAAACATACAGTTGAATTGAGAACCTCCTTTTTTTGGAGTCTGATGAAAAGCATGTTATTTTAGTCTTAAACCGCAAACCTGTTTTGAGCAAGCGTTGCAATTAATGCTCACGCATGAGATTATAGCTGCCCGGCTGGTGTCGGTAAAGTTGCTGAAAAAATTAGAAAAATTGCCAAAACTGAAAGTGCCTTTCTCTATAGAATTTTAGTACGAACTAGTTTTCGTCGGGTAAGCTACTTAATAATAAAATTCAGATCCATATTCGGTTGTTCCAACAGAAAATCTCACCGCCAGTGTGTTCCAACGCTAAAACCTTTCATCCCGAACCCAGTTATCGTAGTAAGTACTAGCTAGTTCGAGTCGCCATTCAATTCCAGTGTTATTTCGAAAAGCTCAAACCGCCGTGAAAGTATTTGTTCACTTCTGTTCGAGAGAGAAGGGCGTCCTATTGAGGACAAAAACAATATTAGGTTTTTCTAATAGACATTTTGTGTGGGACGTACTTTGAGTAGGTTAGTACTGGAAGGCTATTTTTACCTAGGCATATTTGAATAGCCTGTACGAAAGATTCTTTGGGTTACGTACCTAGATCCTGGGTGCTTAGGCTGCCAGACCCGTTTTCAAACTAGCTATTATTTTTATTTTCACCGTCTAGCTATCTAGAAACCAGTGGAAGTGAGAATAAGTTATACAAATATGTCATCAATGCGGATATCAAACTCGCGACATGTAGTGCATTGTTGGGAGAGTTCTAAAATTATGTAGACGTTTTCTCATATTTAAGTAACTCCATTAAGTTATTACGACTTATAAGTTGTAGGTCGTGGGTCCAGGCAGGCGCTTTACTCTGTGTAAATTATTACCATCATTCATCATTATTTTTTTGTTTGTTTTCTCTCAAAACGGTGAAGGAAAACATCGTGAGGAAACCGACATGTCCTAGAAACAAAAAATCGAATTCATGTGACATCCACCAACTCGCACTGGGCCCGCGTGGTGGATTATGGCCCATTCCTTCTCATAGAGTGGAGGCCTGTGTCCCAGCAGTGGGAACATTAAAAAGGCTGATGATGATGATGAATAAGGACCTTAATAAGGAATAATACCTAAAGGTCCCAAGATAAATAAATAATATATAAGGTGGTGATCCCTAAATAAATAAATAATAAGATTCGCATCACGAGATAGATACAAAAAATCCGTACTCGAAGTTCCACAGCCTAAACAATATTTATAATCTACATGAAAACAAGATTTTGTTCTGAGCCAACAAAAATATAAATTTAAGCGTCCCCATAAATCCTCAATTACCAAGACATCCCATACAAAACTGCAAGGCCCATTCCTCACCCTCTGAAGGTTACCAAGAAAATTAATCAACCATTATCTCTCTTAAACTGAGGACGTGCTCAGCAAAAACAAAAGACGGGCAATTAATCCCCACACTGTTTACGGCGATGTAAAAGTTTCGAATCTTATTTAAGCACCTTGCTTCTATGGCTCATTTACACGGGGATAATTTCTTGCTTTCAGGTGATTATGGAATTAACTAGTAGTAGTTTGAATATAATCTTAACCCATTCTTCTTTTTAGCATGTCTATGACAAAATAGTTTTTAATTAATTACTATGTTTGGATCAGTGCTCAGCCACGGTAATACCATTCGCGGATGTAGCCATATGCCTGTTTATCTGGGGCACGGCAGTGCCCCCGCCAAGATGAGCCAAGCGAAGCGCTTTGTCTTTTTTTTGTACCCTCGTAACTTGGCTTTGGATTATAACAGATAAACAAAATTCACGGGATATGATATCAATAGTAGACTTATTAGATATATAAAGTTTCAATTGCATAGCTTTTATACTTCAGATTTTACTGATATCGGAAAAACCCCGATTTCATCACTGACTCACTCAATTACTCACTGATGATCATCAACATTCTTAAGGTATTTCCTGAAGTTCTAGAAAGCTGAAATTTGGTAAGTAAGCTCGTACTAATACACAAACAAAAAATAAACTTGGAACTTTAACCCCCCAACCCCTTAAACTAGGGGGTGGAATTTTGTAAGAGACTTATGCAAATTTTGATGCTTGTGGTCTGAAATTGATATTATTATTTCAAGATTTTTAGTAAATGGTCCCCCTTCACCTTTTAAATAAGGAGATGAAAAAAATTAAAAAAAAAAAATATTGTCATAATCAATTTACAAAAAGAAATGAAAGCCCGTAAAAACATCTTCATGTATAATGTTGCCAAGACGAGACCATATGGCTCGCACTGTGAAAAAGTTAACAGATCTCATGTAGAGCCAAGTTTCTTAAGCCCTAATTTCACAAACTCTATACCTTAGTCAAAATATGTGGCTTGGCCGTGTCGCTACCGTCACATGGGCGTAAGATGAAAAATGTATTCGCTGTTCATTACTTTTCTGTTAGATACAATAGTTCTTAAAGTAACGGAACATGGTCATGAGTAGTTGCGCATACGAAATACGAGAGACCTGTAAGTGGTGACTTCCACTAACGAGGCTTCTACATGACATCTGATATTTTTTTGACAGTGTGAGCCATATGTTCTCGTCTTGGCAATATTTTACATGAAAATGGTTTTGGTGGGATTACAACACACAGTTTCACAGTTAAAACCTTGACTCATTGACAAAAGTCAACAATTGCCATTAAAAGAGAACTTGTCTTATTTTAATTCAACCACAACACAAGTTCCTTGCAAGGAACTGTAATTTCATTATAAACAATTAATGGCAATGTCTTCCATTTTGACAGTTTAAGAGTCCGTCGGAATGTCATAGAATAGTACATTATGGTACAAGTGTGCAATGTTGGTGATTACCGCTGAGGCGCCATTGAGACCCGAGCCGTAGGTGAGGGTTTAAGAGAGCCGAGGACGGTAATCATCAATACACACGTGTATCATACGACGTTTTTCAACACACTTGTGAAGAAAATAATGCTAAAAAATCATTTTCAACAGTTAAAACGAGTTGTGAAAATTTTCGCAATGGCGGGCAAAATTAATCAGTTTTCCTATGCGCGCGCATTTAATAATGGCGATCGGCCATAGACTAAAATAATGAGGTTTCTTTTTTTTGGCTTTTCGTGGATAGTGTTTAAGCCACGTACAAAATAGGGAATTTAAATTTTACTTAATTACAGAGCAAATAAAATTTATATTTGAGTGAAAATTTTATTTATTAAGCACGTACAAGTTGAAATTATCTATTTAAATACGAAGTTGCTTGAAATGAGCAAGCAATAGGTACATTAATTTATGTGTACTATTGAGCACGATCTTTTTTGTATCGAAACTTTTTTAAGAACAATTCAACTTAACCAATAAATTAAAAAAAAACTATAACTCACTTGTGAATAATAGCAATGAAAACGTCACAGTTTGATAACAGGTATCATTATGTGCCTAATTGCGGTGAAATTAGAGCCACTTTATGAGCAAGTGTGTTGAAAAATATTTTAGGCAATTGGGTTGAACTTTGCCTAAAAGTTTACCTATCAGTTTCGTATGTGCCACTCCTTAAGAAATTTAAGCATTGAAATGTATTTTAGTTTTTGAACATCAAAATTTATGTAAGTCTACTAACAAATTTCATACGACCTTATCTTATTAAAGTAATTCTTTATCAAACACAAGAGTGCGATAATCGCCTGGCAAGTTCCATGTACTAATTTCACAAGAGCGAGCGAGAAACTGTCCCCATCTAAACGAGCCTTAAAGCACCTTGCTTTTAGAAAGTTGCTAACTATTTTAATTAAAAATCTTAGACTAAGAGGACAGGGAACAATATGAGAGGGACAAAGAAATCTTTTGGGGAAATTAAAACAATTAATTTGTTTAGAATGCTCGTTTTCGTAACGGAAGTATTTTGGTTAGTCTTCTCGGTTGCTGGACCGCAGCTCTAACAAATTACTGATTATATTGTCACAGTTTTGTAAGACATTTGCAAAAGACATTGAAAATGTTTATCTGTAAGGGTCATTAAGGGGGTATTAGGTATGTTGTATCTAAATTTGATTCAGTAATTTTCAGTGGCTATTCGTTTTGTCTTTTGTCAATTTCAGTTGGTGTTAAATTGCATTTAAAAGTTTAAGTCATAATCTAAGGATTAGAGAAGGCCTTTTGGGAATTTATATTTGAAGTCGGTACAACATGTATTCTTCTTGCCTACATGGAGCAGTGCTGGTCTAGTGGTAACGTCCTCGACTTACAAGTTGTACTTAGTGGGTTTGAACCCAGGTAGCGCATACAGAAATCTAACTAGATAACGCAAGTCCCTCCATCTGTATGAAAACCAAGCACGCTGGCACTTTTTCACCCAAAATTTAAAAACAAATTTACTTACCAATAAAAGAAATCATTTCCAAATGCCTTTGCCATTTTTTCCTATACAGTCTTTACAGCTCAATATGGCATGAACAGATATTTTTCTAGATTTTGGTGGATTTCCGGTGCCGATAATGCTTATTGAAAAATTTAGATTGCGATAATTGATCGTATTTTACTCCGTTTTTTGACACGCGAAGTACATACTCGTACAATCGCGTTGTCTAGTTAGATTTATATCAGTGCCAGGCAAGCTCTTTATTTTGTGTAAATTACTGCTCTCTAAACGGTGATGGAAAACATCGTGAGGAAACCGGCATGTCTTAGAACCAAAAATTCAAAGATATGGTGACATACACCAACCCGCACTAGGTCCGCGTGGTGGATTTCCCTCTCACAGAGAGGAGGCCTGCATGCACAACGGACCAAAGGAGTCTTAGTGCGGAAAAGGGGATCCATCTATCCTATCCTGCCCTACTTCTCTGTTAATCCTCATCTTAGTAGTCATCCTCTATCTACCCATATCACCTTTCACCCAGTCCATGCATGGTTTCTTTGGTCTTCCCTTGCTCACCTCCCATCCCCTCTTTATAACCAGTCAGTCACATCGGTCTCTTTTTCTTCGCTTCATTCCTGACAGAGCGGTCGTGGTCGCTTTGAATGATCCAATCGCTGGTGTTGTTGTAACTCAACTCAAGGTACAACTACTATCTAGAAACCAGTTGAAGTGGCAGTAGGTCATACAAATATTTATTCAGTGCGGGAATCGAACTCGCGATATGCAGTGCAGCAGTCAATCGCTCAGTCACTGCGCCATCTCACAGATGAATAACTTTTTGAACATTATTTTGATGATGCAGAATATTACAGCATATTACAGATAATTAACAATTAGATGCAAGAGCAAGCATGATTAAATTCATAAATGTTTTCCTAGAAATGTTCCTTTTTGAGAATTTCTGAATGCGGTATTTATGTCAAGTATAACTGGGTCATTAAATGCGTGGCATTGTTGTTATTTAAAAATGTACAAAAAATTGTTGAAAGTTCTTTCACTGTCTTGGATAATAATAAATAAATACTGTTACGAACTCTTTGACAACATTTTTTATTTTATAGGTACAAAATGCAAAAGGGTGCAAAACAAGTGATAAGCAGAACATTATTGTTTTGAAGTATTGTTGGATTTCTTTTAGTATTATTTAATTGCACAGCACATGTGTGAGTACTCTGTATCAACTGTAAATCTACCATTTACTGTACCTATGTGTCGTTCGTTGAATTGTGTGAGTCATGGCAGTTGAGTGTGTCATGCTCTTACGCTTACGCTTTTTACGTCGTTCTCACTCATCTAGTTTTGCAACAAGAATGGTGTAATCAAATAATTGTAAATAAAACTGATGGAAAAGCGTGTCCGTGTAGTTTCTTGCACTTTCTTCTCCATATAGACCTACTGACGCTTGCGAATGTTCAACTAGATAATTTTTTTGTTTGACAATTCAAAAGTACCTATATAAGTGTGTGTTTAATTGAAATAAAAATATTTTGATTTTGAATGTTTCATAATCAACCTCAAAAGCTGCACGGATTTCGATGAATTTTGGCACCCAGGAAAAGTGTGACCTGTACTAGAACATAGAAAGTACTTTTACTTTTATCCTGGGCGTGCCATCCTCCCGTAAAACCTAGTGATAGTATACAAAACATTCTGGTAGACATAGCCAAGTCAACAAAAAAGACAGAAAGATGGAGGACAAGGTTTGTTCTTTGCTGAAAGTCCAGCTCAGTGTACAATGAAAGAATTTTCTTTGTCAAACCAATGGTTGTGTGGATAAAATCTGGTAATGAACTCACACGCCATCCCTTTTATTTTATTTATACCAGTCATTGCAATTTAAATCTTATGTCAATGACATCAAAAACCCACGCCAGGCCCTCATGATAAGCACCACCGTGTACTCGCGGAGGCGATCGGCGGTGGTGACCTCTCGCGTCCGGCCGTGGTTCAGGCCATAATACAGTGCGAGAGGGCACGGTAAGCTGTCACCTTCTTCTGCGAAGCAGTAATGCTCGTGAAGAAGGAGGCTGAACGCGTGAGTACAACGCAACGGAGACGCCCTCACGCCCCTAGCTACCGCAGGAGACACTCCGGCCTTCGGGAGTTGCAAGCCGATTTCCGGCCACCGTAGGCGCGGGTTTGCGGACGGCGAGTAATAAGTAGCTCGCCGTCCGACCAGGCCCGAGTTGACGGCGTGTTGTGTTCCATGCGCGCCTCAAAGAGGTGTCAGCAAAAACTGACGGGGTCCGCTAGAGCATATGCCTGTCTGGGTCGCGGATAAATTTGAAAAAGAGTTACCGCGGCCCTGGCTCAAGCAACTGAAGGAACACGGGTGGGTTTTAGTCAGTAAAAGTCTAATACCCGCTCCACGCAAAGCGGGTGAAGTCATTGGACGATATCCCAACCCAAAAATAAATACATAATAAGCTCATGATTACTACTCACTATTAATAAACCCGAAGTAACTATTTATAACCTTATTAATAACTCACTCTAATTGAAAACTAATATCAACTGCCAAACAATTTGTATTTGACATCAAAAGAGCAAATATTGTCTGCAAATAATTATAATTTGCAAATCAATTAAAACATTTCATTGAATTAGTGTTATCTGACAAGTTATTGGGGATAGCTGTTTGTTTACAATTATCAATCATAGATTAATTATTTGTTTAAACTTATAACACAAACGTGGTTTATGTTTTGTAGAGTTTATTTAAAACTTGTCTAGAGGACAAGTTAACACATTTGAATTGGTGGAAACCTTTTGATTTTCGTAACAATAGATACAAAAGTGTACTAGTTTTAAAGTTAGTATATTCGATCTAATGTGTTATTTCTTAATAAATAAAAAAATAGCTTTATTTGAATACAGTAGCTGGTTGAAAGTTTTTGAGAATCGATATGAAAAAAAAAAGCGGCCAAGTGCGAGTCGGACTCGCGCACGAATGGTTCCGTACCATTATCGCAAAAAATTGCAAAAAAAACACGTTTGTTGTATGAGAGCCCCACTTAAATATTTATTTTATTCTATTTTTAGTATTGTTTGTTATAGCGGTAACAGAAATACATGCTCTGTGAAAATTTCAACTGCCTAGCTATCACGGTTCCCGAGATACAGACTGGTGACAGACGGACAGATGGATCGCGGACTCTTAGCAATAGGGTCCCGTTTTTACCCTTTGGGTACGGAACCCTAAAAAACAAGCTATTTATTTCCACACATGCATTCATAAAATTCTTACATAAAAAAAACGACCAATCTTTTTGAGGCAAGATTATGTGCGTTATCGATCGGTCACAGTTTGTCTGGTGTGGGTATGTAGGCCCTAGTCTTTTCAACGGTAAAGTACTAATAGTAACTTAGAGTGGCTTATGTCTAATAGAAGACTATACTGCAGACTGATAACAATGATAATAGATGTCTCGCTACTAAAACTACATGAACAGGGTCTTCAAATAAGGCAAATAAACAAAATTGTTTCAGTTTCTGGCTCTCAACCAATTTTTACCCGACTGCCAATGGAGGGTAATATGTTTATCAGTCTATGCATGTATGTATGTTTGTTCTTATGTGGCGTTCCAGAGACCAAACGCGTTGGCTGATTTTGATTTTTCTTACGTCAATCGATTCGTTTTAACCATGCGAGTGTCACTGGGTACATTAAAATTTTAAAATATAAGTATGGTGGATATTGGGCGGCATATTGTGGTGAAACAATTTTTTATTTTCTTCCAAACCCATCATGTGGGATATCAAAATAAAGGGTTTTAAGGGATTGATTTCAAAAATATATAATACTTAATGTTCAAATGTACCTAATTCGAAAAAAAGTTAAATAAAAAGTTATAAATAAAAAAACTTGATTAAAGAAATCAATAAACCCAACTGCTTAAAAAGCGAACTAAAAAGACTTAAACAAGAAGAAAATCATGCTGTGCAGTCGAAGGATACATATTTGCGAGCTGGCTAACCAAAACCAGATAAAACTTCCGACTTCCAAATAAAACTACAAAGTGAAAAATAAGTTTATTTTTGGAATAATAGAATATATTACCCGAATCATGAAACTTGAACATAACAGGTGAAATGAGAGATCTAAGTACCCCTTAAGAGCGTACTGGTGTGAAGTTATGTTATGAAATGGTATAAATAAACAATAAACAGACATGCGATTGCAGCAATCCCGAGAGAGTTGCCGTTATTTATTGAAGAGTTCTGTTGTATATCTTTGAATGTCTTCACCAAATTCAAATGGGACCAATTTCGGAACATACTCTTTCAAACAAAAAAAGAATTTTCGAAATCGGTTCATAATTGACGGAGATATAGGTGAACAAACATAAAAAAAAAATATGATGTCGAACATAGAACCGAGGCTTTTTGGAAAGTCGGTTAAAAATTGTCTAACACAGTCATACCACAAAACTTCTTCTCGAGATTTTCCTCATCCAATCTCCGTCCCTCAATAAAAATGATACGTACAAGTCAGCCAGACTGTGGCTCTCGAAATTCATTACAAAGTGTAATTTATCATGACAATCCGAACGGCCAAGCTACACCAATTAATGCTTGGTTAACCATCTCATTAGTGCATGTTAGATTTGGAATTATGCGTATCACTATGATACTGGCGTACTGGAAGTGGTATGCTGCAATATTTTGGTAGGTCTCACTGAAGTCAAACTAAAGTCAAATATTCAAACGCAATCATCACTAATTTTTGTGCTCCTTTAAGGTTATGTTTTTATACCGTACCATAGTTACCATCTGCACAACCTTTTACAGTGAGTACTGTGTTGGTATCGGCTTCAAGTCTAACCAATTGCACCTGAATATCAGTATTCTAGAAACAAAAAATACAAAAAATTAACCGACTTCTATAATTACTTGTAAGTTCTAAATAGGTTGTAAGTTCCATATTTTGAAAACTGCGGCAGCGATTTCGATGAACCTTGCACTGTTCCCTAAGCTGAGAGATACTTATTCCAATAAAAATGAATGATTACGATAAGCGTAACCCATATATGGAGCGACCGACCTTTACCACCTTGTTAGATACTGGGCAACAAGATGTCTACTAGTAAAAATCGTTCTAGCCTTATTGGTACACTAGTCGACGGCACGAACTATTTTGTGCGCGGGGTTAAAATGCATGCTATCTCATCCGACAACTCGTGCGAAAGACATAGATCCTGTGATGGCGTACGAATTAGCACTTTTGCAAGTTTATACTCGTAGCGAAATTGATGATGATTTAGGACGAAAACGAGAGCGCGAAATTTTATAAAAAGACCTTTATGAGTCTAGATATTGTGAAAAAACGACTAAACGTATATTTTCAAAATAAAATTATTTGCATAGTTGGACTACTAATCTATCCCTGTATGGTAGCCGTTTTGAAATTTTCCTTCTTCTTATGGTAATAAATACCAATACCGCCCAAAGATGCGTTAAAATTAGTATTGAAATATGGAACTTTCGACGCTCATAACTTTCAAATATTTTTCTTTTTTTTTTGTGTCCATACAGGGCTAGATAATGATGAGACAAATTGATTTCATTTTTATTTTGAACGTACATCGTCAAACAGTGGAGTAATCCCTAGACTACGTTTGTATGGAAGATTTTTCGACAAGTGTAACCTTAACGACTGTCAAGGAAAGAAATCTTCAAATTGAAACTTAAACCAAATGGCTTAACGTGATTTCCACAGTACGACAGCCCATAAGATTTTATCGATGGACCCATCCACACATCAAGCCCTACAACTTATCATTTAGGTACGAGCCTCTCCAAAAAACTTATTTCGTGTGAAGAACTCAAATCATCTGCCTAGCCTTTTCTCGCACTTAGTCCTTCAGGTGGACCATTGTGCGTGGGCCATGGCGGCCGTTTGGTGGTTGTTCCAACCAGCCCACCACCCCCCAGAAGCTTATTAGGGCTCCTGGTTTTCTAAGAACCTCTGTGTAAGATCTGGGTGACCCGAGGGCTTGTGTTCTTATCTGGGTGACCCCTGTGCATTCAAAGAGAACGTGTGCAACGGTTTCCCCAGTCTCCATGCATGCCCTGCATGGACTGTTCGTTATGCCTATTGTGTGGAAGTGTTTGTTAAGTGAGCAGTGTCCTGTGATGGTCCCCGTCACCAGGCGCAGACCATTCCTGTCCAGGCGTAGCAGACGTCTGGTAAGCCTACTGTCCAAAGATGGCAGAGCATCTTTGGACTGCCTACAGCCCGGTGCCGAGGTCCACCAGTTTTCCGCCTGAGCCTGGGTGAATTCCTGTAGCCACCTGCGTATTTGGTTGAAGGGGATGGGTACAACAGGTTCGGGTCCATAGACCGCCGTGCTGGATCAGCGTCTCGCAAGCTCGTGAGCCGCGTCGTTGCCCAACGATCCACTAGGCTGTGTCCCTTTTTCTATTGCAGTGTACCAGTGTTTTACATGGAGCGGCTGCCTATCTGACCTCCACAACCCAGTAACTGGGTAACACGATACCTCTTGGCTAGACTAGTGTCAGATCTCAGGCTTCTGACTACCCGTAACGACTGTCAAAGATCTTCAAATGACAGCTGGGACCAACGGCTTAGCGTGCTGTCCGAGGCACTGAAGAAACTCGCTATTTAAAGATGGTCACCCATCCACGGACCGACCTCGGCAAGCGTTGCTTAACCTTGAAGATCGACCCGTGCGGCTGTAATTATTTAGCCACGTTCTGTCACATGTCTTCGAATTTTTTCCTTCACCGTTTTGAGAACAGAAACAGAGAGAAGTGCAGAGTTCAAATGTCGTTTAATAATAAAATTTATGAATCCAAAGACGTATTATTAAGCTATTTAGTACTGTTTACTTATAACTCCAATTACACGCCAAGCCTTCTTGATCCTAATGAAGCAAATAATATATGAAGCACACATCGTGTGTGTTCCCTTTATGTTGTCTAAGATGCTTGTGTAACAAACTGTCATCTTAAGACTTAGCAGTTTGATAGTATCGCTTTAGGAGCACGCTGCCACGCACGAGTTTGATCGTAAGTATCTAACACCCTGCGTGTGTGTTTTGTAAATTAACAGAAGACTATGGTTTCATATTTCATGAATGCGACTGCCATTCTATAGGTTCTCAAAGTGCTAGAGAATCCGCTGCATGGGGATGCATAGGACCGGTCAATGTAGGGATACTTGAGGGAGAGCTATGTACAACAGTGGACATCTTTCCGCTGAAGTGGTAACGATGAATATGTTGTTGGGTTAAGCCTGCTTATGGAACACTAAAATACATTAGGTTTCAATAAAAAAAACTTTTCTTTTGCACTTTTTAGTGTTTTTCTTTAGAAGTCGGTTTATTTTTGTAAAAAAGGTTTTATTTCTCTCTGTTTAGTTTAAGTACCCTATCACTAATAATTACATTCAAAGATAATTTCATTAAAAGGATCTGTATTTCGTCAAAAAACAGGTTTGCTTTTTCTTTCGTGCAAAACTTCATGAGGCTGACCATGAATGGTCAGCAGTTATTATGATGATTGCATCACCGGTAACGTATGGTGACGGACGTAAAGAATTTCACCATCCCATATCTTCCCGTGGGTGTCGTAAGAGGCGACGAATTGCCAAACTTAAGTGGCAGTGGGCAGGGCACATTGGTCGCAGAACGGATGGCCGATGGGGCAGAAAGGTTTTGGAGTGGCGACCGCGAACCGGAAGACGTTGCGTTGGAAGGCCTCCCACCAAGTGGTCCGATGACCTGGTGAAAGTTGCGGGGATCCGCTGGTTGCGTGACGCACGGGACCGGTCAATGTGGCGACGCTTGGGGGAAGCCTATGTCCGGCAGTGGACGTCTTTCGGCTGATATGATGATGATGATGTAAATCTCCGAAGTTCATATGACAAGCACCAGGGGGGTGACCATAAGCTCTTAGAGCGGTATCAATTTGAGATCGAATAAGGGACAGATGTATCTGACTTGTATACATCTGTCACTTACTCGATATCAAATTGATACCGCTCTAAGAGCTTATGGTCACCCCCCTGCTGTCAAATAAAAAGATGAAGAGCCATCAAAATCGGTTCTCCTAGTAAAAAGTTCTGAGGGAAATACAAAATAAAAACAACCACATAAAAAAATACATTCGTATTGATAACTTCCTCCTTTTTGGGCAGTTCGTTAAAAATACATTCGATTTGATAACCTACTTGTTTTTGGGAAGTTGGTTAAAAACTATTAACTCCTTATCTAAAGTGAAACAAGAATTTTATCGTCATTTTAATAGTCACTTAAACAAGATACTTAAAGGTAACTACCACTACAATACAGATAATACAAAAGCAGGTAGTTAAAATAATAACTATAACATCAATTACATTTCTCCTTTAGCTTCGCTTTCGTGGCTTATCCCAAAGAAATGCCCTGTTAATTGCCCGCTATAAAAATCCTTTGATACTCAGTGATAGTTTTTTTATCAGAGAAAGAATATTTTCTAAATTGGATCATTAAATCTAGAGAATTACCTTTTACTAACAGGCAAACAATTATACATCCTTACAATATATTATTTTCGGTTAGACTATCTAAAATAGCTTGTTGTTTTATCATAAAAAACATGTTCAAAGATTCCGTTACATAGATTCATAGATACATACTTACCAAGCTAATAAAAGTCTGTTAAAAATATATAAAAAACCCAGCAAAGCCAGGGCCATTATCAGAACTCATCTTGCAGGGCGTGAATATAAGGCGGTTAATAAAACCGAATACCTCCGAAAATCAACTGTTATAACGCTTATCTGCAATAATCACAATATCACTCAAATTAACCTGCAGATATTAAAAAAATTGTCTCTAGTCTTTAAGACTTCACAAATCTTACTAAAAAATCACTTGGATTGAGGCGATCGAAAGCGATTTGTCGCAGACATGGTGCGCTGACGCCCTTCCTCAAAACAGTCAGTTTTTCAAAGATGGCCGCCTCTCTACCATCGACACGATGCTCCGCTAGAATGGCTTTGACCATGAAAACGACCATAAAGCCACTCTTGCCGTTGAATTTTTAATTTCAACGTCGACACGCCGTCATATATAATACCTATCTAAGTTGGTACAACGACAATGTGGTCGTCTCAATCTTTTTCTTATCTGTCTAAGCTTTCGTTAATGGTTCTATAAATCCAGTGTAATGTAATATTTTGTGGACATTAAATCTGCTAAAGTTAAAAGCAGTTTCATTTTGTTTTAGGTCACTTAGAGAGTTGGTCGATTTCATAATTTTTCATTTGAAGCCCTATGTTTAACCTATCATCTGCCTATGCTTTTCCAACTATATTCAGTTTGACTTCCAGTTTAACTGAGACCAGCAGATACAGCTGAATCCATACTGAATCAATACCTTTAAATGAGCAATGAAATGAGCAATTCTTGGATATATGTAAGTCTTTGCTGTTGACTATGCAATAAAAGAGTAAACAAAAAACTTTTTACAAAAAAAAATTTACCAACTTCCAAATAAGAAACTACAAAGTGAAAATAACTTTATTTTCGGCAGTCGATAAAGCTGAAGAGTTTGTTTGCTTTTTTGTTTGAACGTGCTAATCTCAGGAATTACTGGTTGGAATTGAAAAATTGTTTTTGTTGAATAGACCATTTTATCGAGGAAGGTTATAACATCACGCTGCGACCAATAGGAGCGGCGCATAAATGAAAAATGTTGCAAAACGGGCAAAAATATTTCTTTTTGAGAGCTTCCGTTGCGTGCGCTGCGTAAAGGTTTAAGTTACGCAACAATCATGCGAAGCTCTATATTAGCTATATAATCTGAATCTTGGAAACGGTTCCAACGATTTTCATGAAATTTAGTATGCAGGGCGTTTCGGGGGCGATAAATTGATCTATTATAGGTTTCTTTTTTAGAAAACGTCGTTTTCTCTATTTTCACCCGAGCAGACCTCGGTCTTCAGGTACTACTAATAAAGCAAAAGTAAAGTTTGTCTGTTACCATTTGACGGTTAAACCGCTAAACCAATTTAGATTAAATTTGTTATGGAAATAGGTTAAGACCCTGGGAAGGACATAGGATAGTTTTCAGGAAATTATACTTAAGCGGGTGAAAAGGCGGGGTTGTAAGTTTGTATGTTGCTCTTCGCACCATTTGTAATACAGAGCCGAGGTCGCTGGTAAAAGCGAGTACCAAATATTTATCTAATCGTGAGAGTTAGTGATTTATTCAGAGCATAGTCAGAGCAATGTTCTGAGCAGCATCCTCCATCACTCCGTCACATAACTCTGTATAAAACTACGTACTTACTGTTTACACGGGTCCCAAACCTTACGAAATTTGGTTGATATCCCGACCAGTATTACTCAGGAAGTTTGTTCATTTATTAAGAGCACACCGAAATAGTAGCAATCTTTTCCAGCTTCTGCGTTTCAATTCCTATAACCCATCGGCCTTCAATTGGGAACAGGCATATTTAGTCTCACTCATTCCATCATAGACCTTATCTATCGCTTGCCAGCAGGCACAATTGAGATTAGAAAATAAGATAAAAATACAAGAATAGTCATACTAATAAATTCAATGTAGCAGATCGTGGCGATTCTGGTGTTGATGTTCAATTGGACTTTTTAATGTGCGATTTGCTATCCGTGGTATGTGCAACAATCTTCGCCAGTACCACACACCTTAAAAGCCTGAATCTTTCTTCGATCCACCGAGCATATTGTCGATACGGATAGATACGGAGCCGTAAAGAAAATCCGAGAATATCTTAGTAGTCTTAAATTGCTTTGGTCACATAGCTCGGTGACAACCGGATAACCTGGAGAAACTGGTTGTTGTGAGAAAAGTGGATGGGAAAAGGCCACGCGGACGCTCACCCACTCAATGGTCAGATTAGATCAGGGCGATTACAGGACTCACGGTGACCACTGCCCTGAGAAGAGCAGAAGACAATGGCTTGGAAGCAGCTCGACAATGATTCCGTCAAAGCTTTCCAAGACGGGCATGTCGGCGCGTGGTCGCTATCGTCGTAGAGTTCACACGTAATATTGGTTTGCACCAATATTTGTGCACAGTAACAGTTGACAGAGTAAATGGCGAATAAAGAAATACTTTAGTTCAGTATAGGGTGTTTATTCCATGGTAGCGAAAGAGTGTTCTTCCTCCATAATTACATTGGTTTTTATACAGAGAAAATAACAAGCATAAAGTTTATAGCGGATATAAAAATTATTAAAATTAAGCGGGTAAACATACAGTTTAGGCGCGAAACATCACAATTAGGCGGGAAACATCAAAAAGGAAGTTATCAAAATAAATCCTTACAATATTTACTCAGACGATAGAGAAATATTTAAAATAGAACGGAAGTTGTCAAAGTAAATTCTTATTTAACACAAAACCGGCTGTTATAATATTTTAAAGAAATAAAAAGTAAACAGTCAAATTTAATCCTTATAAAATGTCAACTGGAAATCCCTTCATTTTAAAAGGATTATAAAGGATTTGATCAAATTAAAGCTTAATATAAATTGAACCGAATATCGCAACATTTTAAATAATAAGAAAGGAAATGCAAAATGTTACAATATTCAAAATAAAACAAACATTAAATCGACTAATTGTTTCACGCCCATAGGCACGACCTTCACTAATGGAGATATCGAATAAAAATAAAAATTGAATGTCTCTTCCCTCAATTTATGCTCAATGATCACAGCACACTGCTACGGAAGCATCGCTCGGTTACAAGGTACTATAACCTATTTATACAATGATTAATTGACATTTCAGCGCACAACCGGACGGCTATCTCCTGAGGTTTGATTATGATCAGTTATCCCGTTGACGAGTAATTAACTACTCGGTGATTTAGCGTTAAACCTCCCTTTGTTACTGTTAATTGCTTAAAAGAAGGGTTGGAAAAATGAGGGTAATAAGATGGAGGAACAAGGAAAAGGGTGATTAGGAGACGTGAAAAAATGTTTTTGGTTCTTTGTGGTAAAGTCAGATTTTATAGAACGGTTGGGATTCTTATTTAAGATTATTTACAACTTTTCAGTTATATTTTTTCAAAGGATATTGCCCATACACAGGCCCCCTATGAGGTATCGTGTCTGCGATTGCAATATTATCCAAAAATAGGATTTATATTTTGTTATTTTTTTCCATTCGTGTCCTTTACTTTTTATGTACAGACAACAACCGATCAGGTTTCTTCATTTGGACATTTGTATGTACCTTATTGCATTGTAATAAGGGTTCATTTCAAGAACAGAAGCATCGTTATTTCTCGTGAACCCCGCAAAATAAATAAAAAATGTTTTCTAATTATGAATATAACGTGTTTTTTCTTCAATATACAACCAAATTCATCAAGATACTACCATTTTTTTCAAAGGGGCCCAAGTTCCCTTACAAAATGGGCATGCCCCTTTAATTTAAATATAAGTGGTATATATTTTTACCGGGCTGCAAAGATATTTTTAAATACATATTTAACGATACCTCATTTGACATAGTTCGCCGATTATTTGTTTTTTCATTCTGACTATATGACCCCCGGTTGTAAATTGTGTAATTTTAATTCATATATGGCGTCTGGAATTGTATTATAAATTATACTAGCTTTCCGCCCGCAGCTTTGCCTGCGTGAACTACACGATATTAGCTATTTGGTTTTTTCCAGTTCTGGTGGGATATTGCAAATTATTGTTCTGTTTCCCGCCTGCGTCTTTGTTCGCGTAGACCACAAAATTTGGTGTCTTTTTTTATTTTCCATTGCGTTGAGAAAATGATACGGCTAAGTAACCGTCACTTCGCCAGAATTGATAAAAATTCGGGCCCGTTTATGCCATTTGCCATCACTCTTACCAAAACTTCCAGCGGATATTATCTTTGTGGGCTTCAAGAGCTTGAGGCTTGTTGACATAGACTCGTGACTTAAAAAAACCCACAGAGAGAAGTCTGGAACAGTTAAATCAGGTGAAATTACTGGCCAGTGCAAGTCCGGATAGTGCCGCCCTCAGAATTTCGGTTGCGGCTCGTGCAGTAAGCGCCGTTGCATTATCCTGTTGGAATCATTATGTACTCTAGTTCAAATTTATTAGAAAAATATTAAATTTCTTTTTTAGAGAAATATTTTGATCATGGCTCTGTGACCTCGTCGACCACAGTAGTGGTTTGGTGGCCAGATGACGCCTCCAGCGTAAAAAATACACCTTGAGCGGGTGTATTGACTCTGTCTGGATTAAACGCGGATTTTTGGTGCCACAGAGGTGATAATTTTGCTTAGATGTGATAATATGATTTTCGATGAAAAGTTGTCTTCCTCGTGGTCGCGTTTTTGAATGGCTTGACGTAGGAACACTGGGGTGGTTTTAAGTCAGTACGAGTCTGACAGACCCCTCCGCCTTCCCCAGGGCGGAGGACATCCAATGAGGATAGTCAAGCCCGAAAAAAGGTTACACCGGCTTGGGTTACCAGCTATATTCTGTATCTGTTTACTTCACAAATGTCGAAGCAGAATTGATATTTTCTGCCATTTACAATAAATAAAACATATTCATTAATTAATTTAATAGTGTGATGGGTTTTCTGCCATCTTGATCAATCTAGATATGGGTACTCCAATTAGCTAACACTAACAAAGTCGTCATCAATAAGTTAGAATTTAATTAACCACTTCTTTGTATATCACATTGGTGTTTTTTCTGTCCGGTGTCAAAATGGCCAGGCTGCTAGTGCTGACTCTGGGACAGGCAACGTAAAACAGGCCGTGTCGGAAACAATCAAATGATTTCATTCCCTATTTCACCATTTTTTGTTCATTTAAAAAAACTTTCATTCCCTTTAGGGGATGAATTTCCAAAAAACCTTTCTTAAATGACGCCTACAGTATAAAATCAACATCCTCTAAAAATTTCAAACTTCTATCATTAGTGGTTTAGGCTGGGGTTGATATGTCAGTCGGGACATTGCCTTTTATATAAATATAGATGCATGGAGCCATATACCCAGGAAACATTTTTTTACCCATGCAGTTTTACACATATAATTATTCAAAGTTTTTTGTACTGACTAAATTTCGAACCATTGTCATTTTTTCAAAAAGATTGGGTTTTGTTTTGACGAAGATACTGATTTTTAATATGTAAATCGCCGGTAGCGTACATATTTTTAATGTTTTAAAGTAAGGTTCACAGCTGTTATCTGTTTTCAGACCACACATGGCTCTAATGCACATTTTTTGTGCCTTGAATAGCAATTAATCCCTTATCCGTGGAATTACCCCAAAAAATTATTCCGTATCGTAGAAGTGAGGCTACTAGACCATGATAGGCAACAAGTAATGCTTCTATATTTACTTTTCTAGCCAATTAAAAATGCGCGTAGGCAGATTTATTTAATTTATTACATAACTGTTCTAAATGAACTTTTCAATTAAGATTATTGTCAATATACCTAAACACACTTACTTTTACCTCATCTACTTCGTTGCCATTGTAATTGACACAGTTTTTTCGAGCTTAAATTCTTTGGAGGAAATGCATTACTTTGGTTTTCTTAAGCTTAATTACAAAATTTTCATATTAAGCCAATGAATTATGTCAGTTAAAGTATTATGTCAGTTAAGTCCTTACATCTTACTATGGCAGTGATATCGTGTGCAAACAAAATCATTTGTTGTTGTATCACTCTTGGCAAATTATTTATCTAAATGAGAAATAAAGGTAGCCCAAACACGGTAAATATACTCCTGAAATTCGACACATACTTTTAGTTTTTGCTCACACTCTTGTGATTTCAGTACAATGCAATCTATTACTTAGATATGATTCTAGCAGTTTTAAAATATTCCCTCTGATGCCATAGCTATGCAATTTGTCTAGAAGGATTTTGTGATGAATATAATCAAAGGTTAGGTTAGGTTAGGTTAGTCATGGTGGCGGAATGGCGGGACAGGCTTTCACGCCCTACCGCCGGCCTCGTTACCATTGAGGCGGTCCGGCCAGTGCTCGAGCGCTGGCTCGGGAGGAGGCACGGCTCCCTGTCGTTTCGGGTGACGCAGGTGCTCTCGGGGCATGGTTGCTTCGGAAAGTACCTGTGTCGCATAAACAGGGAGCCGGACGCTCGGTGTCACCACTGCGTCGACTGCCGGGAGGACACGGCGCGGCATACGCTGGCAGAGTGTGCCGCTTGGGAGGAGCCACGCCGTGCCCTCATCTCTGAAGTGGGCAGTGACCTGTCGCTGCCGGCCGTAGTCGAGTCTATGGTCGGCAGCGAGGAGTCCTGGGACGCGGTGGTATCCTTCTGCGAAACAGTCGTCTCGCAGAAGGAGGCTGCGGAGAGGGAGAGGGAGATTTCATCCGCTAACCCGATCCGCAGCAGACGCGCCGGGCGTCGGCGGAGGGCAGACAACGCCCTCTTCCGGCCCCCCTAAATGGGTCCTAGGGCGACGGACTCGGGGATGTCCGTCGCCCCCCACACATCTGGACCCGAGGTGGTGGCGCGTAGTGTTCCACGCGCGCCCCTCTTAGACGTTGCGGGGGGTGCAAACACCTCACTCCCCCCAACACGAGATCGAGGCCCGCAGTGGCGGGCCGGCACTAGCTGGGGGTTGCGGAAGTATCATTGTTCCCGCGACCCCCAGCGTAGGTGTGAGATGGAACACCGGGGTGGTTTTTAGTCAGTACGAGTCTGACAGACCCCTCCGCCCTCCCCAGGGCGGAGGACATCCAATGAGGATTTTCCACCCCGAAAAAAAAAAAAAAAAAAAAAAAAAAAAAAAAAAAAAAAAAAAAAAAAAGGTTAGGTTAGTCATGTCTGTGTAAACAGCGCATATGGGAGTCTTTATCAACCGCAGACATTACATTATTTAAATGGCCAAAAATATCCATGTTAACCGTTTTGTTCTTTGCACAAAATATTCTATTTGTGAAGATATTGGTATAGCGAGTTATAAATAACTATTTCAAAGATTTTGGAAAAAACAGACATTTTGGCTATTAGCTTGTAATTTTTTATATGCGTCTTATCTTCCTTTTTGTGTAGTGGTTTTATTAAGAATTTTTTCAAGCCTTCGGGATATATGCCCTTGGTTTGTATTAATAATATGTGCTAGAGCAGGTGCTATAAGCTCAATTACATATTTAATAACTTTTGTAGATATACCGTCGACGAACCATCAAACTGTTTGCGGTCAGTTGCGGCCCGGCAACCCTTCAGCAATCTTTTTTTATTTTTTATTATTGATAGGCTTGCGTTTGACCACTATCTCACCTGTTGGTAAGCGACGATGTGGTCGACGATGAAGCACGCTTGCCTAGAAGAAACCTATTCACTCTTGACTTAAAAGACTCCCAGGTTGTAGCCAACAGGAAATACAGACTCCAGCAGGGTATTCCACTCCTTTGCTGTACGCATAATAATAGTATTCCCAAAACGTTTGGTGCGTATGGGTGGGATGTCCACCATGTACCGATGACGCATCGCCGTACGTCTTGTAGTCCGATAATGGAACGGGCTAGGAGAATTTAGTTCATGCAATTCCAACGCACACTCCCCGAAATGTAACCGATAAAAAACCGACAGGCTGGCAACTCTGCGCCGATGTTCGAGGTTCTGGAGCCTAGATTCGACGAGTACCTCATTGCCAATGAGCCTCTTGGCCCGTTTTTCGATCGACTCAAGTGCATTCAGCTGGTACTTGGCAGATCCGTCCCAGAGATGAGAACAGTACTCCATGCATGATCGAACTTGCGCTTGATACAAGTTGAGCAATTGTTCTGGCGTGAAGTACCGTCTCACCTTCGCGAGGATTCCCAATTTTTTGGCAGCCAGCTGAGCTTTTGCCTCAATGAATGGACCGAAATTGAGCGTCGATGTCAACGTAATGCCAAGAACCTCAAGATGGTCCGTTATCGGCACGGTTACACCTCGGAAAGTAGGAGCCGGGTGGAATTGACTCCTTTTAGCGGAAAAAAGACACGCCTGGGTCTTAGCAGCATTGAACTTGACCAGATTGGCATCGCCCCATTCGGAGACTGCCTTCAAGGATAGATTCAAGCGCCCAACCATGGCCTCCCGGAGAGACTGGATTTGAGGTCCAGTGGCGCGCACGTCGGACACGTATCTCTCAGCAACAGTGCTGTCGTCCGCATAACCAAAGGTGCCGGGTTTTAGCAGATCGTTTATGTGCAGCAAGAACAATGTTGCTGAGAGAACCGACCCCTGAGGGACCCCGGCATTAATACACAGTTGGTCAGATGAGCGGCCATCAATTACCACTCGAATGGACCGGTTCCTCAGGAAGTCTGCAATCCAATCGCACAGACCACTGGGCAGACCGAATGCAGGAAGCTTACTAATAAGGCTTTCATGCAGGCATGAAAGCCTTATTAGTAAGCTTCCTTCCTTCCTGGACCCTGTCAAAAGCCTTCGAGATGTCGAGGGAGACGGCAAGCGCTTCCCCGTGCCTCTCGATGGCCTCACTCCAGATGTGAATGGCATACGCTAGAAGATCCCCAGTTGACCGATTTTGGCGGCAGCCATATTGGCGGTCACTGAGGATGTCATTAGCTTCTAGGTATGCCAGGAGCTTAGAGTTGAGAACTCGTTCCATACTCTTGCAGAGGATGGACGTTATTGAAATGGGCCTGTAGTTGGCCGGGTCAGCCCGACTGCCCTTCTTGGGCACAGGCTGAACGTTAGCTTGCTTCCAAGAACTCGGCACTTTTCCCGTCTCATACGAAAGGCGAAACAGGCGTGTCAGGATCGGAGACAGTTCAGGCGCACAGGTTCTGAGAACAATTGCCGGAATCCCGTCGGGGCCACTAGCTTTGTTCACGTCAAGATTGCGCAGCACCCTACGAACGTCCTTTTGATGGATGCAAATGTCCGACATACTCGTCTCGCATCCATCAGGAGAAGGAGGGAGCCGCGCGTCACCAGAATCCAGACGCGAAGATTCCGCGAAAAGAGAGGCAAACAAGTTTGCTTTCTCCTCAGCGGAGTGGGCCAGTAACCCGTCGGGCTTCAGCAGTGGTGGTAGTGAGGGACGGCAGAAGTTTGATTCAACCGACTTGGCCAGGGACCAAAACGCTTTACTACCCGCAGGGTAAGAAGCAAGTTTGGTCCTAATACGGCTTATGTGGTCAAACTGAGATTTTAGCATCACCTTCTTGCAGGACTTGGCAGCCCTATTGTAGGCCTGCTTCCGCTGACCTACGTCGCTTGCTTTGCGCGTCCGAGCGTCGACCCATGCCAGGTACGCCTCGTGTTTAAAAGCCTCGTTGCCCCTTGGACCAGCTGAGCGAGTTTTAACGCAAGCGCGAGCTTTCGCGTCTCACGCCCAGCATGATCAGTGCACTGGTACGGGAAGGGCCACTCCTGGTGGTGGGCATTGAAGTTCCCCAGTAACACTAATTGGGCGGAAGGGTACCGCTGCTGTGCCGTATCCCCCACCTTACAGAGTTTCACCGCTGTGCGAGTGGTAGACACAGGTGTAGATAACTTTATCCAGGCCCGTGTCCACCATAGCCCACAGCACAGAGAACCTAGAGTCCTCAAGGTTTCGGAGACGCCGATAACAGATGTCGTCTCGGGCGTACATGCATACACCCGCGCGTTGATTAAAAATTGTGCTCCAGGGTATACCCTGGGTATGTTAGGTACGATACTTCTGACGGACATCCGATCTGCGTCTCCGAAAGGGAAAAGAGAGCCGGCTTATCAGTCTCCAGGTGATGATGGACTGCTATGTGGTTGGAGTGCAGACCTCTGATATTAGTGAGGTGCACTTTTAGTGGGAGGGGGTGCAGCCGCTGTTCAACGTTGAACTTTTTCCTCTTTCTCATATTTTAGTGAAGTAAAGTGAGAAGAAGGTAGTGAGATGCGGTTCCTCGCTGCTAACCTACAGACACGCACTGACAGATCTCCATCATTGAGGGACTAGTCTGGAGGCTGCGACCCCCCCGGGAATGTCCATCGGGCCCTTCCTTCTGGTCGCCAACCAGCACGATGGCGCATTCCGGGATTTTTCGTCAGTTGGCGGGGCAGCCTTTCGTGTGGGGCTGGCACACTACTTGGGTCCCCAACTACCTGCGGTCGGCCAACGGTGCACCGTGCCTCGGATCCCGCTACCCTCCGCGACTAGTCTCCCGATACGACGATATCAGATCGCGCAAAGCTGGTCTGCCTGCAATGGAACCGCCATCTCGACCCATCTCTTGAAGTGGCTAGACCGAGCATCGCACCGGAACACGGCTAGGCCGCTTGGCGGTACGTCTTTACCCGGTGGGTTGTCACAAGCCATCGGCCGAAGCCTACCACCAGTTTTTGTCACCTGATTAGCACCAACCGGGGACCACGTGTAGGGTATCGTATGAGGTACTTTCCTACGGACGTGGGTGACTCGGCCCCCAAAGCCCCCAAAGCCCTCGGCCCTCAATCTACCTATTTATTCTACTATCTTGAAAATTAAGTTAATCAAAAACAAAATTACCTGCAGATTTTTGCAGTGGGATCTTAGACTAAAAGTATTAAGTGGCGTTTTTAAAATCTCGGACGGATCAATATGAAATCTTAAGTTAATCTTGACAGAAATTGTATGAAATTTATTTCGTAATTTTTACCACTGTATGAGTTTTCTCGTTTTGCTCGTGTCGTAAATAGAAGATATTTATTTCGACCCTGTGGTTTATTATAAATGTAAATTTCGTAATTCGTTTGTTATTTGTTTGTTGATGGCAATAGGCTCTACCTCTATTAAATGGCACTAAGACCTAACTGGCGAAATAGTGTAATGTGTAGTGCATGGGTTGACCTCTAACCAATCCTTCAGAGAATACAAGTATTATGTGTGTTCGCTTTGTTTTTAAATCACGCTTCAACGCATACTTGAATGCTTGTTAGTCTAGTGATGTGAATGAGGTCCTTGGTTCAATGCCTGGATCAGGCAAAGCCGATTAGGTTTTTCATCTGAAAGAAAATTGTTCGTCGTCCATGTATCGTTCGCCTAAGAACTAACAGAGACGTGAATTTTCTATCTGTGTCACTATCACACTAATATTATAAAGGCAATTTTTTTAATGTGTTTGTTAGTTTTTCACGCAAAAACTAAGTAACGGATCTGGATGAAATTTGGCAGAGATAGTTTTTTTTTTACGTTCTTCCCCGCACTAGGATTTTCTACCTGTATCGGTTTACACACATATAAACTCACATACACAACACCCAGAGCCGGAACAACTATCTATAGGTCATATAAATATATGTGCCCGAATTTCGGATTTTGAGGTTATAAAGTTTAATAGAAACAGACTGTCATTACTATCAAATGTTTAAATGATATCTGTCAATTCAGTGTCGATGTTGCTCGTTTCACACAGCGCTTTCAATCGTTTTATTCTGTTTGTAACTAAAATCTTATTCAAAGATCAAGCGCGGAGTGTGTTGCGTTTTGTAATTACGGTGCACACTATACCGCTGCGCGCAAAGACTTGGCTGTATGAGCTACAACACCTTTATCTAATCAAAACGTCAAAATGAAACGAAAATAATGGAGCCGGGGACTGAAGTGGGATTTTTGGCGGGATTTTTTTAAGTAAAGTTTAGTGGCTATTTTACTTATTCGCAATTGGTGTAGTTTAGTGTCTCAAGTGTTTATGTAACTGGAGAAAATTCGGCATCATTGAAATCTTAGTAAAGTGGAGCTGAGAATATTATTTTAGTGATAATACCTCAGCAAAGCTTGGCTATAAGACCGACTCGAAACTCTTTGCTGCCAAATATTCCAAAAAACTTTGGACTGGGTTACATAACGCAAAAAATGGTAACTACGAAAGTCACCGACTTCCAAAAATAATGTTATTTTTCACTTTGTAGTTTTCTTATTTGGAAGTCGGTAGTATTTTTTTGTGATATTTTTTTTTATTTTTCAATTTTTAGTTGTACCTACCTAAAAAGCAACATGTTTAGTAATTTTCTTGTAGTTATTGAAGTCGGTTTCTGTAACGCAAAAAAAATGGTACCTACGAAAGACACCGACTTCCAAAAATAAAGTTATTTTTCACTTTGTAGTTTTCTTATTTGGAAGTCGGTAGTCTTTTTGGATAAACTTTCCTTTATGGGCCGCTGATTTTTGGCGTGGGGAGGGTGGGGGAGGAAGGGGGAGTGGTTTGGCTACCCCATGTACGATCCCCACCACTCGGAGCCCCATAGTTATGGAGATACCCATGGTTAAAGTTTTCAGGTTAGACTAAAAATGTCCATAAATGTCCATCGTTTTAAGGGGTGGGGAGGGAGAGAGGGCAAGGGGGTAGGGGGCCTACCCCACTGTACCATCCCTACCCCACGGAACTCCATAGTTATGGAGATATTAGATATGTTTTTTACTTAAATATAATTAGCGAGGTAAAAAAATGTGAATTTGTCCAAGAGCGAGCGAAGCGAGCTCGGGAGCTTAGGGCACCCCGACACGGACAGGTTTGGTTCGAAGAGATGACGGGAGCTGAAGTGAGCGAGCAAAGCGAGCGAACTCAGCTCCCGTCATCTCCTTCGTGTTAGGTTACTTTAGATCCTTCAGACAGAAATAGGAGCCCCGTGCAGCGGGGCTCCGTCGACTTTGTTGCTTAAATAGTAATCTTAAAAACTTTAACCATGGATATCTCCATATACGTGGGGATCCGTGGGGTGGGGATGGTGCAGGGGGGTAGCCCCCCTATCACCCTTACCCTCCCTCCCCGCCCCTTAAAACGATGGGCTTTTACTCAAATTTTTAGTATAACCTGAAAACTTTAACCATGGATATCTCCATAACCATGGGGCTCCTAGTCGTGGGGATCGTACAGGGGGGTAGCCAAAATTACCCCCTCCCCCTCCCACCCACCCCGTGCCAAAAATAAGCGGCAAATAAAGGAAATTGTAAACGTATTTTTTTGTAAAAAAGTGTTCTTTATCGTAAATATGAAGTGTCCGTTCTATTGCAATAACTGTAATGTAAATTATAAAAAAAAAATGAAAAGGTTATTTTTTAACAATGTCCTTTCTCTGCATCAACACTGAGTCTGTATTTTTGTCCGGATGATGTCAATAACCTCAGTCGCTATTTCATTTAACTTTACCATAATTGTTAAATCTTGGTACAATACAGGTACTCTGCCTAAACCATAATAGCATACTGTTAAACTATGATCTGAATTAACACCTAGTATCTCTTTAATCCAGATACTTGTAGTATTCTACTTTAAGCCCAGGACAAACCACATCCATGACTTAGCACATACATCCCTAAACAGTCAGTCTCCGTTAAACCAAGCTATAATGCTAGACTATGGCGGGTTAAGTCCAATTGCCTGACACGCTGTAATTACATAATTAATTAGCACTTGCTTCTGTAATGCTTAATTGGAGCTTGTTCTTATAGTTGTGCCGTTTTAGTATGACAATAACGGTCTTTGACCTACCTGCGTACATTTATTGACGTTATTTATCTCAAAAATGGAAATCTGACCTTCTAAATTCTTACCTCCGGATCCGATGTCTGATTAATGTAATTTAGAGTTGGGTGTTTGCCAATCTCTATCCTGAAACCATGTCAAACTTTGTCACAAATGCATGGTTTGACATGGTTTTAACTCCAAACACTTCATTCAGAAAACGTTTCTTAAGGTTACACTAGTCGAAAATTCTTCCATACAAACGTAGTCAAGGGATTATTCCACTGTTTGACGATGTACGTTCAAAATAAAAAGTGATATCAATTTGTCTCATAACTATCTAGCCCTGTATGGAAGCAAAAAAGTAAAAAAAGAAAACATTTGAAAGTTATGAGCGTCGATAGTTCCACATTTCGACACAGATTTTAACGCATTTTTGGGCACAAAGAAATACCATAAGAAGACGGAAAATTGCAAAACGGCCTTCAAACAGGGATAGATTAGTAGTTCAACAATGTAAATAGTTTTATTTTGAACAGATAGATTTAGTCGTTTTTTCATGATATCTAGACTGCCAAAGGTCTGTTTATAAAATTTCGCGCGCTCGGTTTCGTCCTAAATCATTATCCATTTCGCTACAAATTCGCAAAAGTGTGAATTCGTACGCGAACTAGCTTCCTACTGGTCATCACAGCATCTATCTCTTCCGCACGTGTTGTCGGTTGATATAAAATGCATTTTAACCCCGCGCACAAAATAGTTCGTGCCGTCGACTAGTGTACCCTTAATAAAGTGTATGTTGATTAGATATGTATGATGGTTGATGATTTTGTACCATGTAAGTATTATTTCGATAACGGATTTTACAGACAGAATGCTAAGTAAATCGTTTATGCGTGCCTACTTTTATACCGGAAAATGTACGGATGTTTTTTATTTTTTTTATTTTTATTTATTAGGTCTACCAACAACTGCTTACACTAAATTACAAACATAAATAAAACATGCGTACAAACTATACACAGTGCAACAATTACTTATAGGTAAACACCACATGAACAAAAAACAATACTAAGTAATTACGTTAGCTGTAAGCTACATATTCCACGAGAAAACTTAGTAATATAACTCCACAATAGTAACATACGCGAAACATTAAAGAATAATTTCCTCAAAAAGGTACGTACACACAGTCCAAAAACATTTACAACAAATCTGATACACGGTTCTGAAGTTTAAATTTTTGCTTATTGAGAGAATCAAAGTGAAAATCAACTTTATCACTACAACTATTCAACATTTGCGCAAGAAAAAACCTACAGTGATCCAGAATCAAAATAATATGATAATCCATTATACGTCAATCGATTCTTCTTAACCTTGCGAGTGTCACTGGCTACATTAAAATTGGAAAATAGAAAAATGGTGGCTTTTGGGTGCCATATTGTGGGGAGGCAAGTTTCTTTTTACCTGTACCCATCGGGTGCGGTATCAAAATAAAGAATTCAAGAGGTGATTTCAAAAATATACACACTTCTATGTTTAAATGTACCTAATTCGGAAAAAATTATAACTAAAAAATAATAAACAAAAAACGATAATAAAAAAAAATAAAAAAAACACAAAAAGAAAAGCGCCTGCCCGGGCTCGAACCCACGACCTACAACTTGCAAGTCGCGGCCGATACCACTGGGCCACCACTGCTCTCATGTTTAAGTTTAAGAAGAAAAAAATTATACAACCAAGTACCAAATAAAACCCTACAATATGAAAAATAACTTCAATTTCGGAAGTCGGTGTCAAAAAACGAAGGAAGAATACCGCGACTGCCGACATTGAAGTTATTTTTGTAAACTTAACATTGGAGCTAGAGTCTTGTTGATCCAAAGCCATAAAAATTCATAAAAAAATATTTATATAGGTTTTACCCTTAAGCAAATCACCTACTAGTGCTTACGTAACCACAAGTAAAAACACACTATCCTATATGTGTCGAACCCAGGTTACTCGTATGTTCAGCAATCACACGTGAGACCTCTGTGGAGTCAATTCCGTTCAATGCAGATGTCATACCTACTTTTATGGTAATAACTTATTTTTTAATTTAAACTGCACATTCCTTTGTTTCATGACACGGACGCTGCTTGCTGATAAAAATATAATAAAAAAATAAATTATATTGACAGTAAAGCTCCAGTTATCATCCGTGTCCCGTATTATGAAAATGTCAGTGAACTCTTTCATTACGCATTTAATTAACAAACTACGAGTAGTTGGCGCCTGCGGGTTTTATAAGAACTCGTTCACAAGATTAATTTTGCTATAAAAAGCTGTCAGGCGCAAAATTTAAAATGTCCTTGGAATTAATAATTTATTTTTAATTTTGTTTATAATTTTAGATTCGCAGAATTTGTAGAAATACGCTCGGGGTTTTAATTGAATTTCTTAAAAGATTTAAATCCTATGAATATAAGGAAAACATTTCAGGATTTCATTGAATAGTACAATTTTAAGATTATATAACCTACCGAGTTATTGGTGTTTAATATATTTAATTACCAGTCTTAATTTAATTATTTTCACATCAACATATTGTCTAAAATCAAATAGGCTGTAAAAATATGTCCAGTTGCAAAAACGCGACATTTTCTGTTTTTTTTTTTTGTTAATCTAATTCTTTGATTTGTTTTCACTATTTCCCGCAACTGTATTGAAAAACATCGTGTGAGACACGGGTGTACAGGTTTACTTTCCACCCTTGTATCACAATGTACTATTATGAAATAGGTACTTAGACAAAAGCTTGCGAAGATGCAAAAAAAACAGAAATTTAATCTACCTGAAAGTTCATTCCTCTCATATTTTTTTTAATAAACAAACACATTTAATTTCCTTAGTACAATAGAACACCTTCAAAGCGGTAAAACATGAAGAAACAGTAAAAGTGTTCAAAATGAATGTTCTGAGCCACATAAACTGCCAGAGACCGAATATTTTAATTTAAAGGTAAGTATTCCATAGTAAAAACTTTATTTTCCACAACAAAGCTTCTTATATTTTGTGCAGCAAACGTTCCCTTATTAGTTTTTTCAAGACTTTATACAAAGTATTTCGTCGGTCTTAATGGTAGCATGTCTTACAATGTTATGAAATTTTCATGTACAGAGTTCTCAGAGCAAAATATAAGCAAGATTAGGGTGAAGCAAAACTGCATGTGAGGAGTTTGTAAGTACAAGAAAGTTTGAAGATTATAGAAGGTTTTGTGGTTAAAAGAGAGTGGAATAGTAAGTACAAACTGCTGTTGAAAGTTTAGAAGATGGCTAAGTTTCTGTGATGGATTAAAAACCGGCCAAGTGCGAGTCGAACTTGCGCACGAAGTGTTCCGTACCTTTATCGCAAAAACCGGCCAAGTGCGAGTCGAACTTGCGCACGAAGTGTTCCGTACCTTTATTGCAAAAACCGGCCAAGTGCGAGTCGGACTCGCGCACGAAGGGTTCCGTACCATTATCGCAAAAAACGGCATAAAAATCACGTTTATTGTATGGGAACCCCACTTAATTATTTATTTTATTCTGTTTTTAGTATTTGTTGTTATAGCGGCAACAGAAATACATCATCTGTGAAAATTTCAACTGTCTAGCTATCACGGTTCATGAGATACAGCCTGGTGACAGACGGACAGACAGACGTAGGTTCCCGTTTTTACCTTATGGGTACGGAACCCTAAAAATCCACACAACAGAAGAAAATAAACACATCAAGATAAGTAAGTTTATGTAACAATTTTTTTGTAAAAATTTAGTTTGTTTTATGGGATCCGAGTCCACACCTATTATTTCGGGATATCGCCAAGCGGTTGGTCGACTCTTCACGAGACCAGAGGGCTGGCCTTTTTTTTGGCCAAAGAATCAGCATTGCCATCCAACGTGGCAATGCTGCCACCACTTTAGCCAGGCACTTTTCCTGTTGACAGCGATGTGAACGAATTTTTTGACGCTCCTTAATTTTACATAATGTTTATTCCTATTTTAGTTCTAATATTAGTTTGTAAATAATAATGTACATATGTAACTTTCCAATAAAAGGTAAATAATCCAAAAAAAAAAAAAAAATTTTTTTATCGTCATAATTTCAGCCAAAAGAAGTCCACTGCAGGACATAGGCCTCCCCCAAGCGTCCCCATATTGACCGGTCCCGTGCGTCCCGCATCCAGCGGATCCCCGCAGCCTTGACCAGGTCGTCGCTCCACCTAGTGAGAGGCCATCCAACGCAACTTTTTCCGGTTCCCGGTTTTTTTAGATACAATCATCATCATCATCTTCCTGCTCTTATCCCATGTTACTTGGGATCGGTGCAACACGTTTTCTTCTTCCATAACGCCCTGTCCCCTGTCACGCTTTCACTGTAAGAGGAGTGAATGAAAGAAAAGGGAATCCCCTTTTCTTTCATATCACTCCTCTTACAGTCCATCCATCTTTTCTTTGGCCTTCCTCTCCCTATCCATCCACATTTATTCATAACTCTTTTAGTAACATACGTTTCATACCTCTTTATCATATGACCATACCAGGACAAACGGTTTCCTTTTAACTTTTCTGTCACTGGCGCCTTTTTTTTCGATACAATAATACCTAATTATGTTATACTTAAAGTAATTTTGCTACTGCCAACGTCTTATAGCTGAATAACGGCATCAGTCAGGTGAACATAAGACGGATTATTATATAAATCAATGCCAACCTAAACTTTTTGGGGTGGAATGGAATCTACCTCCTAGCGGTCCACCCCGGGCAACGGCACCACGGGCTTGCCTGTGGTACGGCTGAACGATCCCACTTAGCGGTGGTAGGCTCCGCAAGGGGCCGCCTGGCTCGCGACCACCATCCCACCGGAGTCCGGCGCCAAGCAGCTTGCTGTATTCCGTCGGTGTGTGGGAGTGCCAGTGCCTTTGGGAAGAGGGTTGAGAAGGAGGTTGTCAGTTGCGCTGTTCAAAACCGGTCATGGTCTCTGAGAATAACTTGCCGGGTAGCTCATTCTGGAGGGTAGCGGGATCCGAAGCATGGTGCCAGCCGTTGGCCGACCGCAGTCAGTAGGGGGCCCAAGTAGCACACCAGCCACGTGCCAAAGGCTGCCCCGCCAACTCGCGAAAAATCCCGGTATGCTCCACCGTGCCAGCTGGCGACTGGATGGGAGGACCCGGTGGCCATATCCGGGGGGGGGTCGGGCGTCCCCGCAGTCTCCAAATGAGTTCCCCATAGGTTGAGTTAGTTTTAGTGGTCCACTTGGTTATCTGAGCAGCGCCTCGATAGTTCAACTTTTTTCCCCAGCAGGTTTTTTTTTTTAATTTAATTATTTGTTGTACAATACACATAATGTATTACCTTACGAGGCTGGCTTGGCGCATCAGCGCAAAAAGCCTCATTAAATAAATGATTTAAAAAAAAAAAAAAAAACTCTAACAAAATGACCAAAGCAAAGAAAAGAAATAAGGTTAAACAACGGCTGCACTTCCTCCCACTTAAAGTGCACCTCATTAACATCAGGGGGTTGCACTCCAACCTTGATCCGGTCCACCACCACCTAGAGACCGAGAAGCCGCACCTGTTTTTCCTAACGGAGACGAAGATAACAACCCCGTCGGACGTGGCGTACCTCAACTACCCGGGTTACTCTCTTGAACACAAGTTCAAGAAGCAAGCTGGGGTCTGTGTGTACGTCCGTGATGACATCTGTTGTTGTCGTCTCCGTTGCTTTGAGAAATCGGGTTTTTCTGCCATATGGCTACTTGTGGACACAGGCGTGGAGAAATCTATTTACGTCGGTGTATACCGATCACATAGCGGTGACCATGAGTCAACAGCGCTTTTTAATAGCCTTGTGGAGTCGACTGATTTAGCCCAGCAACGATACCCAACAGCGAAGCTTGTTTTTCTGGGGGACTTCAACGCCCATCATAAGGAGTGGCTGTTCCCGTACCAGAAAACCGACCATGCTGGGTTGGAGGCGCGCAAGTTTGCTTTAACGCTAGATCTTACCCAGCTGGTGAATGTGGCAACGCGGGTACCGGATGTAGACGGCCATACACCCAATTGTTTGGACCTCCTGCTGTCAACTGATCCGGGCAGTCATTCAGTATCGGTCTCAGCCCCGCTGGGAACGTCTGACCACTGTCTGGTGAAATCCGTTTCGACCTGCTCTCCTCCAGATGAGAGTCCTAGAGGCACGAGGCGAGTATGGCGATACGAGTCAGCAGACTGGGATGAGATGCGGCACTTTTTTGCGTCCTATCCTTGGCGGCATGTGTGCTTCTCCTCGGTTGACCCCTCGTGCTGTGCTGACGTGGTTGCGGACGTGATTCGGCAGGGAATGGAGTATTTTATTCCATTCTCCGACATCCCGCTCGGTCGCAAATCCCGGCCTTGGAATGCGCCCACGCTGAGGCTCGAAAAGAGTCTGCCTACCAAGCCTGGGTCAAGGCCCGCAGCCGCAAAATTAGAGCACGTAGGGTTCGCGCGAGGAAAAGAGCCTTTAATTCTGCCGCCAAGCTCTGCAAGCGGGTTCTGCGTCGGGCACGTTTTGACCATATTGGACGTATCGGGGCCAAGCTGGTATCGCACCCTCCGGGTTGTAAACAGTTTTGGTCCCTGTCTAAAGCGGTTGAAACTAATTTCTGTCGTCCCACTTTACCTCCAATGCTGAAACCTGATGGGTCGCTGGCTCACTCTGCAAGTGAGAAAGCAAATTTATTTGCGTCTCTCTTTGCAAGCAATTCACGTCTGGATGCTGGCTCTAAGCAACCACCTAATATACCTCATTGTGACTCTTCGATGCCGGAGATCGCAGTTCACACTAAAGAGGTTCGGAGAGTACTGTGTAGCCTAGACGTGAACAAGGCCAGCGGGCCTGACGGCATTCCAGCGAGAGTATTGAGGCAGTGTGCGCCTGAACTGTCTCCTGTATTGACACGCTTGTTCCGCCTCTCTCTTAAAAAAAGAACGGTGCCGAAATCCTGGAAGCTTGCAAATGTACAACCAGTACCCAAGAAGGGCGACCATGCAGACCCTGCCCACTACCGTCCGATAGCCATTACCTCCATACTATGTAAGGTTATGGAAAGGGTACTGAACAGTAAGTTGCTGACCTACCTTGAAGACAATGAGCTCCTCAGTGACCGTCAATATGGCTTTCGCCGGGGACGGTCAACTGGCGATCTTCTTGTGTTTGTCACGCACTGCTGGGGCGAAGCCATCGAGAAACACGGCGAAGCACTTGCCGTATCGCTCGATATCTCGAAGGCCTTTGACAGGGTCTGGCACGCTAGTCTACTCAGCAAGCTTCCTGCTTATGGCATCCCAGCCGGTTTTAGCAGCTGGATATCAGACTTCCTCAGTGAACGGTCGATCCGAGAAGTCGTTGACGGCTGCTCCTCTGACCTTATGGCTATTAATGCCGGTGTTCCTCAGGGGTCTGTTCTCTCTGCAACTCTTTTCCTGCTGCACATCAATGACCTACTTCTGCCTGGTATTGTTGGGTACGCAGATGACAGTACTGTTTTAGAGAGATACATGTCCAGCGCAAAAACCGGCGGGGATAAAGTTCGTTCCTTGAGAGAGGCTATGGTGGAGCGTACTGATTTGACCTTAAGTCTTGTCTCCCGTTGGGGTGACCACAATCTGGTCTCTTTTAACGCCACCAAAACACAGGCATGTCTTTTTACCGCAAAAAGGACTAGTTTCATTCAAACGCCTACTTTTCGGGGTGCATCTGTTCCTGTTACTGATCGGCTCGAGCTCCTTGGCATGGAGTTGACATCCAGTCTCAACTTCGGCGCCTCCATCGAGTACAAAGCCCAAATTGCGGCAAAGAAACTGGGCGTCCTAAACAGAGTGAAGCGATACTTTACGCCTGGACAGCTATTAACTCTTTACAAAGCGCAAGTCCGATCCTGCATGGAGTATTGCAGCCACTTCTGGGATGGCTCAGCTAAATATCAGCTTGCCGCGCTTGACTCGGTGGATTGCAGAGCTAAGAGACTAATTGGCGACGTCAAACTGGTGGATGCCAAGCTTCACAGCTTAGCTCATCGCCGTAAGGTTGCCTGCTTGTCGGTATTCTACAGACTGTATTTTGGCGAGTGTGCTCATGAACTCCACGACCTCATCCCACCGGCCCCCTTCTACCATCGGACATCTAGACGCACTGCAAGTTACCATCCTCACCTAGTTGCTATTCCACCAATTCGCACCAAGCGCTTCCAAACATCCTTCATAATGCGCACTGCAAAGGAGTGGAACTCACTGCCTGCGTCTGTGTTTCCGAACGCATACAACCCGAATCTCTTCAAAGTTAGAGTGATAAGGCTACTTCTGGGTAAGCTCACTCCATTGTCGACTTTGTCTCTGTCACCTCTGACCTAGACTAGAGTCAAGAGCAAACCCATATCAAATAAAAAAAAAAAAAAAAAAAAAAACTATGCCAACCTAAACTGAACTACAGAATATAAAACATAACCTTGTCTTTGCTATCGCGTAGTCGGTTGAAAATATGAGTAAAATCGTTACACGTGGATTATTTCTAGACCCATTGCTAATATTAAGAATGGTCTGTAATTCAGCTGATGAAAACTTAGCTCTCAAATCAGAGTGGTCCTTTGATTTGACCTTAATTCTTCTTATGAATGCCGAAAAGAAGAAATAATAAATGGCTGCTACAGAAAATGGCCAAGCAAAAAATTCACCGTTAGAAACTTTACCAAAAGTATAATTGAGATACTGAAATGGGAAGCGAATTTCGTTCTTAATTATACTATTTACATATTCATAAAGTGGGGCTGGATTACATACTTAGACTGAATTATACGGCTCGATCTATAATTTATTACTGAGGAAACGTAATTAAAATTGTTTGTGTTTCAAGTAGTGATGTATGTAGGTAACTAACGGAGGCCATCTTAGCGAAGGCGGAAGGGGATAAAGTTGAGAAAAAAATCGACCTATCTACACTTCTAAACCCATACATAGAGGTAAAAAAATAAATGTAGAAAACTACTCAACCGGGTCTATAAATTTTGTTTTTTTTTTCCCGGCGTTATTTTATGGTTTCCGTAGGATATCCACGGGGGTGAAGCCACGGCAATTAAGTGCTTGGTAATTAAAAGCAGTGGCAAATATTTTGCGGCTATGACAAAGCCTAGAAGGTGACCCTTTAAAGGCCGATTACACCAATGATACTAATCGCGATTAGTTCAACCAAACTCAGTTTATGCAAATACAGCGTTCCGATTGGTAGTTTCTCAGCGGTCTCAAACTGAACTTAAACTAATCGCGATTTTGTTTCATTGGTAAAATCGGCCCTGAGGTGACTTCATATAGGTTCATAAAACAAACTGTTGTCATAAACTAAACAGTTGCTCACTTAGTACTGAACCCGCTGCTTTCGTTATAGCACCGATGTTACAACTCCGCTACAAATTTGCGGAAGTAAATGCGGATGCGGAGTTATGATTTCTTGCGGAAATTTCACATTTCTGTTACAACCTTAGTTTAAAGGGTATATTAAGTTTGAGTTTTACGATTCGTCAGATATAGCTTTCAGTCTCATTTTAGACTTGAGTTTACTTAAACTTCCTTGTTTTTAAATTGAGTTTTTATGGTTTATTTTAATTTGTGTTAATTGCTACGTGTTTTCTATACCAAATAATATTCGGTGCCCAATATAAAAGTGATTCATAATTCGACTAATTCTACATTATTATGTAGGTCTTACATGGCCAAGGGTTTAAGACTCGGTCAAAAGTAGGAAACCAGATAAAAAGTAACCCTCTAGTGTTTGAAATTTTCGTAGGTTTTTTCCTATTGAAGGATAAGTGTGACGTCCTCTCTCCCATCTAGAAGATATTCGATTTTAAATAAAAGATATATGCCTGGGCGGCTCACTAACTAGCACCACCCACAACACACTAGCTGAACAACCCACTAGCTGAGAATCTTAGTGAGCTGTCCAGGTATATATTTTTATTTAAAATACTATATCTCTTAGATGGGACAGAGGACGTTCACAGTAGTCCTCCATTATGAGTGGTCTTGAGCTTCATGCTTTACCTCGCTCTAGGCCATTTATTTATTTAGACTTCATGCACAAAAGGTACAAAGGCGGACTTAATGCTTTAGGCATTCTCTACCAGTCAACCAAGGGTGGTGAAGAGATAACATGGCAGGTGCATTGTTTTAAACACTTTAAAAAAAAAGTTGTTATTAACATACTAAGAGTGGTAAAATAAACGTACTTGTATATTGAATATAATATATACTTATATAAATATATATATTTATGAACTAACAGAAAAGAAGAAGGTGAGATGACTCTCTCAACTCTTAGTTGTGTTGAAAATAAATCTGCAATTTCCGCTTGAATGTAAACCGACTTGTAGCCGTCCTGATCTGAGAGGAAGCGCGTTCCAAAGCAGAATGGACTGAATATTGAAGGAAGAGTGAACAAAATCAGTAGTATGAGATGGACAAAGCAAGAGGAAGTTATTGGAAGAACGTAGATTCCGAGCATGTGAAGAACATAGATATTGAAATTTAGACATAAGATAAGAAGGAGGAGTGGGAGAATTCAGTAGGGAGAAAAGCGTGGTCAAAGCGCGTAAACTTCTTCTCTGACGAATCGGCAACCATTTTAGCTCAGACCTGTAGTTCGACACATTGGCCATTCCAATGCACGTTGCATCTTCCAACACGGCACAACGTCTGGTTTGATAGAAACGGCCACCCTTCCTTGCTAAGACTGGACAAACTAAGGCAGAAGATCCCAGAACATAATAAATTATTTTTTACAGCAATATAATATATATCAACTGGTTGCGCCAACATGCAAAATATGATTGACGTCCGCTATTTCCTATACCTATCCCTTTTCCGCACATCCTCGCGAGTGAGTAAGAAGATTTGCTCCGTCATTTTGTCTGGAAATGACTTCCGAATTGAACCGCATCGCTTACGTATATGGCGTCGTACCGCTCCGTGAAAAATTATTGATAACTTTGGAATTACCGCGTTTTCACATGTAATGAGACTATAATCAACAGTTTGTGTTCGTGTTTAACGTGTGAGGACAGTAAATTGGAGTCCAGCTGCCCTTGAACCCTGGTGAAGTGTTTCAGTGCCACGACGACGCTACCACGCGGCCACAGAAAAGGTTTGTGCTTCCTTCCCTAGTTATTTTTCGGGTTGTACTCTGTTGTCCAACACCCCCGCAACTCGAATTACCTATCATCAAGCGTTTGTCAATCGTTTTTGCTCCGCACCGCATATACAGTCCACTAAATTAGCACCAAGCGCCACCATTCCACTTGGTCCCTCTCACCGGATCGTTCGGTATTTGAATTAGGTACCTACATATATATGTTGTAGTTTAGTATTTATTATTTATTCCATTTGGGAATAAACGCACCGCAGTCTTATACCTAACGCAATTCGTTGTTCGTTTCGCATATTGTTCATCTAGTGCCTGCGTAAGTAAACAATACCTACATACGCAGCTATAGATCGCTAGTTCTAGTTATTCATTCGGAAGTCAAGTATTTGTAAGTATATCAGAAACAGAGACAGTCTAGTGGGTAAATTAGGATCGATTTAAAAGTACCTACGGTTCGTTTATTTCACGCGCAGTTCGGTTATAACTGCCTACCCACTTTAATTAGTTATTGTCCGCGTTTCATCACCGCTTATTAGTTGAAATAACTTTATTTTGTTTGTTTACCGCATTGATAGTGTATAATAGTTGTTCACGATGCCTCCAAAGGACAACAAAGTTCAATTGAAACTTTTATATGCTAAAAGAGACATGCTGTTTTCTCGCGTGCAATCTATTTGTGATAATGCACTTAAAACAGCTGATCTAGCTGTTAGAGATTCGTTCTTATGTTCTGTAGAAAATTTGGATAGTTTGCGCACGGAATTTGAATCCGTAATTCATGATATTAATGTCTTAGGGTTAGAATTAAATCCAGAATACGCTGTGAGTTATCAAGCTTTGGCGTCGTTCGATGATTTATTCTGTCGCATCAAACGTGTCGCGAGAAGCTTGGAGATGCCGTCTGTCCATCAGAGCCAGGCAAATCACACTCGCGATCGACCTAAATTACCGCCCATTCAGATACCTGAATTTAACGGTGATATTCGCAATTGGAATCTGTTTATAGATAGTTTTGAAAACACTATAGATAAGAACGTCTCTTTGACAGATCATGAAAAATTATACTATCTGGTTGAAAAGTTAACTGGTCAAGCTAAAACTGTTTGTGCCGGCATTACTTTTAGTGCCGAAAATTATTCATTAATTTTAAAAACTTTAAAGTCGAAATACGAAGACAAAAGATTAGTAGCTACCGCATATTTAGATCAGTTATTTGAATTGAAAAATATTACGGTTTGTAATGAACATAATTTAGAGAAGTTTTTAGATACTTTTGCATCATCTGTTCGCGCAGTAAAGAACCTAAAGGTCGATGATCTCTGCGACTTTTTGTTTTTGTATTTGGGTTTAAAGAAATTAGATAGTGAAACTGTTCGTTTATTTGAAATGAACCATCGCAGTAGTAAACTGCCAAAATTCAATGATTTAGAATGTTTTGTACGCGATCATATTAAAATATTACAACGCACTTCGTCAAACCATGAAGTTACGAAGAAGGTAGTCACTAAATACGACCGTCGAACGGATGCGCCTTCGAAGTCACAAAGGTCGACACACACGTATGTGAATACCGCACCTACACCTGTGCAATCTATTTGCTCTTTGTGCAATAGTCAACATTCGCAAATGTACAAGTGTTCTGGTTTCTTAAAATTGACACCTTATGAACGTTATAAGTTTGTTCGCGATAACAATTTGTGTTTTAACTGCCTAAGTGACAAGCATCGGGTTACGGCTTGTAATAGTAGTCAAAATTGTCGTAAGTGCCCTTCAAAGCACCACACTTTACTACACAAGGAGAAAAGTCCTAATAATGCCGCATCCAATGTAAGCACAGTTAGTTTATCAAGCGGTGACACGCCGCAGCCTCAACCAGCGCGCGACGTTGCCCGCTCGCAGAACGCCGTAAGCGACGTCACGTTGTGTTCGATGTCCGCAAGCCGTGCGTGTACCACCGTATTGCTTGCGACCGCTCTTGTTGTTGTTGAGGATGCTTTAGGTAATCCGTGTCTTGTTCGAGCGTTGTTAGATTGCGCTTCGCAGAGTAATTTCTTAACTCATAATTGTTGTCAACGCCTTGGGTTTGATATTAATAACCGGCCAGCCCGCTCAGTAGTTAAGGGGTTCGGTGGTTTAAAATCCACCATTCATGGTTCGATTAAAATTAAATTCGCATCACGTTTTAATTCCGATATTTGTTTTGATATGGATTCGCTTGTCGTAGATAAAATTACGGAACAATTGCCTACTGTCTCGGTTGACACGTCTTTATTGACGAAATTTAAAGACCTACCGTTGGCAGATGAATCTTATGGTGTCCCTGGAGACGTCGATATGTTGATCGGCGCATCGATTGTCCCGCACCTCCAGTTATCACGTAAGGTTCAAGGTCATTCGTCGTTTCCCGCACCGCACGCCCTAGAAACAGTTCTAGGTTTTGTTATTGTTGGTTCCGCACCCGCAAATTTAGATAGTTACTCGACTGTGTCACACTGCTGCACTGTTGAGCCGCCGCTGGAGTCTACCATCCGCAGGTTCTGGGAAATTGAAGAGGTCAATATCCCGCCTATCCTAAGCCCTGATGATAAGGTGGCTGAGGAGATTTATTGTCGCACGACTACTCGAGATAATGATGGTCGTTACGTTGTCGCGCTCCCATTCAAAGGGGATATTTATTCGCTGGGTGACTCCTACGCTTCCGCTAAAAAACGCTTTTCTTGTTTAGAACGTAAGATGCAAGCATCTCCGAAGTTGAAGCAAGCCTATGATGAGGTCGTAATCGAATACTTAGATAAAGGATACACCTCACTTGCGCCCACCGCCGAGACTGACGAGACTCGCGATCATCCATCTTACATCATCCCGCACCACGGAGTTGTTAGAGAAGATAAGCTTACTACTAAGCTTCGCGTGGTTTTAGACGGCAGTGCTAAGACTAGCACTTCTGTATCGCTCAATGATATTTTGTATTGTGGTCAAAACCTTCAAGGTAACTTATTTGACATTATTGTAAATTTCCGCTTGTTTGCTGTCGCGCTTTCCGCCGACATAAGGCAAATGTTTCTTTCTATTGGTATTCGCGAATGCGACCGCCGATTTCAACGTTTTTTGTATAGATTTTCGCCTCAAGAACCTTTGAAGGTTTACGAGTTTAATCGTGTTTGTTTTGGGCTGAAGTCGAGTCCTTTCCATGCGCTTCGCACTATCAAACAATTGGCCGCTGATGAGGGCGAAAGATTCACGAAAGCGAAGGATACCATTGAGACTGGGCTATATATGGATGACTTTGTTTATAGTATAGCCAGCGAGGCAGAAGCCGTTGAGACCGCCGCTCAAGTAATATGTCTTATGAAAGCCGGTCAGTTTGATCTTGTGAAGTGGACAAGTAACTCGCAGACCGTTCTAGATTCGATTCCACTATCGCATCAATTATCTTCGGTGAAGGAATTTGATGGTGATGATACGCACAAGGTTCTAGGCTTAAGTTGGTCACCCGCGTCTGACATGTTCAGTCTCAAAGTTAGTTCGACTCCGCAAATTTGTACTAAGCGCATTATCCTATCGTGTGTAGCACGTATATGGGATGTTATGGGATTTGTAGCTCCCGTCGTTTTATATGCCAAGTTGCTTATAAAGGAGCTTTGGCTTTCCAATAGTGATTGGGACGACCCCGCGCCCGACAATATTGTTAAATTGTGGGCTCGCTTTCGCAAAGAGCTTCCATTGCTCAATCAAATAGAAATGCCCCGCCATGTTGGTATATTGTCAGACAGTATAGTTACTGTTGTAGGCTTCGCAGACGCCAGTGAGAAGGCTTACGGGGGAGTGGTTTATTTTCACGTTTTGAATGCTGATAAGGTCTCGGTTAGTCTTATAAGCGCTAAATCTAAGGTTTCCCCTCGTAAGGTCGTTTCTCTAGCGCGTCTGGAGCTGTGCGCTATACTGTTGTTAGTGCAATTAATCAACTCTATTGTCAATGCTTGTAGTCACCGCATTGTTATTGATAGAATTATGGGTTTCTCTGATTCTACTGTAGCTTTGTGTTGGGCACATTCTTCACCCCATCGCTGGGACACATTCGTAGCTAATAGGGTGGCTAAAATTCAGTCCGAATTACCACCACAAAATCTCTTTCACGTCGCTGGCACAGATAATCCCGCCGATTGTCTCTCCCGTGGATTGCTACCTTCGCAAATTTTAGATCATCCGCTGTGGTTCTGCGCTCCGTCTTGGACTCATAGTGTGCTTGAGGATTGGCCGGTTAAGCCCTTTAATCCAGCTGCCGTTTCAGAACCACCCGAGGAGAAGAAGCATTCGCTGATAGTTTCGGTTTCACGTGAAGAGTCGATTATTTTATCATTGTCTAATCGCGTCTCGTCTTGGTCGAGACTTTTGCGTTGTGTGGTGTATGTCTGTCGTTTTCTAAAACTGTTACCCACACGCTGTAATATAACCGCCGCTGATCTGGATAAAGCTGAGTCAGTTGTGCTTCGTGAATTGCAGAAATTTTACTTAGCATCTGAATTTAAAAATTTAGAGTCCAAGCAACCTTGTGGTCGCGCATTTCAACATTTGAAACCTTTTTTGCAGGATGGTCTCATTCGAGTAGGTGGTCGTTTGAGAAATTCTGATTTAGGATTTGAACAAAGGCATCCAGTAGTTTTACCCCGCAAGGACCATATTTTAGATTTGATTGTAGATTATCATCATAAGGTGAATTGTCACGCAGGTCCGGACTTGTTGATGTCTATCCTTAGACAGAAGTACTGGATACTTTCCGCTCGCAATTTGATTCGTGCTAGAGTGCACAAATGTGTGCCCTGTTTTAAGCTTCGACCGCGTTTTACCGAGCCTGAAATGGCCGATCATCGCTCTTGCCGTGTTGTTCAATCCGCTAAACCTTTCGTACACACCGGTACCGACTTCGCCGGCCCGTTTAGAGTAACTATTGCCCGTGGTCGTGGTATACGCTCCACAAAGGCTTACGTTTGTCTATTTATTTGTATGACAACTCGTGCGGTTCATATAGAATTGACCGGTGATTTAAGTACGCAAAGTTTTATGTCCGCGTTTAAGCGTTTCCTGTCGCGCCGTGGCCCCGTCAAACGTTTATACTCGGACAACGGTACAAATTACGTTGGAGCTCGCCGTAGTATCTCGGAGTTACACTCATTCTTGCGGTCAAAGTATTATCAGAGTGAATTTGCTCATGTTTTGGCCGAAAATCGTATTGAATGGCATTTTAATACGCCCGCTGCTAGTCACTTTGGTGGCAATTGGGAGGCTAATATTAAGAGCCTCAAGTCGCATCTGTTCCGCGTTGTAGGCGTACAGATTCTCTCTTATGAGGAGCTGAGTACTGTACTCGCTCAGATAGAGGCAGTAATGAATACTCGTCCACTGTGTCGAACTCTATCTAGTGACCCGTCGGAGTCTTTAGCTTTAACGCCGGCTCACTTCTTAAACACCACTCCGCTTAAGTACTTGCCCGCTATGGATGTTGATGAAGACAGACTGCATCTCCTAAAGCGTCACGCTCTTTTGGATAGATTAGTTCAATCATTTTGGAAGCGTTGGAGAACAGATTATTTGCACACGCTGCAGTCGCGTCAAAAGTGGAATACTCCATCGAACCCAGTCACCGTTGGTACTGTGGTAGTTTAATGACCGAGAATGCGCCCCCTCTACACTGGCCTCTAGGTGTAGTGGAGGAAGTTTTCCCTGATTCGAAGGGAGTAACGCGTATAGTAAGAATTAAAACCGCAACCGGTTCATATTTACGTCCGGTTATTCGCCTCTGTCCTCTGCCTAATCAGCAGCAGGTTTCAACTTAGTTTAGTAGTTGTAGTAACGCTTTATTCGTATTTAGTTTAGGAATAGGTTAGCAGTTAGAGGTTACACCAGAATTTAGCTTTTGATTAGTTTCGCTTATTGTTTTTTTTTGAAGGTAACCCTTCAAACCCGGGGGGGAATGGTTGCGCCAACATGCAAAATATGATTGACGTCCGCTATTTCCTATACCTATCCCTTTTCCGCACATCCTCGCGAGTGAGTAAGAAGATTTGCTCCGTCATTTTGTCTGGAAATGACTTCCGAATTGAACCGCATCGCTTACGTATATGGCGTCGTACCGCTCCGTGAAAAATTATTGATAACTTTGGAATTACCGCGTTTTCACATGTAATGAGACTATAATCAACAGTTTGTGTTCGTGTTTAACGTGTGAGGACAGTAAATTGGAGTCCAGCTGCCCTTGAACCCTGGTGAAGTGTTTCAGTGCCACGACGACGCTACCACGCGGCCACAGAAAAGGTTTGTGCTTCCTTCCCTAGTTATTTTTCGGGTTGTACTCTGTTGTCCAACACCCCCGCAACTCGAATTACCTATCATCAAGCGTTTGTCAATCGTTTTTGCTCCGCACCGCATATACAGTCCACTAAATTAGCACCAAGCGCCACCATCAACTTTACCTTGTCCTTGTGAGTTTTAAATGAAAAATTCAATGCTCGCCGAAAAGTTTCCTGAAATAAGTTCCGTCTTAATAAAATGTAGATGAAGGGAATGTCGGGCTGAAGTTTTCCGGACCATCAGTAATTCTTATTAGAGGAGACTTCAGTAAAACATGGCGTCTGGGTAATAAAGTGTACATGTATTTATCGTACGCTTTATTTGTTTCGGTATTAATTTCATTATTTAGTACTTACGAGGGCAATGGAGAGGGCCATGCTCGGAGTGTCCTTGCGTGATCGTATCAAAAATGTGGAGATCCGCAAGAGAACCAGGGTTTCCGTTTTTTTTTTTTTTTAATCTTCTTTTATTTAGGGGCTTTTAGACACAATTAAGACCTTGCCAGCCCCATCATAACCTAAGCCTATACACATACATAATTATACACTTATTCCATCTTATCTATATTATTATTTTATAAACAAAAATGGCTGCTTCCGACAGAGGCGCAGACAAGATACTTTGGAAAATTCCTAAATCTATTAATTTAATATTAAATCTATTCATCAGAGCCTCTCTCCCAGCTCTGGTCCCACCTGGTTACCGACATAGCCCGAAGAAATGCAAAACCTAAGTGGCAGTGGGCAGGGCACATTGCTCGCGGCATGGATGGCCGATGGGGCAGAAAAGTTCTGGAGTGGCGAACGCGAACCGGAACGCTGCGTTGGAAGGCCTTCCACCAGGTGGACCGATTACCTGGTGAAGGTTGCATGGAACCGGTCAATGTGAGTGTGAATGGAGTTTCTTGCCCGTTCTTCTCCATAGAGATCTACGCCTTGGAATGGGCATCTACGGTACTTTCACAGTTATTATGTCTTGTGACTGGGACTGTAGCACCATAATCTTGTAATATTTTATTTTGTCTTTTGACAATTCAAAAGTGCCTGTAACTGGCCTACTTGAAATAAAGTGCTTTGACTTTTGTGACGATGCTAGGGGGAGGCCTATGTCCAGCAGTGGACGTCTTTCGGCTGATATGATGATGATGATGATGACTTACGAGTACATTCTTATCTTATCTTGTGGAGGTTGAGATCTGTTGTGGCTACGAGTACATACGCCTACGTCGTGGCTGGGAATGTACCAAAAGCAGTTCCAGGTGTCATTAAAAATTGTAGATCTTTGACAGTCGTTGCGACCGTTGGTCAGGGCTTGCGGACGGCGAGTAATGGGTAGCTCGCCGTCCGATAAGGACCGATGAGTCGACGGCGCGTTGTGTTCCACGCGCGCCTCAAAGAGATGTCAGCAGAACTGACGGGGTCCGCAAGGGCTTGATAAACAATTTATTAATGATTTATTTATTACGATGAATTGAATTTGAAACCAATTAACGACTGGCTTCAGCTAGTTTTGAGAAAGAAACCTGAAATAAGCCTAGACCAATAACAAAAAGCTTAAGTTTGTACTACGACGCACAATTACAATAAAAGAATCACCGCCTAAATTTGTCAGAATATTTACCAAGCATATCACTTCCTATTGAACAAACCAACGTATCTACCTAATATTCTCATACCGAAAATATCTAACGAAAGGCCCAGATGTTGACAAGGAATCCTAATATCAGACAGATAAAAATGATCCTGATCTAACAAATCTAGGTTGTATTGCGTAATCTCGAATTACCTCACTTCTTCGAGAAATATCTCTGATTTTCGACTGTTACGCGATTTCAGTAGATTTGTTCGTAAATCAGATATACTGGACTGGTCAAAGATATATTTTGGAATGAAATTAGTAGGTGTGTTAATAATATGTTAATTGTGAGGACCTCGTGGCTAAGTAATATCACGCACGAGTCGATTTTCAAGGTTCAGCAATACTTGTCGTATTGGGTCCGTGGATGGGTGGCCATCCATTGCATGCCGAGATACCTCCGTGCCTTGGAAAGCACGTTAAGCCATTATTCCCGGCTGTTATTTGAAGATCTTTGACAATCATTACGGTAGTCATAAGCCATTAAATCTGACACCAGTCTTGCCAAGGGGTAACGAGTTACCCAGTTACTGAGTTTTGGTGGTCAGATCGCTCATGTTAAATACTGGTACTCAGCTGAATCCGGTCAGACTGAAGCTGACCCCAATATTGATGAAAAAAGGCTGTGCAGGATATTAGCATGATACAGTCGTGCTATCTCTCGACGCATCACGGTGGTTGGTCTTAGTCGTGTGTGAACATACACCATGCACATTGTTTTTGTGTGCGTAAGCGATACTGAGCGTTCCCGACCTAACGCACACAGACACAATGAGTATGCATCACACACACGACTAAGACCAACTCGCCGTTGTGAGATAGAACAAGTGTACTTGTTTTCTGTAGTGTTTTATTATTGGGTTAAGTATTTAGTTGAGCTTCGTGATTATTGATTTGTGGGAGCAAACTCTTACTCTCAAAGGATTATTGGAAATACCTTTCATACCCTTTTTATCGTTTGTTCCAGCTTGATCCAAATTCAAATCTAGGAAAATCATTTCTGTGTAAAAGACACGCGGGATTATAGCCTAGGCTTTTAGATGTTAAATATTTTTGATATAAATGAAATGTAATGAATTTGATTAAATTGTTAGAATTGTTAATAAAATAGATGGAATAGAAATAGTGACAAAAACAAGTTTGATGAAATGTAGGCAATTATGAAGGAAGATTTGTGCAAAACAGTTTTATCAACATCATCATCATCAGCTTATAGCAGTCGACTGTTGGACATAGACCTCTGCAATTTCACGCCATTTGCTTCGATTTTCAGTCACTCACAGCTGTTACCATCGTCACTCCACGTAGCCTGAGGGCGACCAACCTTACGTTTACCAGTTTGCGGTCTCCACTTAAGAACACGTCTACCCTAACGATCATCGGTTCTACTAATTATATAGCCGCCCATTGCCACTTCAGCTTGCTTATCTGTGAACTATGTCGACAACTTTTTTTTTTGATTCCAATCATAGCCTTTTCCATAGCTCGCTGAGCGACATTAAATCGATGCACCAACCGTGTCGTGAGTATCCACGTCTCGGCCCCGTAACCAGTCATAACCAGTTTTTAACCGACTTCCCAAAAAGGAGGATGTTCTCAATTCGGATGTTTCTATTTTTTATTAATGTATTTTCGGTCATAACTCCGTCATATATAAACGGATTTACAGAATTCCTTTTGTTCGAAAGAGGTTTATTCCGAAATGGTCCCATTTAATTTTGGTAAAGATCTGATGAATAACTTAGGAGATATACAATAGAACTATTCAATAAATGACGGCAAGTCTCTCGGGTTTGCTGCTATCGCATGTCTGTTTATTGTTTTTACCAATTCATAACAAACCATCACGCCAATATGCTCTAAACGGGTACGCAGATGTGCACAGGTCACCCTGGTACACTCTCATGCCACCGGTTATTTTAGTTTTAGTTAATTACATGTTATTCGAGTTATCTATTCTGGCATCACTGTGGGCATTATAGGTACATTACTATTAAACTTGTCCATTATGTACCATTAAAAAGTGAAAAATAAAAAGCTTTTTTACAAAAAATACAACCGATTTCCAAAAAAACACTACAAAGTGTAAAATAACTTCAATTACGGAAGGCGGTGTCAAAAAACGAAGAAACGAAAACACGAACACCGACTCATAACCAATTTTATACCAGAATGCTACTATTGCAAAAACCAAGTGCACAATGAATGCTTCGTTTTCTGCCTAGCCTTTTTACAACTATGTTGGGGTCAACTGCCAGTCTAAAATTAGTATTAACTGCAAAATGTATGAGATGATAGAATTACAAACGATAAAGCAATCTATCCCAGACAAAAGAACACACAAAGTAATTAGTATTTACTTTAAACTCAGACTACACACATCTCCACTAAACAAACTCCGAGAAAACTGCGTCAAAACCCACACATTAGCTAATTAAACGACCTCAAATCCAAGAGTACAGGACAAATATTATCAGGACTACTTCACCAGAAAACCGGGTTAGCCAATGAAATATTACCTCTCTGCTGTCCTTTAGCTAGGGATCTGATAAAATCATATTTTGAGTTATAGACAAAAGCTCTCGAAATAATAAAAATCGATGCTATTTATCAGTTCCTATGCGATAGTTTCCGGTGTCAAAAATAGATCTAACTAGCTTCTGCAAGCGGCCAAGGGATAAAAAATATCCTATGTGCTATTCCAGACTACAATCTATCTCTGTGCCAAATTTCATCCAGATCCGTCCAGCCGTTAAAGCGCAAAGAAATAACAAACATACAAACACACACATACAATCACAAAGTTTCGCCTTTATAAATATTAATAATTAATTAATTAAAAGTGTTCGCACTATCGAATAGGCACATTGTTAGATTGATTAACTTTTCATGTGCTACTAATTAGCGAAACAATAGAAAAACAATAGATCCGAAGTCAAAATAAATTACTAATCTTATAAAAAATAGGTTCGAAACATGGCAATTTGGGGTGTTTTTTTTTATCCGAAATCATTTGATATTTGTTAGTAGAATAATAATGCTTAGAGAAATCGATAGTGTTTTTGACTGATTATGGAGACACAAAAATTTTAAAATCAGCCAAATTTCTTATTATATTGACACTACACTTTCTTCACTACAGAACGGCTGAATTATATGAGATGGCAACGCAATCTATTCAAAAACAAAAAAACCGGCTAAGTGCGTGTTGGGCCACGCGCAGTAATAGGGTTCCGAAGATGCATAATAATGTGGACTAAGACGAGGGTTTTGTTGTTGTTACATGAATATTAAAACGGTTTCAGCGGTACACAATGTCTAAAAACGGGCCCACACAGGATGACGTTATTTTTAATCTACGCTCGCGTTTGATCACTATCTCGCCTCATGTTAAGCGATGATTTGGTCTACGGTGATGATTCACTTGCCTAGAAGTAACTCAGTTCACTCTTGATTTAAACTAAAGAAGGACTAACTGGTAACTGAAGAAGGAGTTATAAAAGCCAACTTCGCAACTCATCATCATCTGCCTAGCCTTTTCCCAACTATATTGCGGTCGGCTTCCAGTCTTACCGGATTCAGCTAAGTACCAGTGTTTTACATGGAGCGACTGCCTATATGACCTCCACAACCCGGTAACTGGGTAACACGGTACCCCTTGGCAAGACTGGTGTCAGATCTCAAGCTTCTGACTACCCATAACGACTGTCAAAGATCTTTAAATGACAGCCGGGACCAACGGCTTAACGTGCTTTCCGAGGCACGGAGGAAACTCGGTATGTTGAAATGGTCACCCATCCACGGACCGACCTCGTCAAGCGTTGCTTAACCGTGATGATCGACCCGTGCGGCTGTTATTATTTAGCCACGAGCTCCTCATAAAAGCCAACTTCGCAACTGAAGTTAGAAAAATATTATCTATTTAAGTACCACCGCGGGTGCAAATTGCGAAAGGAGCCAATACGAGCGCGCGTTAGAGCAACGGGGAATGGTATGGTTCGTTCCTGGATCCTTGCGCGCATGCTCCTTGTTTATATTGCTTTCAGAATTTGAAAATTTCGTATGGATTCACCTCTAATCTGCGGTATTCACTATTTCGTTCTGGAAAGTTTTACGCTACTCAATTAGTGATGTAGTCGGGTCGAATATTGACTTTATAGAGGGATATCGACAAAAGAAAATAAGTAATTTGCTTGGCAATCGAATCTTATTTGACTTTAGATTACAAAACGTCGAAAATACTTCTGCACTAATACAAACTAGACTCCCCCGCGCGCATGCGCCGTATGGACCGGACCGGTACTGCCAACGACTCTGGCCACTCCAATGCATTATTCGAGCTTAAACATTATTAATTTAGAAATCATTATTATTAAGCATGTTATAATTTTATTTTTGTATATTTTTACATGGTTCTTAGGCATATATTTACTATCTGATTTACACAGCTAACAACGTTGTTTAAGTCATTTTTCAATGACATTTGTACAAAAATTTTATTGTGCCAAGTACATTTTCTAAGTTGGTCAACTATTACTCGTAAACTTGTAAAGCCTGTTATGATTTTATTTTTGTATATTTTTACATGATTCATAAGCATATATTTACTCTGTTTAACACAGCTAACAACGATATTTAAGTCATTTTTCAATGGCATTTGTACAAAATTTTTACTGTTTTAAGTACATTTTATAAGTTGGTCGACTATTACTCGTAAACTTGTAAAACTTACTTATCTGTGATAGTTTTCCTTTTAATTTCGTTATTATGTACTACCGCCGTGATTTTTTTCACATAGCCAAGAGCAACCACTTCGCTGGCAGGGGGGGGGGGGGAAATTGACTCTAGCATAAATTTGCAATTTAATGCTTAATTTTACTTAAACGGATCTCTGAATCGAAAAATGGTGTCAACAAAACCATAACATTTTTGAATGGCCAATCCAACAATACCCCACACAAAAAAAAAAAACATAACCACTTTACGTCTATAGGAGGAAAACCAAAAAAAAAAAAAAACATGATTTTATTTTACCACTTAGTCGGAATGATTAATATGTATATATGCCAAATTATAGCTTTCTAGTACTTACATTCTCTGAGCTAAGCTGCGGACGGACAGACGGACAGAGCGAAACTATAAGGGTTCCTTGTTGACATCGGAACCCTAAAAAGGTACAGAGTAATAAGTATGTAACTTTAAAGTCAGACTACACACATATCCACTCAATAATCTCTGAGAAAACTGCCACAAACCAACACACATTAACTAATTAAACGACCTCAAAGCCAGGAGTCCAGGACAAATATTATACAGGACTACTCCAGAAAAAACGGGTTAACCAATGAAATATTACCGCTGCGGTACCCACTTAATTAAATAAAACCGGCCCAGTCAACTCGAGGGGAACATTTACGATGTTTACCCAACCCGCCGTCAACTGACACGCCAATTAGGAACGTTTTTGAAATTAAAAATATTAAAATTCTGGGCTTAAGAGCTTTGGGCGTGATAGAGTTATTAGTCTGTAGGTTTGGAAGTTCGATAGCATTGAGTTTTAAAAATTGTACCTATAAATAAAAATTGTTAGTGTCTAATTGTACACGATGGAAAGGAGTATGTTAAATATGAAGAAGTCAGACAGATTAAAAAAACGTGTCATCAGTAGCAAAACAAGTCCCAGATATAACATACAAAAGTAGACCGCTCGAATGGCGATAATAAGAGAAATGGACAAATGGAGTAAAAAGTGACTAGTACCCCAGGGAAGGAAAAAGGTAAAGGGGTAGACCACTGAAAAGGTGAGACGATGTCATTAAAAAAGTCGCAGGAGTGATGAGGAACAGAGTGGCTCAAGAAAGTCCGACAGTGAAGTTGGAGGAGGCCTGGCAAACAGTTCTGCAGAAAATAACCAAGAAGCAAATTCTAGACTACATAAATTTTTTAAATTCTTAAAATTTCAAAATGTAGTAGAGTAGTTGATTTGAATAAAAAGTTATTTTATTTTTGTGTCTAATTGACTGAACAACTACCTATTGCTTGTCAGTTTATCAACAAATTCAAAAATATAATGTTCCTTGACTTGATGGCCTCGTTCGTCTAGTGATCGCAAGCGCTAAGTACTGCTGAGCATGAGGTATTTGGTTTAATACCCTGGATGGGTTAAATTATTAGGTTCTTCCATTCAGAATTTCACAGTAACAACCCTGCGTCTGGAGTTTTGCCTGGTTGGTGGCAATAGGCTTGCCCCTATGAGTGATGAAATGTGGCCATGTACCATGGATGGGTACAGTCACCTTCACCTGTGCTTAAACCTTTACGGAAATCACGGGCGATGTAAATAATTACAGGCAAATCAACCAAAACTGCATACTAAAGTGAAAACATTAAAAAGGTTATAATGCAAACCTGAGATTTTAAACATTATGCTTTTACAATATAAACGAGTAATACGCTACATTTCAAATACACAGCTCTTAATAAATAACCAGGGATGCTTTGAAATGAATCATTGAAATACTTATTTTCAGTAAACATTTTTAAAGATAAATGTATCAGTGAGATACGTATGAAAACTCTTCTATTGTGAATAAATTAAACAAGACGGTGAAGTAAGGTTAAGGTCAGAGATTTTGATTGTCAAAAGTTTTTGTGATAAACCACGTGACATTTCGGTAGTCACGATCGGTTATGTCAATGCTATATATATTTAACTTTTCGAACAAGCGTTATTGCTGATAGAATATTTGTCGAGAGTCTTAGAACTGAGGGGTTTATCTTAGGGCTCGGTTTATAACGCTGCCACTGCTCGGACACAGGTTTCCACAATAAAAGAGAAAAAGCGGGCCATAATTGTGTGGGTAGGTGGGTGTTACTTATATTGAGACTTGGACGCGTTTTTAATTGTATCAATACATATTGGTTTAAATTTAAAGGTTGGTTTGTCTTTAATAAAGTAGTCTTTTTGGGGGGGGGTTGCCATAATCGCTACGCTTGGCAGGCGGGTTGGCGATCGCAGTTTGTTTTTAAAGTACATAGAGAACTCTACTGCCCATTCTCTGGTGTTTCCCTTAGTCGCCCCTTACGACACCTACGGGAAGATATGGGATGATAAAATTCTTTACGTCCGTCACCATACGGTACATATGTATAGTCAGTATGTCAATGGTCGGTATGTCATCAGGTATATATACTACTAGTTGTACCCCGCAGCTTCGCTCCCGAGGACCACCCCAATGGAACCATTTTCGGGATAAAAAATAGCCTATGTCACTCCGGAAAAATGTAGCTTTCCACTGGTGCAAGAATTTTTCAAATCGGTTCAGTAGTTTCGGAGCCTATTCGGTTCAAACAAACAAACAAAAAAAACTTTCCTCTTTATCATATTATATATAGTAGGTAATATAGATGTTTATCTGGGACAAACGATCCAGTTGGGTAGGGCCAACTTCGAGAAAAATATCAACTTGGCGGGAAGTTGCGCGGTATCTTCTCGTCCAACTTACCACAGTGTCTCAAGACGAAATTCTATGACCAGTGTGTGTTGCCATTGATGAGATATGGCTCTGAGACGTGGTCGCTTACAATGGGCCTCATCAGAAAGCTTACAGTTACTGAAAGGGCAATGGAGAGGGGTATTGCTCGGCGTTTCCTTGCGTGATCGAATCAGAAATGTAGAGATCCGTAAGAGTGTTACGATTCCAAATTTTTCGTTCCTAGAACGAAAAACTGGCCGGTTTCATTATCATGATTTTATTCCTCGATTAGGGAAAAGTGGTAATGAAATAAATTACATGAAGTAAAACACCTGCCTGGGTACAAACGCACGTTTGGTCTTAATATAATGCAATGGTCACACTAAAGCACAATGTCACGCTGCGTGACCTCTTGTTCTTCTTGTCAAATCGATAGTTAACTTTCTAGATAATTTGGGCCTAGTTGGTGACCACGGCAATAGCATAGTCAGTGGCGTATATTATGTCCTAATAATCCAGGCGCATGATTTACTTACTGATTTACTCCAGGGTGATAGTCATATTCTGGACAGGGTCACCACACTTACATTGGTGTATAAAACGTAATTCTGTCAAGATGTGTTAATAGTGGAGGAGCTCGTGGCTAAATAATAACAGCCGCACGGGTCGATCATCAAGGTTAAGCAACGCTTGACGAGGTCGGTCCGTGGATGGGTGACCATTTCAACATACCGAGTTTCCTCCGTGCCTCGGAAAGCACGTTAAACCGTTGGTCCTGGCTGTTATTTGAAGATCTTTGGCAGTCGTTACGGGTAGTCAGAAGCTTGAGATCTGACACCAGTCTTGCCAAGGGGTACCGTGTTACCCAGTTACCGGGTTGTGGAGGTCAGAGAGGCAGTCGCTCCATGTAAAACACTGGTACTTAGCTGAATCCGGTAAGATTGGAAGCCGACCCCAATATAGTTGGGAAAAGGCTAGGAAGATGATGATGAGTTAATAGCTGTCTAAGTAGAAACTAGATGACTAATAAGTCTCTTGTATAAACTACCACAGGCACCAATCGTGGCTACAAGCAAATGACAGCTCTGTGGGTTCTTCTTTACTTAATATAATTTGAATGAGACCTCATATCATATTTTAATTTGATTATAATTTTAAAATTTGTATGGAAATTCTGTGTAACTGGTAGATAGCTAAGTACTCATGCAGATACAAAATTATAAAATATTGAACTGAAGTTTGGATTTGTTTTATAATGATCATGTTTAGGTAGAGTAATATATGTATATATATATATATATATATTTTTTGTTGAATGAAATACATTAAAAAAACTGGCCAAGTGCGAGTCGGACTCGCGCACGAAGCGTTCCGTACCACTATCGCAAAAACGGCAAGAAAATCACGTTTGTTGTATGGTAGCCCCACTTGAATATTTATTTTATTCTGATTTTAGTATTTTTTGTTATAGCGGCAAAAGCAATTAATTATCTGTGAAAATTTCAGCTGTCTAGCTATCACAGTTCATGAGATCCAGTCTGGTGACAGACGGACACACAGACAGACGGATCGCGGAGTCTTAGTAATAGGGTCCCGTTTTTTTTTCTAAAAATCAACTTCAAATCAAATGCCAGCGAAATCAAATTTCTCAATTATACGAAATTCTTTACCCCGAACTGGTATCAATTTTGCAATACAAATTATTTAATTCAGCATACCCGCAACAAAAGACTACTGGGGTTTTTGTTGTGGGTATGCTGAATGAAATAATTCTATCTAGCAGATAGATTGAATTTACTGGAATATTTTTTTTTGCCCAACAAAAATACAAAACATAAAAGTCAATGAGCTACATCATTACAAAGGCAACATTAAAATGCCCGAAGAGTCCAAATTACAAATGACATTGCATAAAAAATGAGTTCATTTTGACCTTTGACCTCTCCACTGCCGCTGCAGTCAAACTGAGCCTTTAGTAGCTAAATTACATGTTTTGCGAACCCATTTATTTTTAATATGAGAGATAAGGACCCTTTGTACTGACTCATTATTATAATTATTAAAATATTATAAGTGACAATTATTTTTTGGTTAAACGCGTTCAATATTTTAATGGGATAATTATTGTTATTAATTTCTGGCAAAGATTTTATTGTGGTTCTTGCTGTCGTAATTATTGTTGGATATAACAAAAATAACAATGTGTGATTATTTAGATTAAAATATTTTAAGGGGGATGGGCATCAAAGGAACGGAATGGTTAGAATGTTTGGCTGTAAAAAAGATGGATGAAAAGAGATTGCATGTAGCAGAGATGAGAATATTGAGATGGATGTGCGGATTGAAGTGAATGGATAAAGTGCGAAATTAATATATTAGAGGAAGATTGAAGGTGCGCCAGTGGCAGAAAAGTTGAAAGGAAACCATTTTCCTGGTATGGTCATGTGATGAGGAGGGTTGAAACACATATTTAAGAGTTACGAATATTTTAAATGTGGATGGATGGAGACGTAGGAGGAAGGCCAAAGAACTTATGGATGGACTGTGTGAAGAGTGGTATGAAAAATAAGGAAGTCAGTGTACAGGACAGATTAGAAGAAAAAAACTAAACGTAAAACATAAAATATAACCAAATTCAATAGGTTTAATGGTTAAATTAATAAACACTTTTTTATGTGTGAGTGAGAGAGGAAACATTTTGAGGAAACCGGCATAAACTAGAACCAAATATTCGAAGATATGTGAAATCCATCAATCCATAGGCCGCTTTTTGATAACGCTTCATTCCCTCTCACATATATGAGGCCTGTATTCCAGTAGTGCGAACAAATATGTATATCAACAGGTAGGAGAAACATAATAGACTGAATATGTTTATCCTACCTGTTGATGTCTCAGTCACCATCATCATCATTATCTTACTCCAATTCCAATTTATTTGTGGTCATGTACATGTCTTCTGCTTCCATACTTGTCTTATGTTTACAGAAATCTAACTGAAAAATTGACATTAGGAGAAATCTAAAAAGAGGGAGTTATCTTATGGACATCCGGCTGGAACAGAGTTCGATTAATTAAATATACAGTCTTTTAGTTTCGTAAAGTATGATGAAACAGAAATAAGAGTACACAATAGCGACTGCTAGCGTAGGTACTGTATATGCTTAATCAGCGCGCGTTCGTAGGTTTTCTTCGTGCGCCTCCGGCTCTCTCCTCAGCGTCTCCCTCGGGTTTGTGCGGGTCTTCGCTTGTACTATCCTGCATTCACCACGCTGTGCTTCGCACAATTTATCACACAAGAATGATTATTTATATTAATAAAAAAGAGTATTTAAACGTTAAAATTATAAATATTTTTCCATATTCTCAAAACATGGTGACATGACCAGTAAAATCAAAATTGGTTCAAGCCCATTATGAATTCTTGCGGAAGACCAATATTGTGATTCAATTAGATATCGACATTTTGTAACCAATTAACGGTTTAGTGTTGTCAGACAGGTAGTTGTTTCGATTATATTTGGAATAGCTAATTGCGGTTTGAAATGTGGGTAACCAAAATTAAATGATAGAATTTAGTTTTGTGTTAGTCAGTCCACAAGTTTGGTAGTTATATTGGTTGTTATAGTGTCACTTTTGTTCATCTTTAATTCTATTTAAAAATCTTCTTTTACAAAGCACTTTTATATATGACTACACAAAACCTGCACAACTACCATAAGACTAGGAACATTGAAAGAAAACGAATGTTCCTAAAAAAAAAAAGATATATTAAGAAAGGAATTTGTTTGAGCCCAAAAAAGGATAGAAGCTTGAATGCAAATGGAGTGTTATAAACAACTGTTTGTTAATACGGGCCTTAAAGCCACCTATTACTTCACCTAAAACTGTGTGTCAACTAGCGTCAGGTTAAAATGTATAAATATCTATTTTTTCTGCGGTTCCACCCGCGACAAAATCAAAATTTATCCCACGGTAACGTACCACCGAATCCGAGGCCAAATCTATCCAATGGTCCAAATCCAGGGCATGGTCTACCCGTGTTCTTAACATCCAAATCCTTCAGTCATTGAAGCATGAATGATTAACAAGCGTCCCAATATAGAGATTTCCTTTATAATATTAGGAGGGAGGAGGATAGTGGGAAGCCGATTGATCAGTTGTTTTTTCATACATTCTCTCAATTAGCAGCTAACCATACATTTGGTGACCCGTGTAAACCCGGCCTCAAATTCGTTCCTGACCCAGTAACACACTAGCCTTTGTAGTAAGTTCATTAGAGTGAATGTTATTCAAACACCCTTGTTTGGAATCAATCAAATGGGTAGTTGGTTAATACACAGTCGAATTAACGGAGCCTAATGGTAGGTAGAAGGTTGCCTATTACAGGCACTTAAGAGACGGGTCTTTCTCCTATATTATTATTTGATTTCTTTCATTCGATATCGACAAACAAATTAACCGTTAGAGCTTATTATTTATTGACATTAATGAGGGTTTTTTCGGTCTGGATATACAAGGATGTAATTTTTACATTTCTGAGAAATATATTATTGTTGACTAAGGCTTTTTTTTGTAATCCAAATAGTACACGTATCTTAGGGCCTATATTCGCTTTAGTGCCATAAAACGGTAACTTTCTAAAGCATACTCCTTAGTAACACGCTATTTTTTCGTTACTTTTGGATACTCCTCCAAAACGACTTTGATGTTTAAAATATTTTTACACAGAAAAATTGATGGTTGGAATTTCATCATAGCAGATGTAAATCAAATAATATTTTGCAAACAAAACTGTTCAAAAGGAGGTTCAATATTGATATTTTGGCATCGAGCGGGCGCGCAGCCAGTACTGCGTTAACATTGGGGCGTATATATCGCCTTAAGAAATGAGATATTAGTACAAGACGAGTCAGTTTCTTCATAATTTTGGTATAACATACAAAATAGGACATTTGTTCATGTATTATGAACTAAGTAAGTCGGGCATGTCCCTAATTGCATAATATGAAGTGACAGCAAAATTGGGTATTAACTTCGAACGCAGGTACTGAATTCGACACAATCAATTACTGTCTAGAATGTCTTTTGCAAGATTTACGAATAGGATTCACACTGATATAATGACTTAATTAATTGAAGTGTAATAGCGAATTAGTATTTGAACATTATAGATCTTCAAACAGTATACAATTCAGGTAAAGACACAATGTAATTATATCAGAACTGAATAGTGTTGATATGCTAAAAAAACTTTTTTTTTAAAAAATACTACCGACTTAGAAAAACTACAAAGTGAAAAATAACTTTATTTTTATCTTTCGTAGGTACCATTTTTTTGCGTTATGGACACCGACTTCCAAAAATACAGTTATTTTTCACTTTGTAGTTTTCTGGAAGTCGGTAGTATTTTTTTGTAGAAAAGTTTTTTTATTTTCACTTTTTTGTTGTACCTACCTAATAGGCAAGTTGTTTAGTAAGTTGCCTGTAACGCCAGAATATATTACCCGAATATCATGAAACTTGAACAAAACCGATCAAATGAGAGATCTGCTTACCCCTTAAGAGCGTACTGGCGTGATGTTATGTTATGAAATGGTAATGCGATTGCAGTAGCCCCGAGAGATTTGCCGTTATTTATTGAAGAGTTCTGTTGTATATCTTCGAAGTTCTTCATCAGATCTTTACCAAATTAAAATGGGACCAATTTCGAAACATACTCTTTCAAACAAAAAAAGTTTTTTTTTTTAATCGGTCCACAATTGACGGAGATAGCGGTGAACATACATTAAAAACATACAAGAAGTCGAACATGGAACCTCCTCCTTTTTCGAAAGTCAGTTAAAAATATAAGGAATTGAGAGCAGTGGTGGCTAAGTGATATCGGCCGTAACTTATAAGCTGTAAGTCGTGGGTTCAAACCCAGGCAGGCACTTGTGTAACTTATTTCACCACCACTGCTCTCAAAACGGTGAAGGAAAACATCGCGAGGAAACCCGCATGTCCTAGAAACAAAAATTCGAATACATGTGACATCGACCAACCGGCATTGGGCCCGCGTGGTGAATTACGGCCCATTCCCTCTCACAGACCCAGTTTCCCAGCAGTGGGAACATTAAACAGGCTGATGATGAAGGGATTGATCGCGTGTCAGTACGATAGAGCTTGCCAATACCATATATTTTTCACATTTTACCAATCAATATTGTGGCAGTTTCTTTGATAGAATATCACGTGTCACACAATATCACAAATATTTTTTACTCGAAGCAGAAGCTCTGCCTCTGGTCCGAGTAAAAAACATTCGTAAAAAATAAGTTCAATAACTAAAACCCGACTACTGCAAAATCACGCTCTAAAAAGAATGAAACAAGAAAATATTCTCATCTGAAGTTTTTATGTACAAACTATTCGATATGTATCGGGTATTTAATAAACAACTTACATTTATTATTTTGTAGGTGGCATACGACCACGGTTATCCTCTGAACAGCACTATGAATAAGTATGAAATACAATAAAATATTTATAACTGTAAGTTTTTTTTTTAAACCTGATACATATTGAATAGTTTGTACAAAACAATTTCAGATTAAAATATTTTCTTGCTTCGTCTATACCATCTATACCAATATTATAAAGAAGAAAGATTTTTTTGGTTGTTTGTTTGTACCGAATAGGCTCCGAAACTACTGGGCCGATTTAAAAATTCTTTCACTATTAGAAAGCTACATTATTCCTGAATGACATAGGCAATTTTTTTAAATCCTGAAAACGGATCCTGTGGGGCCCTTGGGAGTGAAACCGCGGGGAATAGCTAGTACTTTATAGAGTGTGATTTTACGGTAGTCGGGTTTTGTTTTTGAACTTATTTTTTTTAATACATCCGTTCCACATCCATGAAATTTCGGTTCTAAAGTAGCCGCAGTACGTCCCTTTTAGGGAAGCTTATGCACTACATCCGAACCCTATCCGTCATCATCATCATCAGCCTTTTAATGTTCCCACTACTGGGACACAGGTCTCTCTGTGAGAGGGAATTAACCGTTATCCACCACGCGGGCCCATTTGGTTGATGTAACATGTCTTCGAATTTTTGGATCTAGGTCATACCGGTTTCCTCACGATGTTTTCTTTCACCGTTTTGAGAGCAGTGATGATGAAAGAATTTACATAAAGTAAAGCAACTGCTTGAGTACGAATACCCACGACCTACGACACGTAAGTCGCGGCCGTTAGCACTGAGCCACCACTGCTCCGTCATAATATGTTATAATTCAGAACATTTTGAACTCGTAACTCAAATCACGGACACGGATCACGGACATGGACGTGTACTGCGTAGCCCTTAGGAAAGGAAATGCAGCAGTACCATATCACTAAACCATGGTAACCATTGAACCGATAATTATTGGATCGAAGTAGTAGAGAAACGCTCTAAACCCGTTTTGGTTTACAGTTTAAACTTAGATAACCCTATATTCGCAGTGGGAGCCGTAAAAAGGGATTATCCTTCGTGGATGCGTAACACCGGCCACCTGTGCCCTAATATCGGCCATTACTTCGCTCGCCACGAGTTTGACCATTCGTTGTAATGGTTTATGAAGAGCTAACATTACCATTTGCAGATATTTTTTGGTTATACTGGTTTTAATTTGGGTAAATATTTGTGGCAAACATGTGGCTGTAAAATTGTTGTCTCTTTGGTTGGAACGTTTTGAATGATATAAACAGATTTTGTTGAGTGGTAGGGTTTATTAAACAGATTTTTGAGGGTATATTGAATGGAACAAGGGCGCTATTTAATGTTGATGATGAAAAGAAGATGGTAAATTTTATTTTATTATTATTTATATGCTTATAAATGGTAATCTACAATCTTGTCATATTTTGTATCCCGGGAAAATGCATTGTTTATATAGGATACGCAATCAGAGCGAAGCCGTGGGAAATATATAGTACTGTAATATACACTTCTATATTATATAGAAGTGTATTTTACTGCCCTAGCTAAAAATATAAATCTTCAAGTCGAAGAAACACCAACAAAACCATAAATTTCTTATTAATACCAACAAGAAGCTGGGAATAAAGACGTCTAAAAAAACATAAATACCCATTACGACACCAGAAAAAACGAATATTTGTCAGTAAACAAGGAAGAAATCCTTATAATACCCACACTTATTCAATGTAAGGAGAACGAAGACCAATCTCACAATGGGTACGTTACAAAAGGAAGAATTTCTCAAAAGAGAAAAATTACTTTTCTAAATTGGTGCGATATAAAAGACGTTTTGTCAATATTAAAATTTTTTGTCAGCACTCGACCCCCAGATTCTCGGGATTCTGGTGGAATTAAAAAGTCGAATGCTTTTTATTTATGTATTTTAATATTAAAGGTGTTATTTGGAATTTTGAAGAGCTGTGGTGAAGTGATTGCGCGATTGGAGGTTTTGGTTCTTTGTGCGAATGTTCCTTTGAAATGATTTATTGGAATATTGCCTTTTGGTGTTCAATGGTCACTCGGAGGGGAATTTGTAATTAAGGGTGATGATGAAATCATGTAATGGTCATGTTGAGAGGATGAATGGAAGGCGATTAACAACAGATATAACAAGGCAGACGTGAAATGCAACGTTGGGGCGACGAGAGACGCTCTCGAAGGACATACACGTGTCTTATTGGTGACTTAAAAAGGTCAGGTGCGTACTTTTCAGTTCTTATAACTGGCGTGCATGGATCGGTCGATGTATTAACGTAAATAAAGCAAAAGGAGTATGTCAAGATCGTAGCAGATGGTGTTCTGTAGTTTGAGTAATTACTGTTGGATGATAGTATTGTAAAATTTTAGTAGCTTTTCAGTTTGGTTTTCTAACCTAACTAAAAAGTTTAACCTTTTTTTACTTTTTATTTTAATTTACCATAAAAGCGTAAAAAATTCGCTAATACTGAAGACCCTGGTAAGAATAAAGGGACAAATTACTTAAATTATTGCTTTGTCATCGGTCCTTGATAAGCGTGCAAAGTTTTAATTCAATCCGACGTTTTGAAGGGGATGAACATCACGTTTTAATATTCCGTTATATAGATACCAAGTAACCCGGTACATACGTACCAAGCTAACAAAAGTGAGTTAAACAGGTCCTTTCAAGAACAGATAAATAAATGGAGTAGTATACAGGATGTTACGGAAAGTTGAATCATAATTTAAAAACTCCTTCTGCCCTTGTAAAGGAACAACATTCTCTTAAATAAAATTGTATCTTCCATACAAATTTTGGTCAGTTGACGATAAGTTTGTATAGAAAATCCATTATTTTATTGAGAACTAACTGTGCCCGCGGCTTTGCTCCCGTTAACCAATTTTTTTCTAGGGTCATCATTCTAACGCGGAGAATCTTACCACCGCCATTCAGAAAATGACTTCAAATGCGCAATGATGCCATCTATCGAATATCGAGTTTAACTGTCCGAGTATCTGAGTTGCATTGTTGTGATAATTTTACTTCTTGAACACTTTAAATTCATCAAATTTTTGATAGAGTGAACCGATTGCGATGACAAATCAAAAACTAAGTAATACTTCAAGTTATGCACAATTTTGATGTATTAAAGTTATCTACATTGTTTTCGTAAATTTAACGTGATGCGTGCACAAATAAACAGACAAAAATGCTGGAAATGGGTTCTATAGGTTATGCTTTAACACTGATGTACAAATGATGTACGATGTACAAAAATTATTTTTCTACAGATTTATTATATGTATTGATTGATTGATGATGATGATTACCTGTGACTTCCTTGCAGAAAGTTTAACATTTACATCGAACAAAACAAAGATAAGTTTAGAAATAGACGTAGTAATTCTCAAAAAAGTCCTTCAAATGTGTTCTCTAACTTAATTCACCAATTTAAACACACTCGAGCAGAAGCTTAAAACGAACCACGATATGTGTCACAGCTCTGTTGAAGAGGCAATATATATTCATTAGCAACATCGCAGCAAGATTAGTGGCTGTACATACATACATATGTACATACATTCATACATACGTATTACTATCATGGTAGTTCTCAATAATGCCTTGTTTAGCATAGTCATAAATATATTAGTTCTGCAAGCCGGTATTTGTGTATGTATGTTTATGTGGAAGTATGAATTCGTTATGTTGGTGTTTAGAGGTTTAGATTGCCGGTGTATTGTCTATATTCAGATTTTATGCGACCACTGAGGGATGTTCTAAATTACGGATATAGTATCAATATTGCTTTTCAACATATAAGAAAGAAAGAAAGAAAATAAAATTATTTGTGACCCGCACAGGAGACACGAGATAAGCAAAATACAAACAATCATTTCAATTCTCATTGACAGATGTGACTAAGTGGAAGAATACACATAAGAGGCTCCTGTGGTACAAGGAATCACGTTACTGAGAAATCTGGACATAATTACCAAAAATCTCTAAAACATAGCCAGTCCTTCATTGTATGAGAAAAGATCTTAAATAAGTACGTCTTGATTAATTAGATTAATTTATATCTCCTCTACTTAGATTTCCTCAATACCATTCATGAAACATTAATTATATTAAGTAATTGATTAGCACTTGTTTCCGTTTGATTGATCACTTTTGTTTTATCTCTTAGGTCATTGTCCTTTGTCGTTGGCCATGTTTCTTTTCCATAGCAACCAGGAAACAGAAATAATAAAACTCTATTATCAAAATTTCCCTTGAGATATAGTAGATTTGCTACCTCTTTGGTTTTGTGGTTGCAAACTTGGGTTTAATCTCCAAATACGGTTTACGTGATATTGAGTTTTCATAAGAACATTCTGAGAAGAAACTCGAAGACCGAAACCTGTATTTGACCACGGTTGTATTATCACAAATTAATTCAGCCCGCAATAACCCACTGCTGGGTATAGGCCTCCAGGCCGTTGCCTAAATGCAACCGAGAACTCACTTGCCCGAGACTTTGACGACATTATCAACCGAATGGAAAACCCAATAATAATGTTTGCCCGACCTGAGAATCTAACCCGGGACGTTAGGCTCAGCAGTCGCACTTGAGACCGCGAGACCAACGAGGCCTAAAAAAAAAATTACAAATACAAAACAATACAAATAATCTTCTCTGATATAATTTTTCACAGCAGTTTTTGAAACCTCTGACTCCCGAACTAGAACTAGAAGCCTTATGTCTAACTTTCAAAATCTAAGTTCTTCACATTCTCGGAATCTGCGTTATGCCAATAATCTCCTCTTACTCTGTCCTTCTCATACTACTGATTTCGTTTACTCTACCTTTGATATCCAGTCTATTCTTCTCTGAAACGCGCTACCGCCCGAGATCAGCACGGCGACCAGTCGGTATGTATTCAAGCGGCAATTGCGAATTTATTTACAAAACAAATAAGTAGAGCCATATCACCTTATTCTTTTCTGTTACTTCATTAATATATATAAATCGGTATTTATTAGATTCAATTATATATATATATATGTACGTTTATTTTACCTATTTTAGTATCTTAATAACTGTTTATTTTTCAATATTTAACAATGCACCTGCCATGTTGTTTTTTCACCACCCGTCGTTGACTGGTAGAGAATGCCTAAGGCAGTCCGCCTTTGTACTTTTTATGCACGAAGTCTAAATAAATAAATAAACTAGGTGGACCTGTATGCCAGGAGTCAGACTAACTATACGTCAGATACTACTACACACTACTGTCGACGCATTCTTGAAATACAGTTGTGATATTAAACCAGTCAGACCCTCATATCCCCTAATGGCCAACGCTTGCCACTTGCCACTCAGACAGTGCTATTCTTAGGTTTACATTAGCATCGAATGCGAGACCTGTTACCGCATTAAAGGCAGTTCGACGCAATATTGACGGGCGGGCAAATTAATAATAATGGTGCAGAAGTATTACGGTAGTGAACTGCGCATTCACCTAACAGCTGGAAATGTATAATTATATACTGTAAGCAATAAAGATTTGAATTTGAATTTGAATTTGGTATTATTAAGAATGCCTAAATAAAAAATAGAAAACATTTATTCGACAATGACAAAACAGCAATGATCACAAAGATAAAAAAAAAATAGAAGAGAAAATGACAAATAAAATTGCCTTTAGCATGACATTACCCAAAGGGAAACGCACTCAGCATTTGCTTGGCGTTAGATTCCCAGCGGCATCAAACGTTATTTACTAAACTCTTCAATGACATGAGATTTAGAAAAAAATTATGTGGCATATCAAAAACATGAAGCAAAAAAAAGTCACGTTTTATCGCCTATAGAGAATGGTAAAAACCAATGAATGCTATATGCTGCGATTCTAACATAGTTACTATTTTTGCTTCGGCCACTAATACCTGGCTCTAATTAAAGCGAGCATCTTACAAGACCCCGCTCCAACACCGCTCGCACAACACCGCCTTAAACGGAGATGAAGCACGCTGTTCACACGCCGACAGCTAGCAGGCAACCAGCTGTACAAGCGCCAACAGCTAGCAGACAACTAGCTAACCCCGCGCCGACCACTTTCGCCTTTTCTTTTTCGAATAGCTAGCAACGTGCTGCAAGCGAGCAGTCTCCGTGCGTACACCGCGCGGGTCTCCCGCTTGAAATGCGTGGTAAGCATGCGGTAAGCGAGACTACAGCGAGCTGTCTACTAATTTGTGTTGCCAATGTAAAGTACATATATCTGTGAGCGGTGTCGTATAATTCGGGTACGACCTTAATTTTCAGAACCATCCTTCCGACGTCCTATTTAGTCGTCTAATGGCCACTACAAGCTACCGTCGTTGTTTCATTTTCAACGAACATGACAATATACACTTGGCGATAGTAACCTTGTTTAAACCACAATCTAGATTGTCCTAGGACCGAGTGATTGTTTTTTAGTCATCACTAATTTGGCAAGAGACTTGTCTAAAGTCTGAACAAAATGATATTCTATAAAAAAAAATACAGCCTAAAGTTCTTAGACTTAATGTTCACGAGTTTTTCACTATAGTACTTCTGAATGTATTGTGATGTAGTTTGTCGGGTTTAAGGATAACTACGAGAATTTGAAGTGATTAGCTTCAGCGTCTGATAAGCACGACTATTTTAGCGTGATTTCAAATGCTATGAGGGATCTTAGTAATTACATACATTTGTGTTGCGAGCGGTGCTTAGCAATTAATTAAATGATTCTAAATACAACTTTTGTGTTGTGGAATTAAAATTCTGCTAAGCAATTGCTAAACTCCGCCGTGATTATATTTAAGGCCCATAGTGGCAGTCTAACACCAAACCAGAATTAAATTGTTCAATCTACGGCATACGTGTTCATTTATCATTATAAATCATTTTAACGCTAAAAGTATTTAAACTGTAATCCTGTCTCTGTTATTTTCAACTGATTGACAGCAATAGGGCGATCATATAAATTATTTTAGGTAAATTCATTTTTAATAAGTTGTGCAAATAGGCCTAAAGGTGAACGCGCACCCATCCGCGCCGCAGGAGCCGCACGCGCCGCAGTCGTCGCAATTTCTCAATCCACGCCGAACGCGCCGAAAGCGCCGCCCTCATCGTATCCACTTCTGTACATCTTGAACACCCTACCCTTTCCCGCTGAACGTGCCCTACCCTTTCGGTATGGGCACGTTCAGCGCAATCTGTCTTTGTACTTCAGTTTTGTCGTTTACTCCATGTTTGTTGCTGTTGTGTTGTGCCAGTGTCGAATAAATATTTTTCTATTCTATTCTAACATTATTTTCTATACGGATACGGATGACGTCTCTGCGCCGCCCGCACCGCACTCGCCGCAAGCATTGAACGCGCCGAATCTGATGACGTCATCCGCACGCACTGGTGGAATCCGTATACCTACAGCATTTTGCTGGTATGCGGCTCGTGCGGCGCGGATAGGGGCGCGAGGCTTCATACGTTTTCATATAAAGATTTATAAAATGCGGCGCGTGCGGCTCCTGCGGTGCGTCTAGGTGCGCGTTCACCTTAAATCTGTAGTGTCACATTTCACTCAATCCTCGTTCATATATCATTCAACCAACAATCTACTTTTTCCAACAGACAGTACAACACCAAAAATATCTGCACTACCTACATCGTCAATTTCAACAAACCCTCACACTGAATGCTTTGATTGTGCGCCTCCATAATTGATGAGAAGTGAATGGTGATGTTTATCTTCCCTCGACATTATTACGACATTTCGACTTCAATTTTGCGCTCCACTCGATGTATGGACGCGTTGGTCGACGATGTCGGAGTATTTGCCTTGGTTATAGGTTTTAATTGGTTGCCAGTTACCGTGTTTTAGATTGGAATTGGCGTGTAAAGGACTGTGTGCGGCAGGTGTGATGATGTTTTCTGCTGTTAGAAGTTTAAATAAAATATGTTGACTGGTGTAATACTTACCTGTAAAACACTTATTTTTTTAAAAGAGTAAGTATGGAGTATCTTGCCCGTTCTTCTCCATATCAAGCTTTAATATGTTCTTCATTTTATCTACATTGTATAGCACAACCAATTTCCTTCAACTTAATTACTAACATTTCAATTAAACAATCCAAATATTAACACTAAAACTTAATTAACGTCATTAAAATCACATTGAAACACGAAAATTCATCATCAAAATAGGTATTAAACAAAAGATTTTTTTTCAAACAAGCTTTTTGAACTAAAAGGTACTAATGTAATATTAATTGCCAATGATATCTTACTTGGTTGAGGAGTTGTTTCGGCCACCTTCCGGCTCCATCACGAGACCAGGTTCATAGTACCATATTATTTCAATGTTTTCAAAGTTACACATGTCATGTACGCTAAGTTTCAGCTTTAATAAGTGAAAAGTTGAAAATCATAATCAAATGAATCATTACTAGTTGCCGGACAAACATACAAAAGCAAGGTAATATAAAGCTTGTAATATAAATAAAATTCTAACGCCATGCAGAAAAGAACCAACGAAATAATTGCATTTTGCCTGCCTTATTCAACATGCATGAGACGGATGCAATAACTGAAATTGGTGAATCCATACAGTGGGATATGTCACACGCGTTGTATAATATTTTGTTCGTTTAATATGCTTCATGTGATGGCTGACTGTTGCATAATATACTCCGTGACACGGTTCGTGAGTAGGGATTTTGTTGTCGAATGAACAGTATCGATATTGTGCTAGCAATATGACGAAAATATCGATATACTAACTAGATATTTTGAGTGAAATCCATCCTTTGTATTATGTATAATCTTTCATTTTGCAAGGATCCTAATTCTCTATAACGTTATTAGTCGAATAATAGACTGGTTAAGAAATATCGTTTTTAGGGTCCGTACCCAAAGGTTAAAAACGGGACCCTATTACTAAGACTCCGCGGTCTGTCCGTCTGTCTGTCTGTCCTTCTGTCACCAGGCTATATCTCATGAACCGTGATAGCTACGCAGTTGTTTTTTTTACAGATGATGTATTTCTGTTGCCGCTATAATAACAAATTCTAAAAACAGAATTAAATAAATATTTAAGTGGGGCTCCCATACAACAAAAAGTGTTTTTTTTTTGCTGTTTTTTGATAACGGTACGGATCCCTTCGTGCTCGAGTCTGACTCGCACTTGGCCGGATTTTTGTATTTTTTTTAACCCACGACGGAAAAGGGGTGTTATAAATTAGAAGTGTGTATCTGTGTTCTGTGTGTTAGTGTATTTCTGTATCTGTCTGTGGCATCCTAGCTCCTAAACTGATAAACCGATTTTGTTTTTTTTTTTTTGCTTATGGATTACTTTGTCGAGAGTGTTCTTAGCTACATTTGAAGAAAATCTGTTCAGCCGTTCAAAAGTTATGCGCATTTTACTCTTTGAATCGGGGTATTTACGCAAGATATCGTGGTAGAATAACGTATTTCGATGGATTGTCGATCAAAGTGTATCTACTGCTAGGTAGATTATGTATTTTAAAATGAATGATAAAAAAACATGTTTTTGTGTCGGGGTTTCATGAAGCGAGTGCCTATCTGACCTTCAAAAATCAAAAAACTGTGTATCATAATACCAATATATAGGTATTTGAAATTCGCACTCTTGCATAATACACACCCAGATTTTACTGTATGACGATTATATAACAAAACAATGAATTTGAATATTGCTGTGTTCCTGTTTTCATTAATTACATTAGCAAATAAGATGATGTTTAAATTAAATAATTTTGGATAATTTATGCAGTTTTGCACTCATTTAGATGTTATGCTGTTATTATTGTGTTTGTTTAATTACACTCGTTTTACAAATAAACCTGATTGAATTATTAATTTTAATGTATGTTTTGTTATTAATTGGATGAGGGTTCCTGTAATAATTTGGGTAGTTATAATAAATACTATGTCATTGGCAGATTATGCTTATTGTTATAGATTTAACATTGTTTATTATTCATTTACTGTTTTATTTCCATAGTATGCCAGTTTTGATCTCAATTATGTTTTACTGTGTATCCGTCCTCCTTGCGTCATATTCCTCATTACTGAGGGTCGTGATTTCCCTGACAGCAGATCAACTTTTCTCTGACGATGATTCTCCATCTGTGTCTGTCCTTGGCGTCATGGACTGTATCGTACAGCTTGGTGTTCAGCGTTGCACGGATTTGGTCAAACCATGCGATCGGGCCGCAGCCCCCTCGACGTCTTGCCTTCGACCTTGCCAGTGATAACCAGCTCTTTGAGGTGATGACCATCCTTTCAGGCAATGTGACAACAGTACCCCAGGATTCTTTGCAGGTAGGTGGTGGTTCGCCTGGCTGGAATGCAGTCCACGGAATTTGAAGCATCTTTCGCCAACACTACACTTCGAAAGCATCAATGCGATCACGATCAACCTTCCTGAGTGTTGGGAATTCAACCCAACACTTCGGGCGGCCGGAGCGCGCCGTCTACGCTGCATACACATCTGCGTGGCATCTGTGTGTGTGTGCACAGCGCGGCGGCGACGCGGTGCGGCTCGGCGAACACTCGCTACCACGGACTCCACCGCGACAGTCGACACCTCTTCCTAAACTCTAATTGTTTGTCCGGGACAGTTTACTGTAACTCAAATATAACGGCTTTAGAACCAACCGCCTTTTTATACAGTCCACTCATCTCTTCATCCACGAGCTAGCACTGAGCGTCCGCGTTTCCGAGCCGTAACTAAAAATGGAGAACACAAACGAGTTCACCAGCTTCATCTTTGTCTTCTGAGATATGTTACGGTCTCTCCAGATTTGCTGCATTTGGGACATTGCCCTTTCGGCCATACCAATTCGTGTCTTTATTTTCTACTCCCAAGGCCCTGTGTTACTGATGGTAGCGCCCAGAGGCCTTAGTGCGATTTTTACTCACGCTCAATCGCGTTAACGTAAACGTCAATTTGTATTAAAACTGGATACGCACCGTTTGGTGATGGTAAGGAAAAACCTCTCGTTTTACTTTCTTTTGTTTATGTAATATATAATCTTTTACTTTTAGATTCTGACGACTTATTGTCGGGCCTACGTTGTCCCCCCATATCTAAGGTCTCATGCTGTAACATGGAAATATTGTAAACCAAACAATTTTTTTTAAAAGAGTGTTCGTGGAGTTTCTTGCCGGTTCTTCTCCATAGGAAACGACCAACCCGAACCGTGTGAAAAAAAAAATGATTTTGATATTTTTGTTTTTTTTTACCTCTTATTTTGTATACATTTTGAAATAAGAGATCGTTTAAGTTATCACGAGTGAGTACGTTAAGAAACTCGGTATATGTCGAGAGACAGGGCCTGTGATATGGAGTGAGTTGGTGCGCTCTACCACCGTAATTTTGGTTTTGGAATGGTTGATTTTAAGGCCTAATTCAAAACTGATCCTTTTCATCGTTTCGTATAAATGAGATAAAACGTGAGATTCTATTTATGTGCCTACTTATTAGCACATTTTGTTTAGCTGTCACGTTATCACTCAGAATTTGTTCAAATACATCAAGCCGTTTAGACTACATGACGTTCCAAAGAAAATGACATACGTACAGTACAACTTTTTCTTAATATCGCTCAGAAAACTTCGTGTCGTCTGATTTCTATCAGTTGCCCCTTGCAGACCGGACTCTCTCAATCAACTTGGAAGTATATAGAGTTGTTAATACTCTTTTAACTTAATGCAATTTATTTAAAAAATAGGATGAATACTGCTAAAATCGAAAAAGGAAAATAGTTTTACAGCTCTATTTAGTTCACACGGAATTCAAAACAACAATAAAGTACTTAGTTCTGAATTAAAATTATTATACACGATAAAATCTAATAATTACATTCGTTTGTATTCGGAAATACGATGGTTGCGGAGGCACTTTGATAATCGTTGTACTGTTCATACAAACCACCGAGTGATTAATCACTTAAAAACATTATCCTGCCTTCTGAGGCCGTCAGGAAAAATTAACCCTAGCTATGCGAGCTAAGCTAAACTAAAATGGGACCAGTTTATGAATTAGTGCCAAAGATTGATAGCTTTTCAGACTAAAGTAGTGTTTGACACTCCACATAAATTCGTAATTCAGAAATCGAGTGTCATCTTAACTCTTGATTCGTAGCCGATTTGACTGTAAAAGATAGACAACATTATGTAAAACCAAACCAAAATCTTATTCATGTAGGCAGCCACGAAGATTCCAAGCTATAAAATGTCTCGGTAGGCACGTATCGTTTCCTAGAATAGTAAAATAGTAGGAAAAGATCATAAATGTAACTTTATTATACATTTTTACTGCCTCATCTTTTCTGAATATGCCGCCTTCATATTTATGTACCAGTCTATCATAAGTCCTGTGATTCTTGAGATTTTATTCTTTGATTTGTTTGATTCAAATATTATTCTAGACTTGTAGGTATATAGTATTTTAGGTTTTTTTTTTGTATTCTAAGACAAAATGGACAACCAAAATAACTGCCATAGTTCTAAAAAAATCCAAAGCTAAGTGGCATCGTTCGAAGAACTGAGAGGCGATGGAGCCGAAAAGTTCTGGAGTAGCGAACACTTACCGAAAGATGCAGCGTTGGTAGGCCTCCCGCTATAACCTAGTTAGGGCCGCCGGAGTTCACTGGACAATCATAGCTTTCATTGATATGGGTCACCAAATCAAACCCTAAATATAAATTAGGAGGAAGCCTATCATATGTCCAACAGTGGACATCCTTCAGCAGAAATTATGATTATAAGTTGATTTTTTAAATGAAACACAATTTTAATGTTTCTATCTTTATTTGTCAAAGTTTGCCTTATCATTAGTTACATAATCATTTTATTTATCAGTTTTCTACGATTTGTAAATTGTCTTTGAAAAGTAATCCAGCTTTTACCCAAAATTTGTCTACCGCACCTTATTGCATATTATAATAAATAAAAATAACAAATAATATTTTTTTAATAAACAATAATTATTTTACTATTTACAAAATAATTATTTACAATTTATATTACACTTTAATATTTTTTATCCTATTTTAATAAACCTTCGACTAGAAAAACAACTACAAAATAACAATACAAGTATAATTCCGTGCTATTTTATTATCAATCGTGTACTTAAGAATCTGTTTTCATATAATTATTTACAATAACTTTCCTAACAATTAAATATAACAGTAATCTCTGGAAATAATAATTGTTTTATAATTCTATAAGTCAATACGGAAAAGAACAAAAAAAGATATATTATTATTTCCTATAAAAATTTACAAGTCTTTTAGGATTTAAATAATAAATATTAAATTAAACTATGTTCACAAAATTATTAAATTATTAGTAGGTACTTGTTTAAATTTTTTTTTACTGATTCTATTCCTTTTCGCAATTGTGTGAGATAGAAATGAAATTGCTAGATAATACCTAAAACTTAAATTAAATTTCTAAAAAGATTTCGCTGGGGAAATTGAAAGAAACGTTTAATTGCTAGCTTAAACTATAAGAGATTGGCAACTAAAAGTAATTCGATGAAAGGTTTTTAAAAAGCTTACAGTGCTGTAACAAAAATAGAAAATAGTTTTCTAGAAAAACTACTCTGCTCAACAGAACTTAGAGAGAGGACCATGTCCACATTAGCAAGTATTAAATAAAAGAGTTTAATTTGCCTTATAAAATGTGTCGACAGTTTCTAATCTGATCTTCATGTTTGTTTATAACAAGCATGAAACGCACCTTGGAACTCTAGCTAGACAAAGGCACAGTATAAATATGGACGAACAGTACGGAATCTAGCTATAAACGCTCGAAACGTCACACTCACACAAACATGCGCATCGACGAGACACCTAAGCGGATGTCGCGATGCTGTCAGTAGTGCGTGCCGCTTAGGGGCCTCTTCGATGCGCATGTTTGTGTGAGTGTACAGTTTCGAGCGTTTGTAGGTAGTTGCCATACTGTTTGTCCTTATTTATACTGTAACAAAGCAGCATATACTCGTGTCATTTCGCTACCGAATGACAATTCATTCGGTAGCAAAATGACACGAGTACAATGCAAAACTCTATGGACTTTTTGATAATCCCTATTGCAGGTGAAATAATTCTTTCTCTACAACCCTTTATCAAAATTTTGATGAAAACTGTTGAACATCAAAGCACAGTCAATGTGCTTTTAAAATCCAAATACACAAAATCATATGCACAATATAACGCGATATTGGTGGTAACAATTTTGTCATTGACTGTGCATTTATCCCTAATAATGATGCAGTTTCCGTTTCGACAACTTTCTGCATTTTTAGTATAGTTAAAATAATGTTTAAAACAAAAAAAAATACAGTCTGAAACAATTTATAGCAATGACAGTTGAAAATTCTACTATTTCGTTTTACAATCGCTATCATTTATAAATTATACCACACTTTTCTCAAAGATATACCTTAAGTTCTTCTCTTCTAATCTTACATTAAATTTATTTACATTTTGCCGAAATTAGAAGGCCAATATTCTTGAATAAAATAGTATAGTAGGTAAAGCTTGGTTAAAGTGTTCAAAGAATTTTCGACATGGTGCAATCTACTGGTAAATTGTGTTCCAGTACCAAATTGTGTAATTTCAATATTTTTTTTGTTAGAAATTCAATTAAAAATATATTGTTATTTAAGTTATACTAAACCAGATTTGTATAGAAATATTTTTAGGTAAGAGATTACGAGAACTTAATCCTTGTTATTTTTTTTAAATAATATTCAATTATACATATTTCTAAATAAAAATAATGCTTGAAAATAATGTCAGGATCACAGAACAATCTCTTATTTTATTTTATCTGTGTAAATATAGAAATCCATAAATTATTATTAAGATTTAAAAAAAAAGCTGCAGGAGTAAATTCTTCCAATAAAAAAGTGTAAATAATTCTTCACACTTCTAGTAAAGTCTCTTATAAAGAAACTATACTTACATTAAGATAATTCCGGCAATAAAGTGAAATTAACAGTAAATATAAATTACAATATTCGTATCTTAGACTAAATCTTATTAACATGAAGGCTATTCTATACACAGTTCAATGAAAAAGGTTTTCTTATGAATTATTATTACGAACGTGAATTTTTTGAAAGTCAAAACATTTGAAACTCAAATTAATATGAAATCTGTCTGTCTCTTAAAGTTCAAATTTATAAATCTAAACCAAATATTTTCCGTCATTGATGACATCAAAGATATAATATGAGTAATCCTATTCAACAAATTTCGGCCATGGCGACCAATCTCAGCAGAGTCTAGACATTAACGTGGAAGATGCTATCAGGGCTCTAAAAAATAAAAATGTAATAATGGATCAACAGCAAAAAGACTCCATATTATATTTCCTTCGGAACTGCTTCTATTTGAAAAAGAAGTAATAAATTCCAATAATCGTGACTTGACAACAAATAAATCAAGACTGTCCTATTTAGAAGCCAAATAAAACGTATTTCACAAAACCAAAGCCAAAACGTAATTCTATTGGACCACTGAACAAGCTCATTGGATTAAAAATCCCATTGACGAAATCGAAATTAACAGTTTCGAATCAAAGAGCAACGGAAAGGGTATCTTGTTACTTGAATATTTTATCGCCCATTACAACTCGTCTGTTAAAATCCTTCCATTTAAAACCCATTGGACCGTTCGTGACACATTTAAAACTCATAGGACGAGTCTTGACACATTAAAGTACCTACAAGATGGGAACGAATTTAATTACTTGTTTGATGGTTAAGAGGGCATGCCATTGGAGCTAGATTATTTTTGTGACAAAATTGAAGTAGAAGTACCTGGTTCGATATGTTTTAATACACGACTAGTAAGTATAAAATCAATTAAAATGCGTATAATATGATGTAGTCGATTTTTTAAAGCGGCGAGTTTTTCGTTTTTGTGCCCACATCATAAATTATTGTTATAAGTCTATACGTGAGGATTTATAATTGGCTTTCTGTTGACTATGGTTTACTTTCTTGTTTGTTTTTATTAGCTGTAAGTCCTCCATGTACTTAAATAAATAAATAAATAACGTAAGAGACAAGACCAGTCACACAGACAAAAGATCAATATTTGTGCATACTGTCTACGTGCTGAAATAAGTGGAGTTGTCATAATTACACGATATAAACACCCGATTTTTCAAGTGATGAGATTGTCTGTTAAAAATGTATTCAAGTACTCAAAATAAATTACTCACGTTTTACAATTAGTCTCTTTGCATTTTTTTTTGTTGCGGATAGGAATTGCCGAATCAGTACTTGAACTAACCAACCAATATAATATTTTCGAAAAAAAAGAAAGCTTCTTAAACGTTTAACCTCAAAAAAATTCACGTCCTTAACAATAATCCCCTTACCAAAATCTACTTAAAAATACTCGTTTATACAAATAACAACACCATATCTGATGCTGCTTCATAGTACCTTGTGTAATTTTCATCTGAATCCATCAACGGTACTCGTGTAGAGGGTCGCAAGCGTGCAGTATAATGAAATGAGTAAATTAACCGACAATGCACAGGGAGATGCTGTGTTTGCGTTTCCGTGCTGCATCGCTGCTGGATGCTCGCCTGTTGAGAAAGAAGATTTTGTATAGTTATTAATGTAAAATTGTCTTGCCGTTATCTTATCTTATTTGGAGTCCGATTCTGCCTATTATCAGATTGTGCATGGTCTGTTTCATAATTATGTATGTTTAGTAACTTTTGAAACTTGGCATTCATTTGTTTCAGTCGAAAGATGCTATGTAGACTTCCTCAACATCGCTACTTCGACCGGTCCTATATTTCTCTCATATAGGACCGGTCGAAGTAGCGTATAATACAATTAAACTGTGGTGCGTTTTAAAACAAAACAGTCCAGTGAAACGTCTTTGAACATACATAATTGCAATTCGAATTCAACTTCATTTAATAGCTCATATTGTTTCCCATCTTGTTCCTGTTTTATGGGTACGTAAGAGACATCATTAGTTTAAGTTAAGTTAAGTTCTCACAACACAATCAGGGCTATTTCCATATGACCCAGTGCTACTCGTATATATGTAGGTCACCCCATATCTTAACAAGGGTGATGTAAGTGGCAACTTAGAGATTATATCTCATGGAGGGGGTCGAAAATTCACATGAAGTGTGTACTTTAGTAGACCATAAAGTATAATAAGGCTTAATTTGGTACTTGCAAGTAAAGCTGTTTGTGATATATGGACCGTTCATCATTGTCTGATGTAAAATGTATGTAATACAAAAATGTTTATAGGTACAACCTGCGAAAATAGGACTTTATGTTAAGAGTATACACACAGCTCTTTGACAGTCAGCTATTTAATTATTTGTTCATTATTATTATTGACTAGCTGTGACCGCGGCTTCGCTCCCGTGAACTGTCTGCCCACCCTACCCTACTTACCTTCTTACCTACCAACCATTTTTGTTTCTATAGTCATCATTCTTTCGCGGAGAATCTTAACACCATCATTCAGAAAATGACTTCAAATGCACAACGCCACCATCTATCGAATATCGAGTTCAACTGTCCGAGTATCTAAATTGCGCTTTTTGAACACTTTAAATCCAAACTTTTGATAGAGTGAACCGATTGCGATGAAACAAAAACTAAGTAATTCTTTGAATTACGCACAATTTTTATGTATAAAAGTTATTTACATTGGTTTCGTACATTTCACGTGATGCGTGCACAAATAAACAGACAAAAATTCCAAAAATGCCGGCAATAGGTTCTGTTGGCTGTTTTTTTTGGAAATATTTTCGATGAACAAAAATTACTTTTCTACAGATTTATTATATTTATTGATGATGGTGATAAGCTCGCCTCTACTAACTACCATAATAGTATGTATGCAATGATGGATGGATTCCCTCATTTTTGACAACGAATTAAAGATATTCGGCACAGTATATTATGCCAACTAGATAAAGAGAATAGACTTGCATATGCTCGTCTATCTTGACCTCAGTTTTCAGCTCCTTTATAACGAGTATATTTTGAGTTCTATATAACTTATGCAGTGTATTATATATTGCCATAATTCTAAACAAGACTGTCAAAAAAAAAAAAAAAAAACAAGACTGTCAAAAATATTTCAAGATCTTACCATTTATAACATGCACGTTAACCGAAGCCGCATCGGCCATGGTCGGCACACAGCTGTAGTTCCCGCTGTCTCCTGGAAGGAGCTTCTCCACCGTCAGCCGTGACGTCAGCTGTTCCGTCCATTCTGTCTTCAGTCTCAAACGAGGCTCTTCCTGTAACTCGTTCTCTTCTAGTTCCTTATATTCTATTATATTTGATCCTGGGGACGAAGGTTGTTTTATATTATGTTGTAGGTAAATGAGATTGTCTTTGTCTTGAATCACTGGGTGGATAAATACTACATAAATTATAATGTCTAATTTGGAATCAAGCAAAATTTTACACGTTTACTCAACGTGGACTGATTGAAGACATAATCCCTCTTAACTGTTCTTGATGGCTTATTAAATTAATTATTTTGTTGTCTCATTTAAAATTATCTTATTGGCTATTGTTCTAATAAGAGATTTTATAATTTTAATAATTTTATAGTATATTTACTGATCTAAGGCTTGATATTATATTTATAAACCAGTGTATTCTTGTAAAACTTTTTGTTAATACAGTTTTTATAAGTTTAAACAAGAGTTTACAATAAACGTTTATACTCTAGCAGATTATGAGTCAATCCTGACCAATTAAATTATGATATAGATTAGAATGTATCTGACTTACCCTTATACCAAAATATCGTGCCGAGGTCGTGCGGACCCTGACTCAGTATGCACGTCAGTGATAGTGAGCTGCCAGTCTTCACGTACAAGTCCACTGGACCTAGGATGTGTGCTTTCGCTTCTGTTGACAAAAATAATATCAAGAATTAGATAACAAAAAATACAATTATAGATAACAAAAATAAGTTAACACAGGTGAAGGTAGGTATCCAGATACACAGTTATGTTGCAAGGAGCTTTTTGCATCGATGATCGATCTCACGCGCGTATTTATTAAGAAAATTTCAAGTACTAATCGCTTATCGGTGTGATATATATATCGAATGGCGTCGAGCAATCAGGTTGGTCGCTAAGTCTTATGTGAAAAGGAGCGGGCCTGTTGTTATCAACCGGGCGCACATCTAGTCTCCAGAGCGAGAGAAGTCATTTAATTTTGGTGATTTCCCAACACAAAAAGAAGGCTGTTACTCATCTTCATCTGCCTAGCCTTTTCCAAAATATATTGGGGTCAGCTTGGAGTCTTACCGGATTCAGCTGAGTACCAATATTTTAAATGGAGCGACTACCTATCTGACCTCAACAACCCAGTAACTGGGTAACACGGTACCCCTTGGCAAGACTGGAGTCAGATCTCAAGCTTCTGACCCGTAACGACTGTCAAAGATCTTCAAATGACCGCCGGGACCAACGGCTTAACGTGCTATCCAAGGCACGGAGAAAACTCGGTATGTTGAAATGGTCACCCATCCACGGACCAACCTGGTCAAGCGTTGCTTAACCTTGATGATCGACCCGTGCGGCTGTTATTATTTAGCCACGAGCTCCTTAAAAAGAAGGCTGTTAAAAAAGGACATTATATTTTCATGATACCTACACTATATATGTCTACAGAAACACTTACTAGAAATTGCTTCTATTCCGTGAGAGCTTAGTTCAAAAACCTTAAGCCTGGAAGAAGTATCCGTATTCTGTACAAATATTTGATTCTGCCGTAAACCAACAGAGCTGTTACTAGAAGCCAATCACTTAGTTTCTACTCCAATGAAGCCGTCATAAAAGCCTACGAAAGATACAGCAGATCCAAAATGATACGAAAAAAAAACCGGCCAAGTGCGAGTCGGACTCGCGCACAAAAGGTTCCGTACCATTATCGCATAAAACGGCATAAAAATCACGTTTGATCTATGGGAGCCCCACTTAAATATTTATTTTATTCTGTTGTTATAGCGGCAACAGAAATACATCATCTGGGAAAATTTCAGCTGTCCAGCTATCACGGTTCATGAGATACAGCCTGGTGACAGACAGACAGACAGACGGATCGCGGAGTCTTAGTAATAGGGTCCCGTTTTTACCCTTTGGGTACGGAACCCTTAAAAGTGTCCGAATAAAATGAGGAAGATGTTTTGATAAACATATATGCACATAGGTAGTTACTTAGAGTCATAACTTTACACATAACAACATGCCTGTTGTTCCCAAAAAGAAAGGAATTAGAAAAGCAAGGAGTACGTTTAAATAATAATAAAGTTAATTTTAAGTCCCGTAAGAGGAAGCGAGTCTATTGCCACCAAAAGGGCACAAATCGTGACTATGGACTTGGGTTTTTAAACAATAACACTGCCTGACCCAGGAATCGAACCCAGGGCTTTACGTGCAAGAGAAGCGTCTGCAGACAACGATACAGTAACTGGTCCGGTATGAAGTACCGGAAAATATTTCATATAAAGGTATATTGAAAGTCATAACAGCAAAAAAACATAATATTCAAGCTATTGCAAAGTCGTGTAAAAGTTCAGAGTTCCATTTATACATATTAAACATTATTCAAATTCTAAAATAGAGCCTTTAACTGTGTTCAACCACACGAGATGTTGCACAAGTTTGTGCACATCCCTAGGGAAATTACATACTTGCGAAGATTTCTTAACTACTAACTACCTTAAATAACTTTGAAACTAATTCCCTTAATTCATTAGTATTTATGTAGCTGTACATATCATACTACATGTTAATCTTATCGAAGTTTATTTAAACAGATTTGTCCTAAATCGAAATTACTTATTTTGTTAACAGACTGCTGAAAGAGGGTAATGTGTTTTACAATGCATGTCCTCGAAGAGAGCGTTTTCAAGCAGCCAAACTGTGCGGAAAGTTTCACTTTTTTTACTAGTGCTTTTTACTTTCCTGTACTTTTTTAACTTTTAACTCCAATATCAGCCCGCCGCATAGAGTTTTTATTATTTGAGAAAAGTTTTAAAAATTAGTTACGTACAGAATATCATTCATATAAAAGGTAAAACAAAACTAATACTTCATTTAAGGCGTTTTTAATTACTCTATATTTTTGATCAATACATTAATTTTAAATATTCATTAAATGTTTTTGGCAGAATTAATATTTTGCTCGTGCCTTTTTGCGTTACAACGTGACAGCTAACGTAACGTGCACAGTAGATATGCCCGAGGAACTATTAGTTAATCTGTGGATATGCTGAGCGCCCTTGAATAAGTGCCATTTTATTAATTTCTTGCTTGGTTCAGATATTTTTTTTTATTTCCTCGCACAATGCATAGTAAAATGTTGTATGATACACGTGCGTAAGATGATTTCTGACTCGTGTCGATTTATCCACTCACTCGCTTCGCTCGCTCGTGAACAAAAATACCACTCATCGGAAATCACCTACTTTCCGCACTTGTAGCATAAATAACTATATCAGTCTATGTATGTATGTTTGTTCTTATGTGGCATTCTAGAGATCAAACGCGTTGGCCGATTTTGGTAATTCTTAGGTCGATCGATTCGTCTTAACCTTGCGAGTGTCACTGGCTACATAAAAATTCGAAAATAGAAAAATGGCGGCTTTTGGGCGCCATATTGTGAAGGCCCAATTTTTTTTTCGTCTTTATCCATTCATGTGGAGAATCAAAATAAAATAATATATGTTAACTAAAAAGTTATAAATAAAAAAAGTTAATTAAAAAAACAAAAAACCCAACTGTTTCATCAAGTCAGTCAATCAATCTGCCTAGCTAACCAACAATGTTGGATTCAGCTTCCAATGTAACCAGATGCAGCTGAGTATCAGTGATTAATAATAATAACACACGCTCGGATTTGGTACGGGCCGACCACGGGTATGGTACGCTGCCGTACCTTATCCGACCGTGCGTAGAGTGGTCCGTCGAACATTATTATTATTGAGTCCACCTCGGTCCTCTTGTTTGCACATCGAAAATGGTCTGCTACGTACCAAATTCCGACGTGTTTACGGTTGTCGGTTGATTGGGTCGTACCAACTACTACCAGGGTTGAAAAAGTCGCCGATTTATGGGAGATCTACTGATTTTGGTTATTGTCGCGATATCCCCATATTTTAACATTCAACTTATAGTCATAAAAAAAAATGGAAAATAATATTCTAAAAACGAAAACACTAGGATTTGGTAGGCGGAGTTGGTCCGCCGAACCAGTGTGTAAGCTAGAACGGATTTGTGGACGGAATTAGTCCGCTAGTACCATATCCGAGCGTGTGTTACGGCTATTACATGGAGCAACTGCCTATCTGAACTTCACAACCCAGTAACTTAAGAACACGATACCCCTTAGCAAGATTATTACGACTATCCTTAAGTCAAGAGATCTACAAAGAACAGCCAGGATCAACGCCTCCCCCCCCCTCCGGTTGTTTCCCGCATTGTGGAGGCGGGGGGCTCAGTAGCCGTGGCTTGGTCACCCATGGAGGGGGCGCTCGTCAGAGCTCTTGCCGATTAAGCCGACGACGTAGCGGCCGAACTAGGTTGCTGCAGCTTGGGCGACATCGCAACTGAGGCGGGCCGCGATGTCGTATAGGGTCTCCCATACCCATACGATATCGCGGCTGAGGTTTGGAGGCCGCGGCGGGAGAGGAGTACCGGTATTGCGGTGAGCCACACTGCTACCTTAAGCGGCCTGGACGGGGTCACCACCGTCTGTTGGCGGTGGAATGGTATGTGGCGGGGCCATTGACATTGACCCGTCCTAAGGGGACCAATTTTGTCCCCTTAGGACGGGGACAAAATTGGTCCCCTTAAATTGGGTTGAAATGTGCTGTTTTGGTCCCTGGGGAGGTCACGTCGTACAGTGTGTACTGGTGCGCCGGTGATGAGGGGTAACTCCCAAAGATGGGCCCGGTGACGGACAGGCGTGGCGGGTTCGCGGTTAGTGCTAACGCGTGCCCGTGTTCCCGCTATAAGCGGCACAGGAGGATACCATGGAGTTTTAGTGGGTCACATAACTGCGCTATCTCCCCGTGGTGGCGCAGTATGCATGAGCATTTATCCAAGCAAAAAAAAAGGATCAACGACTTAGTCAGTGGCGGAGGTATTTGGGTATCTTAAGACTGTCAATCATTCATGGGCCAAGCTCGGTAAGCGTTGCTTTACCTTGAAGATCGACTCTTATAGCTGTATTTTTTTAGCCACGAGCTCCTCCAAGATGATCAAGTCACTGCCAATTCAAATGAAATTGTATAAAGAATTAAGCTTATAAATTTACTTTACTTTACATATTCACAACTCTGTAAATATGCATCTCGAAATTTGTTGATGAATACATTTAGTTATTTTTCGCAGTATTTTTGAAATAAACAAATATACAGCTACGAAAGTCCTCATACATTTAGAAAAGCGTCATACATTTTGGAGCGACTAATTCCAAGTACTCTAAAGTAGACCATTTCGAGACTTTATATTTCGCCATCCTGAAATAACCTTAAAACGAAATATCCTGGCCTCACATTATCAAGACCGTAACGACATTTAAAATTCAAATTACACTCTATAATATGAAAAATGTATTCGCCAAATCCACTCAGCCCATATGACTGAAATTCTTAATACCACAAGTGTTCTCCGTAACAATAATAATTCTATGAATATATAAGTGTGTTGTGTAATAGCTGAGTATACAAAAAAACTAATTTTCTTTTTTACTGTCCTAATTCCGCAAGAGATGTTGTCTGTTAAGATATTAAAGACACAAGAGCCTATCAAGTACCTTCAAACCGTGATACAGCACGTCTATAGTAGAAAGAAAATGCCCCTTAAAACGATGAAGAAAAAATTAGGCCAAGATTAAATCTGGCGAAGGTTGCGTTGAAGCCCTCATTTCACATTGTTATCGGGGGATTTGAAAAGTTCAAGAGGGTTCATGCAAGGAGTTTCGGTAGTCACGCCTAATAAGTAAGGATAAAGAAAATCGAGGCTGTTATTAAAATTTGTACGGTAAACAGATTAACAATGTAAATGAAAATAAAGTACTTGTTAACAAGAAATATTTTGCTGATGTACGCAGACTTATTCAAAAAGTCGAGTTCTCTAACTAAGAAAGTAATCGTCTCAGCAAACAATTTTAAATTTGCATAACTGTAACTATAGACTTTAGAGTTGCTGTGTTAACTACTGGACAACTAACAATAACTATAAAGTGAAACAGTTTCCAAGAAAGTTAGGAACAACCAATTAAGTTATGAAAATAATGGAGAATCTCACTGAAATAGCTTTTTCACTTCTTCATAAGTAAAAGGAAATTTATGATGAAAATGAATACATCCAAGAATTAAATTTTATCTTTGGTTTTATGTATGATATCAAGCTTAACGATTATATTAGTGTAGCACGCCAAAGAATAAATTAAATTATGACGCAATTACCAGCATTTTACGTGTAAATAGGTTTCGTAGTGATCTTGTGAAATATATCATGCCGTGAACCGTAAATAAAGATAATAAAATTCAGCTTTCATATTGTGAAGCTTTAGTTGAAAATAATTTTAGTACATTAGATTTAGCTTCTAAGAACTTATTGAATAAAAAGATTTTATTTATGAATCTTGAGTTATACGCTATGTTATTCAATTACGTTTTGTTTGTGCAATAGAATTTGCTTCTAAATCAAATCTATTGAATGCTTTCCAAACATAATCTATTACATCAAAAATTTGATTATCTGCTGTATTTTCAACAAGAAATCCATCATCCATTATGACCTCACCAAAATATCCATCAAAACTTTCAATAACAACCGTAATCCCTGAAAACATCTTAGCATTTGACCCACTTACTTCGTAAATATTCAAGTTTGGCGAAGCATGTTTTGCTGTGTCATTAGACCGGCTGAAGAGAGGCAACTGGCAAGGCAGTGTAGCATTAAGTGCTCAGGAAGCTAGGAAAATTGCAATGTCAAGTGACGCTAGTTTTAGCCTTTGTATTGTATGTAGTTGGAAAGTTTGCGGCGAAACTTAGACTGCGTCAGTGAACGCTCCTATTTCGCTTAGTTTATGCTTCACTGAAGTTATTTGACGCCTCAGTTCTGGATTTGAGCTTATCTCGTTAGGGTTTCTGAGTTTTGATTGGGTGACACAGTTTTGTGTAGATAATTGGATATATTGAACACCTTTTTGTTGCAGTATGTATGGAATTTGTGTATTGTTTCAGATTCTACCTTGCCTTGCATTGGTCTAATAGTCATTAGACGAATGAACAGATTCATCTGATGAACTATGTGAGATTGTCTGTGAGGTTTTTTGGTCATTTGATTTTTTTGCTGGCGTCATTCCAAGTTGGCCAAAGCATTGTTCGGTTTTTCGTCAGAAAATTCTCATGGACTTGTGCCCGATAGACTCATCTGTAATTCAGAATATAAAAGTTATCATAAAAATTGCGATATGTTTCTGTCCGCATCGCCCTTTATTGATGTGGGTGTACTTCCAAGCGTCAATTATTTAGCTTGCGATCGTAACAATAGAAACGATAAAGCGAATTAAAGCGTGGGGTACGATGAAAATGCGTCAGTTTTATTTGTTAAAGAATTCAGTACGAAAGTAGTTTCGTGCATCTAATCAATCAGGAAACGCTGGCGTGACGACTTAAATGGCTTTTTGAACGATTAGACTAAAAAAAAACACGAACCATGGAAGTCAAAGCAAAATATCTGGAGAGAGCGAACCATTCCGTAACTAAAGAATGGTTCCGGTAGCTTTGTGTTTTGAAATAAAAATTCCTTTTGAACGAGTCTGCAATGCGGATGATAAAATTAGACTTCTAACGAGAGCGTTGACACCTTTTGGGTGAATATAAATATTTCCTTGTTTTTAGCACCTTTACTTTTATGCAGATTTTAATACAATTTAATATCCTTTGTTCATCAAAAATAAAATGTTCTGGAAATTTTAAAATTAGATTTCTATTTTGGGATTAATGTTATCTATCTAGCTTGAATTATATTGATTTTCAGTTAAACTGGAAGCAGCCGAATACCAGTTTTTATATGCAGCGTTTGCCTATCTGAATTCTGCAAAACTGGTAGATTTTCAGACTAACTCTACCTGTAACGACCGCGAGGTTCCAAGAAACAATTTTCTAAAAGTAATTCCCCAATTTTATTTTCTACCCACCCAGCAAAAGTTGCCCCAATATTAATTGGATCCTAACTACGTTTAACGAAGTCATTTCTTCTTCATCTTTCGGTCACGTACAAACCTCAGAAAGATTAGAACATTAAAGTAATTGCTATGATTGGACTTACCAACGACGTTGAGCTGAAAGGCCAAAGACATCTTTGGTTCGGTGTTGACTTGACACTCGTAGATACCGGCGTCCCTTTCTTGAGGAAATTTTATTTGAAGCGTCCAATTTTCTGACTTTTCTGGTCTGATCACCTGGGGGAAAAGATTTTGTTACTTCTAATACTTACTGGTGTACTTCGAGAAACTTCAAGTTAGTAAAACAAGTGAATCTAGAAAAAAGGACACGGCTCAATAGAAGTATGGAGGTCTGCTGAATATTAGTATTTCGAACTATTTATACCGTTATGTAGTATATGAAGTAGTATTATATTTATATCGTTATATATAGTATATGAAGTAATAGTGGCTTTATTATCCGCAAGTCAAAACCTTTCCGTAATTTTAGTAGCATTATTCTACTTTATAACGCACTGGTGAGGAGCAACTTGGAGTATTGTTCCACTATTTGGTCTCCCTATTACTCAAGTTATATTAATATTGTTGAATCAGTTCAGGCCCGTTTTGTTAGGTATCTATGTGTCAAGAATGGGATCCGAAAAGCTATACCTGATTACAATGATAGGTTACGGCACTATAAGAGGAGTAGCTTAAAGGAAAGACGGAACAATTCTGACTTACTTATACTGCACAAAATTATAAATGGTTCCATAGATGCGCAATTGATAAACTATTTAAGCTTTAGGACTAGCCAACGTAGCAATCGACATCATCGCATTTTTCAATTGCCCACATCTACCTTAAATACTACCTTTAATAGCCCCCTAACACGTATGGCAAGGATATATAATGAAAGGTCCAATATAAACAGTGCGAGCAATGTACGTCTATATAGCTCAATTTGTTTTGTTTTTGTAGTGTTCTAGATAAAGGTCTACTAGACACACTTTTTATTTTAACTTTGTCTCAAATATTCATTGTATCAATGTCATGCATTCCTGTGATTTGCATGATTACTGAAATGCCGATTTTATATATTATTTTATTTGAATTGTAAGTGACAGTGCTGTTGGTGTGCTTATTATAAATAAATAAATAAATAAATGTGAAAAAAGTATCAGGAACTATTTATATCGTTATAATCTTGAAAATAAAATCGAAGAAACTCCTAAATCAATAGCTATGCAAAAGAATAAGATTTTACTATGAACACCAAACAGGTCAGAAAAATTAATTGAATGGTACGAGCAAGTAATGGGATTATGCAATTCATGCTATGAATGCTAAGGTAAGTTGTTTAGCCTTGTACTTTAAATTTTATTAGAGCTATATAAGCGTCGAGGAGTCAAAATGTTTCCCATGCCATTTCCATAGCGCATGTTTATTCCATGCATTCTTGTCTTTTCGGCAATAGTTATTGCTGATAGAATGGCATTTGGTTTATAGACTATATACAGTTTCTGATTTCAGCTACTAATGATATAATTTCTACACAGATTCAATTCGTAGATTATGTCATATTTTACTGGATGTCTTAAACCAATTATTTGAATTACAGTACGTGGATAGAACTGTATATTCCAATGTGGTTAGTACCATTGGTTAATTGGCTAGTATTAATTAGCAGATAACATATCTAGTGCAATTTATTATTGAGTTCTTTTAAAAAACAGTAAATATAAAAGTTTTGTTTATGATATTTACCTACTTTTACATCTTAGTTTTCAATTAATGAAGGCGAGTCCAGTTATAAAGTATTATTAAGTTCTGAAACGCTGCAAATTACTTATTTGTTAAGAATGTTAATATTTTTACTTTTATCCATTTCACCTCATATATTTGAAAACTTTTTTTATGATATAAGTTTATAATCTTGATCAAATAGGAAGCTAAAATTCTGCTCAAATTATATGAAATTTAGCATAGAATCGTTTCGTTTGCAGAACTTTCACCGAGTCAGTCAATGTCATGTCTTTCGAAACGAGTTTGAAACTCTAGTTTCATAAAGAAGTTGAAGTTTATTTCAAAGTGTAGCAGTTCCAGAAGTTTTCTTTACGAATTGAATTTCCTGTTTGTCGAAATTTTCGAAAAGACGATTTCGATAAAACTTTTCCGAGGAAGTAGATTTATTGCAAGTTTGTCGATAAAGTCTGCTTCAAGTATTATTGTTTATGTTTGATACTTGAATATCATAGGAATCAAGTATACTTACTGAACAACAATAAGATGGAATTATATTATTATGATAATATTAATATGTGAAAATGCATTTCCGTACATAAATTAGGATGTCAGCCGGACTGACCAGCGGAAATCATACTGCTGACTGTGCAGCCTATTGCAGGATACCTATATTAGTAGTATTGAATTCTCGTTAATGTGAAATAATGATTGCATTAACACAATTAACGTAATGGTCATTTATATATTTCCACTTGACAAAGGGTAAAATAAGACTAGCCCTTTGCGCTTCTTACGGGCCACGATTGGGCCATAAAAAATGTTATAGTAGTAGTAGCAAATTTTAGACTTATAGGTGCAGTCGCGCCTTAATTTCTTCCTTTATTATCTCTAAAAAATGAAATCTATTTAAGAAACGTAATTCCTTTTAAAAGTATAGATACTCTAGATGGTGGCGGACGCGTGAAGTACTTTTTTTAATTTTATTATTGTGGCATTTTATATATAAAATTTTTAAACACTGAAGAGATTTACGGGCGATTAGAGTATTAAGGTTACACTAGTTGAAAATTCTTCCATACAAACGTAGTCTAGGGATTATTACACTGTTTGACGATGTACGTTCAAAATAAAAAATGATATCAATTTGACTCATCATTATCTAGCCCTATACAGAAGCAAAAAAGGTAAAAAAAGAAAAAATTTGAAAGTTGTGGGCGTCGAAAGTTCCACATTTCGACACTAATTTTAACGCATTTTTGGGCGCAAATAAATACCATAAGGAGACGGAAAATTGCAAAACGGCCTCCATACAGGGATAGTTTAGTAGTTCAACAATGCAAATAACTTTATTTTGAACAGATACGTTTAGTCCTTTTTTCATGAAATCCAGACTCCCAAAGGTCTGTTTATAAAATTTCGCGCGCTCGGTTTCGTCCTTAATCATTATCCATTTCGCTACAAATATGCAAAAGTGTGTATTCGTACGCGAACCAGCTTCCTACTGCTCATCACAGCATATATCTCTTCCGCACGTGTTGTCGGTTGATATAAAATGCATTTTAACCCCGCGCACAAAATAGTTCGTGCCGTTGACTAGTGTAACCTTAAGATTCTGCTATATTATGGTTAACAGTTTCGAGGTTTTTTTGTGAATAAGACAATATTATTATTTCCGATTTGCCATCTCCAAGTTACGAAAGGCAAGTGAAATGAAACCGAACAGCTACACATTTTGTTATACGTGACCAAATTTAATATGACTAAAATAAATCATACCTGAAACCGTTGATCCGAAGTGTAAGTCAGGATCCCGGCCGTTAATATATGAAGATCTCTCTTCCGGATCCAAGATACCTGAAACGAAGGAAGACTTTAGAATGTACCCAACTTTCGCCATTTTCCTTGACGTATTTCTGAGTCCATATAAACGGACTTTTCATCACGGCACTTAATAATTCAACGCTCGCAGATTTGTTCATCGTTATCAAATCCAAAGGAAACGTGTTGAAATAATGTTTCTGAGTTTGTTTCTGAAGGAATTCTAATCGACTTCTTTTTATTTCTAGAACTGTTTCTAGATTGTGGTTGATAGTCCATTTGTGGTAGTCGAAATGCCAGTTATGGTTCGTGTTCTAGAACGATATTTAAACATTGTTCTAGATTTAAATCGGCTGGGTTTCAGTTTTTTTTCTCCTATCGGCATCAAAAATGTCGGTAGTCATGTCGCTTGTAATCGTCACCATCAGCCTTTTAATATTCCCCCTGGTGGGACACAGGCCTCCTCTCTGTGAGAGTGGGCATTAAAATACCTCATGTTTTGATTATAATATTAGCAGTAGCAGCTGCAGCAAGGATTAATGTAACATACTAATCTTATGATTGTTTTAGAAATCAATACTTGACTTTCGTTTCAGTGTTTTTTTATAAAAATCTTTATAGTAACGTTTTCTAGGCTTTTGCAAAACTTTTTTGATCTGGTATTAAAATAACTAGGTTTTTTTAGCTACTTCAAGGTACTTTCCACGAATGGTATAATGACTTATTCATTAAATAAATATGGAAATATTGGTATTTTTTGTTGAAGTTTCTTGAGAAAATTCTGTTAATGTAAATGAAAAACCACCTATATTTAGCAGAATTCTCTCAACAACCCACTTCGCTACAAACAGAATAATAAAACAAATACTTCGATCAATCGTTAATTAAAAACCAACATTTAATTTCCGTTTACAAGAATAATTTATTAAGCAAACATCTCGGGCAGCCTCCAGTCTAGATAGCGATGTTAAAATAGCTTATAATCAATACTAGGCTCTTTGTTAGGCTACTGGTATTGTATGGAACTGGAACAATCTATATCCAGTAGGCTGTGGCTGATGTTTATTTTTGTATTGAAAAGTATGTCAAACTCAGCCGGTGTCACAAGTAGTTACCTATTAGGACATTATTTTAGTAGTTTCATTTTATGTCTTGTTAATAAAGGTGACTTTTGCATAAAGGACAGGTGCGAAGGGACAGCATGCTTTTAAAGAAATGCCCAAAAAATTACTCTGTACACTGTCAGTCTTATGTCTATCTTGTCTTATTCAGTCTATCCTTTTGCTGTAAGACCGACCACTGTTCACTTGTTTTTTTTTTTGTGGTGTACTTATTAAGTGTTGTACAATAAAGTATAGAATAATAAATTTCTGTAAAATTACGTCACGCATTGTACCATTGTGTCTATGTATCTGCAGGCACCTATAATTCTTGTTCAATTATTTTGATGCAATTTGTGTAATGTTATATCATGTCATAGTTTGTTTTCGCACATCATTACCTAACAATCCACCCGACCAACATTTAGTAAGAATATTCTACTTATTTATGGGCACAAACAGTGGTTACGACTATAAGCAAACTGGGCCAAAGTGTACGGCCATATTGTTCTAAGATAATCTAACATGTAATACCCAGGAGAGCGACAGCCCGTGTCAACACTACGCTGGTCACGAATTAGCTGGGACACATTTAGGTGCCAGTCAATCTTGGTACACATACTTAAATTATGTTGAATCGTGACCAATCTAAAAAGTAATCTAATCCATGCGTTTTGACTTTGAAGTGTTGTCGAAGAAATTGTACAGAAGATCAAAACTAAATAACAAAAATTACCAAATTATTTCAGTGACAATCAATGTTTGATATTGTGGTATCTCAAATAAACTCAGGAATTAATTAATCTGTATTTATTCAATATAGAGCCGCACTTGACATTATGGATGATGGTAAGAGAGAGAGAGGTAAAACTAAGTGCGAGTGAGCAAGGTGGAAAAAGGCTGCGTTCCAAATCTCACACTCTTCCGCACTTATTTTTAACAATATCTGTTAGAAAATAACAAACTTAATAACTAAATTGACTTAACAAGTATCTACAGACTCTGAGCAAGTTACAATTTGGTTAACATGACGTTTCCATCTTTGACCTTCTACATCAACCATGTATGTAACTCCTGGTACGGATTTTTCTAGGATTATTCCTAAAACCCATGGCTTTCTGCCTTTCCTGTGCCTACCCCATTGCCCATTTAATTTCCCTTTTTCCTTGATCTCTTTTTTCTACTACTTCCTGAACAGTGTCAGACAAGGGTGGTGGACGTAATAAACTGAACCTATTCCTGATTTCTCTCCCTAACATGAGACGTGCTGGAGACACCCCATTTGTACGCTGTGTAACAGTAACAGTGCAGTTGTAACTTGTCAGAATAAAGAAATATCCCTAGAAAAGCATGAGCTTCGGAAATCATCGTCTATCATCGGAATTACGTACGCGCAATGATGAGATCTGTGATAGAGCAGTTACAACCACGGAATTACTGGGCTATTATAAATTTATTATTCTAACTAATAATCTGTGCAAATAAAAAAATCATTCTAAACGTTTGCATGAAAAAGACGATCTGCAAATGTAGTAAGAACCCGACAAAGATTTCTTATGATGTTTTAATCAATTATCTACTGGGAAATTTGAAAAATAGTAACTTTTTAAACAAAATTTTATCTCTAAGGGTTTTGTGGTGTCAATGAATCATTGCCGGAATTCTTAAGGTTACACTAGTCGAAATTTTTCTATACAAACGTAGTCTAGTAATTATTCCACTGTTTGACGATGTACGTTCAAAATAAAAAGTGATATCAATTTGTCTTATCATTATCTAGCCCTGTATGGAAGCGAAAAAGTAAAAAAAATAAAATATTTGATAGTTATGAGCGTCGAAAGTTCCACATTTCGACACTAATTTTAACGCTTTTTCGGGCGCAAATAAATACCATAAGAAGATGGAAAATTGCAAAACGGTCTCCATCTAAGGATAGATTAGTAGTTCAAAAATGCAAATAATTTTATTTTGAACAGATAGATTTAGTAGTTTTTTCATGATATCTAGACTGCCAAAGGTCTGTTATAAAATTTCGCGCGCTCGGTTTCGTCCCAAAATCATTATCCATTTCGCTACAAATTTGCAAAAGTGTGTATTCGTACGCGAACTAGCTTCCTTCTGCTCATCACAGCATCTATCTCTTGTCGCACGTGTTGTCGGTTGATATAAAATGCATTTTAACCCCGCGCACAAAATAGTTCGTGCCGTCGACTAGTGTACCCTTAAATCCTGTTTATTTGCGGAAATATTTACAATATTATCAAGCTAATATGCTGTAGTTATGATTTCTTGAATCGAGTCTTTTATTGTAAGGCCTTTATAATAGTATATCTATATATATAAAACAAAAAGGATGTATGTATGTAAGTTCCTTATAGACTCCGAAACGGCCGGACCGATTTCAAAAATTCTTTCACCGTTGGGAAGCAACACTATCCGCGGGTGACATAGGCTACTTTTTTACCGGAACGGGAACTACGCGGGTGAAACCGCGAGGCGTCCGCAAGTATTATATATAAGTACCTGGGCGACCGGGTAAAAATTGAGAAAACGACGTTATCTAAAAATTAAATCTAGCTAGATCGATTCATCGTCCCCGAAACCCCCTGCATACTAAATTTCATGAAAATCGTTGGAGCCGTTTCCGAGATTCAGATTATATACACAGTGAAATTTAAGTGGTTGTTTTCCCGCGGCAGAACGACTTGCCTTAAGGAGTACTTTCGAAGCATAGAGTTAAAGTAAAAAAATAACGATGTTTTTGTTTTAAAATAATTAAAAAAAAAAACATAAACTCGAAAAAGTGAGTAGCAATAGTAACTTGTAGGTACTAGGTACTACTCGCGTCACCACCGTATTATTCACCGTAGTACCTAGTACCTACAAGTTACTATTGTTACTCACTTTTTCGAGTTGATGAATATTTTTAAAATTATTTTAAAATAAAAACATCGTTATTTTTTAACTTTAACTCTATGCTTCGAAAGTACTCTATATATATATATATATATAAAAGAATTGCTCGTTTAAAGGTATTACATTAGATTAAATAGTCAAATGCAACTGCATACATTATAATTTTATACATATACTAAGTATATAAATATTACTTATTTATTCCAAAACGTTACTATTCTTATTTAAACCACAAACTACTCCTGTTATCTCTAACTACCAATAAACCCGGCCACATCATTAGCAACGCATATGATTGACACATAATTGCCGTATCACCACGCTATACCGCAGTATCAAAAAGAGGTCAAGGTCACTAACGTTGATGTGCCTTATGCCTTTTATGGGTTGGGTAGCGACGCAATGGGACATGACGGGGATTTTGTGTGTATTAATAAAATAGAAAATAAGGCTAATTTTGTAGAAGAAAACACCTTTACAATACATTTTGCCGAGTAATTTATAAATGCATGCAGCAGCTGATATATTTTTAACCGACTTCAAATAAAGGAGTATAAGGAGTAAAGACGCCTAGACCGATTTAGAAAATTCTTCTTTTGTTTGAAGGCTTTACTTCGCAGGTGGTCCCATGGTCAGGATCTGATGATGCGTTCCTAGAGAAATCGAGCGAACTCCTCAAATATTATAGGCATACAGAATTTTGGTATTTTCATCAACAATGTAATAATTTTCAGTCAGAAAATATCTTTGGTGGATGGGAACTGATGAAGAAGTCCACGGATGGCTACTGGAACTCCTTAATGCTAAGTATGTCACAGGTATAAGATATTGCGAATAGTTAACCGACTATGATTAAGCAAATACTTATAAATAAAAAGGTACTGAGGAAAATGGTACCATCGAACTGATCTGATGATGAAGCCGGCAGGTAGGCACTAGAACTCCGAAATAAAACAATGTATCCTAGTCGTGTTTGGGCTTATTGGAATTGAAATGAGATGTACTATGGCTATAACTGATTTCCATTTTATTGGAGGTACCTACCAAAACTAAAAATAGAATTATAAACTTTTTTACAAAAAATCAAATTGACTTCCAAAACAAATAATCTTTATAATAATAATATTTATAGACATAATTTTTTACAGCAGTTATTGATTTTACAGCACTCCCGAACTAGGCGGACCTGTATGACTGGAAAAAACAAAACTCTACAAAGCGAAAAATAACTTTCTTTTCCGAATTCGGTGTGAAAAATGGAAAACAATGGGTACAAACAAAAACACTGACTTCAGACAAGAAATATATTTTCTGTGTATCTATTGTAGTATAGCATTTAAGCAATGTTATTGTTACACCAATGACCGCCCCATTTCATGTCCAAGCAATTACTGTCCATACCAGGTTGCCTGGAAGAGATCGCGGCAAGCGATATGGTCGCCCATTGTATGTGTTTAAGACTTAAGTTTCTTTTTATTAATATATGTTATGGTGTACATTAAAACAAACAATAAATAAATTAATATTTTTCATTTTGTAGAGTTTTGTTTTGGAAGTCAGTTTGATTTTTTAGCAATTTCAGGATTGGTTCCATAGTAAAATCACACTAAAGGTGAAAGTTTGTGAGTGTGTTAACGGTGTTTGTTACTCTTTCACACAAAAGCTACTGAACACTCTAGATGAAATTTGGCACGGATCAAATCAAATCAAATCAAATTATTTATTTTTGCAGAAAACACTGTTACAATGGTGTTATTGAATGTTACATGTTTCAAGTGAATCGACCGACAGGCATGCAAAATAAATAAACCATGATTGTACAATCATGGTTTATTAAAATCAAGATCAAGATTGACATTGAAACGTAAAACTAGATAAAAATATTTTAAGATATTAAATTAATGTAATGTCCTCCTTAAAATTAAATTAATATAGATTTTTAATTAGTCATTTATTTAATTCATTCAATAATAATAATCAAATAATTTCAATGTCATTCCTAGTTTAATTACAATAAATTAACATATAAATTATTAGATACATGCATAATTGTTCTATAACTTGATGTCACTGGGAGGTCTTGAATTTGGAAAAAATATCGTTTAAGTAGTCATTCAAATTATACTATAATTTGAATGACTACTTAAACGATATTTTTTACTTAAGCTCTAAAGAGCATTTGTCAACTAAAAGGCTCTTTAGAGTTTTTTTAAATAAGGCAGTATTCATTGCCCTTATTTCTCTAGGTAGTTTATTGAAAATTTCAGGAGCCATCCGAAACACACTTTTGTGCATTAATGTGGTACGGGTTTGGCGCACACAGAGGCGAAGTGCGTCACGTTGTTGCCTATTACTGACTTCTGAGGCCAATGTAAATAAGTTACGATTGACCTTAACAAACATTGAAATCTCATAAATATATATGCTTGGGAGAGTAAGTATTTTGTACTCCTGGAAATACGGTTTACAGGTCTCAACCACTTTAAGTCCAAACATAGCCCTTATGCACCGCTTCTGTGCTTTAAAAATTAGGTCAGTTCCAGTTGAATTTCCCCAAAAAATTACACCATACCTCAGGACTGGAGCAACTAAACCATGATATGCAGTTAACAAGGTGTTGATATTTGAAATCTGTTTCAATTCATGTAGCGCATATACTGATTTATTAATTCTTTTGCATAGTGTTTCAATTTGGGATTTCCATTTTAATTTGTTGTCTACATTTAGACCAAGAAATTTTGTTGTTTGTACTTCAGAAACAGGTTCACCCTTATAGTTAATCTGAGGCATAATTGCTTTCATACGCTGATTAAAGTGGATTATCTTAGTTTTCCCTATGTTTGCCTGCAGATTATTAATGTCTAGCCATTTAATGATTGAATTTAGGGTACTGCTTATATCATGCTCATAAGACGCTCTGTCATTATACTTAATTGCAACGGTGCTGTCGTCAGCAAAGAGTGTCATTGGGTTTGAGTTCACATTTGGAAGGTCATTAATGTATATTAAAAATAATGGTGATCCCAATACACTTCCTTGCGGGACACCATATTGTATTTTACGTCCCTTTGATAAGAATGTATCCTCCATCTTAGTTCTAATATTAAGTCTGTTAATTTGTGTATACTGAGTGCGGTTTTTTAGCTAAGTTTCAATTAATTTTAAGATGTTACCTCTTATGCCATATGTCTCAAGCTTATGTAATAAGATGTCATATCCTTTTTGTATTAGTTCTAGAGTAGCACGATACCAAGTTATAATTAGGAATTAAACAAGAGTCTTCATCTCCAGACATCATGAAGTGCTCTGTGATACAAATAACATCAACGTTCGACTTTTTTTCTAGTAATTCTTGTAAACATACTGTTAATATATGTGACTTGGTCCGCAGCCCAGCAATATAGCGGAGATAGATTATAATCTGGCATAGCACATAGAATACTTTTTATCTCGGGAATATGTTCTCTTGGGATAATTTTTGACATTCACGCGGGCGATGCCGCTAGCAAAAGCTAGTTGTTCATAATGACGTGTACAATAGCCCCTTTTTAGGTTTTGCGTTTAGCCTGTTATGCGTTGTATAAGTTTATAGATAGCGGTTTTACTAATAAAACTGATCGTCATCAGCACATACCAAACTCAAGAGAGTGGTGTCATCATTGTTGCAAAATATTGACACTAACAGCACCTGATAACGTTCTGTTTTATGGGTGAAATTTGTCTTTAGTGTCATGTATCTGTCTTACTTACTCTTTTGCAATAGAATGTAAGCCAAAACATTTTTTTGTACTAAGTAAGAAGACAAACTTATAAATAAAAAAAAACCCTAGGCCCATTTTTATTTCAAGCTACATAATTTATAGATACGCTGCGATCGAAAATCCATTGAAGTCATAACTATGACGTGATATTTTGTGGATACACCCCGATTGAAACAGTAAAGCGCTCAAAACTTTTGAACGGCTGAACCGATTTTAGTCAAATATAGCTATGAACACTCTCGATAGAGTCACCTTTTAAACAACGAAATCAAAATCGGTTCATCCTTCGGGGGTTATAACTTAAATAAGTTATTTGAGGGCCTAGATAAAGTGGCTGTCTATACGAAATCAATTGTCCATAAGTCTTAAATGTATGGTGATTGTGTGATGGAATGATTATCATACAATGCCTAAATTTCCAATCGTAAAAACTTTACCCTTTACAAACCCCGAAGAAAAAAGAGGAGTGTTATAAGTTTCACGTGTGTTGCTGTGTATCAGTGTGTCTGTCTGTGACATCATAGCTCCTAAACGGATGAACCGATTTTAATTTAGTTTTTTTTTGTTTGAAAGGCGACTTTGTCCAAAGTGTTCTTAGCTATGTTTGATCGAAATCGATTCAGCCGTTCAAAAGTAGTTCGCATTTTACTCATTGAATCTTAGTTTTTTCGCAAGATATCATGTCATAATTACGTGTTTCGATAGATTGTCGATTAAAGCGTTTCTACTACTAGGTATGTTATATATTGTTGTTAAACTGGCTAAGTGCGAGTCGGACTCGCGCACGAAGGGTTCCGCACCATTATCGCAAAAAACGGCAAAATAATCACGTTTGTTGTATAGGAGCCCCCCCTTAATTTATTAATATCGAGCAAAAAACGGAAAAAAACACGTTTTTTGTATGGGAGCCCCCCTTAAATATTAATTTTATTCTGTTTTTAGTATTTGTTGTTATAGCGGCAATAGAAATACATCATCTGTGAAAATTTCAACTGTCTAGCTATCACGGTTCATGAGATACAGCCTGGTGACAGACGGACAGACAGACAGACGGATCGTGAAGTCTCAGTAATAGGGTCCCGTTTTTACCCTTTGGGTACGGAACCCTAAAAAGCATGCAATAAAACATAAATCTAAAATTCAAAAAACCCCTAATATAAAAGCATCTAAAAAGCAAAAAATATGCCTCGTACTCGCGTCGGGGAACCGATAAGTATATAAAATAAACGACTGTAAACGTGAGTACGAGGCTTAATTTATGCTTTTCAGAGGTTTTTATGTTGAGGGTTTTTCAATTGTATTTTTTTTGACAACCGTTTTCACTGAATTCACTTTGACCACAGCCCGTGGCGGCAATCACGAAGTTTGTTTCAATGCTAGTGATTTTTTACTAAATGCCTCAATAAACACATATCTTAAATCTCTCGCCAAGCTATAAATAAGCCAAAACTTCCTCAATCCACATAGTTAACCTACTAATTTACAAAAGCCAAAACAAACAATGTTACTCACAGCTTTGTCCCCGAGTTGTTCCACCCGACAATGGAGGAACGCGGTCTGTCCGACCACGGTGGTGACATTCCGAGGCACATTGTATTCGAAGTACGGAAATGACCCCACGCTGTCTTCGCCATAGTGTGCTGTACCTGTGGGCAAAGAAATTTGTTGGGTTAGAGTTGATTTTTTTAACGTTTACTAGCTACCGCCCGCGGCTCTGTCCGGGTGGAATTACTTTTAAATTAAAGCCTATGTGTTATTCTGATGTATCTAACTAATATTATAAATGCGAAAGATTGGATGGATGTATGTTTGTTACTCAATCACACCAGAACGGCTGAATGGATCTTGATGAAATTTGGCACAAAGATAGATTATAGTCTGGTATATAATATATGCTACTTTTCAGTTTACTTAGAGCATACTTGCTTCTGCAAGTAAGCTTTATTAGAATAGAATGGAATAGAATAGAAAACATTTATATTATTATTAAAGATTATTACTGTACAGTACAGTTTCATGAAATTTTTGGGGGCTGTGTCACCCGCGTCCGTAGGTGAGTACCCCTTTTGTTACCCTACACGTGGTCCCCGGGTGGTGCTAATCAGGTGACACTAACTGGTGGTAGGTTTCGGCCGAAGGCTTGCGACCACCCACCGAGCAAAGACGTACCGCCAAGAGGCCTAGCCGTGTTCCGGCACGATGCTCGGTGTAGCCACAAGAGGAGTTGGGTCAAGATAGTTGTTCCACTGCAGGCTGACCAGCCTGACTCGCGTTGTTATGGGCCTAAGCGTTTTGCGAATACTTTCATTGAACGCACAGTTAAGGAGTGGAATTCCCTGCCGGAGTCTTTGTTTCTCTGTCTGCGGCGCGCCGGCGCTTACGTATTTTGTGGTGATGTGCACATCGCGTGCAGTCGCAAAGTGAAAATGTTTATTGAGTTCCAAATTTGATTCTTGCTCAGACTGTTCGCAGTAGGTAATGAACGGTTAGTAGAATAATTCCGGAGCTTTGTTTTTGACTTTTCGAGCATAAAAATAAGTTAAAAAACTAAAACCAGACTACTGAAAAATCGTCCTTTAAAAAGTATGAAACAATAAAACTTTCTTATCTGATATTGTTATGTACAAACTATTCGACATGCGTCGGGTATTAAATAAACAATTTACATGTAATAAGTATTTCATACATAGTGATGTTCAGCGGATAACTGTGGTCATTATGCTACTTTGCAGAATATATAGCTTTCTTACCGTAGGTGTAATACGACCACAGTTATCCTCTGAACACCAATATGAATATGTATAAAATAAAATCCTTCTTCAATGATACCACAAATGAAAAATAAAATTTTGCTCTTGACTTCGTGCCCCCTAGAGGGCGCCATATTCAATTTAATGTGTTTGTAGTTATAGGCTGTGTGCCCATAGCCTATAAACAGCGGACAAACAAAACGCTTCCAACGACATCTCATTTGTCAAATTATGATAAGTAGTTTAGAAGTTATGAGGGAACAGGTGAACATACAAATCATGCACATAAACCTACCTTTTTTTTTAAAAAAAAAGAGAAAATATCCCAAAATTTCGCAGTTTTTTACGTAGTGCGCAGCGAGCACAAGTTTTTCGAGGTAGAAAATTCTGATTCACACTACCCTAACTAATCTATACAACATACCATTAAATCAGAATTACATAAAACTTTGCGATTTTAGCCATTTTGGTGTCGATTTCTACTGGGCTATATTGCCACACCTAATACTTTTACAGGCTTACCTGTGGAGGAAGCAGAAATTTGTTAACGAACTGAAATCATTAGCGGTAAACTGCCAGGAGACTAGAATCGAAGAAGTAAAAGTATGTGCCTTGGTTTACACCCTCTGGTTAATTTTAGACAGGTTATTTAAGAAAATACAAGCTTATACAATCACAGGTACAAGCTACTACAGATCTAAGCCAGTTAACATTTTTATTCAGCGCCTGCACCTACATTAATGCGTCGTCGATACGCCACACACACGTGATCGTGCCATGTCGCAGCAAGATTGTATTAGGCTGGGTCTTGGTTAGATATCGGATATACACGTCATATCATATTGACGTCACGTTCAAGCATGTTTGAAGCGTCATCTGGGTGCTATCGTATTTTAGTGTAAAGCGCTTTCTTCGCTACAATGATGTGTTGTGTTCTGAAGCATCTCATCTGCCTAGCCTTTTTCCCAACTATATTGGGAAAAAGGTCCAGTCCAGTCCAGTCTTACTGGAATCAGCTGAGTACCAGTGTTTTACATGGAGCGACTGCCTATCTGACCTCCACAACCCAGTAACTGGGTAACACGGTACCCCTTGGCAAGACTGGTGTCAGATCTCAAGCTTCTGACAACCCGTAACGACTGTCAAAGATCTTCAAATGACAGCCGGGACCAACGGCTTAACGTGCTTTCACGAGGCACGGAGGAAACTCGGTATGTTGAAATGGTGACCCATCCACGGACCGACCTCGTCAAGCGTTGCTTAACCTTGATGATAGACCCGTGCGGCTGTTATTATTTAGCCACGAGCTCCTCCACGTGCTCTGAAGCATCTCAAAGAACAAATTTACATGTAGTTAAATTTAGCTTTTGTTTTTACTTCTCCGGACCTACTACTTCTCCGGACCTTTTTAACCTGTATGTGAATGATCTGATCGCGGAACGCAGAGGAACCAGAGTAGGCTGTCATTTAGGCAATGTCTGTATGAATAGCTTGAGCTACGCTGATGACATGGTTCTTCTGAGTCCCACCATCAAAGGGTTGAGAAGATTGTTGTCGGTCTGTGAGCGTTATGCTAATGCTCATGGATTGAAATATAACGTCCTCAAAACTGAAACCAAGGTTTTCAAGTCTGGTGTTGGTCCGGAGAACATCCCCATTCTTTATTTGTACGGTGAGACCATAAAGGTCGTAAAACAGTTCAAATATTTAGTGCACATATTGACGGACAGACTCCAGATGACTGTGATATAGAACGAGAGCGGAGGGCCCTCTAACATGCTCGCCCGCAGATTTGTGAGGTGCACCAATGATGTCAAGAACATCTTTTTAAAGCTTATTGCCTGTCGATGTACACTTGCCAACTATGGTGCAACTTCACAAAAAAGATATACAGTACATTAAGAGTTCAGTACAATAATGCTTACCGAACTCTTATGAAACTACCGAGATACTGCAGTACTTCGAGCATGTTTGTCGAAGCGAGAGTCCCGGACTTCTTCGCAACCCTGAGGTCTAGGTTTGCGTCTTTTTGGCAAAGTTTTTTTTTGGCTAAGTCATCTCAAGAGTTACTTTACGGAAATCCATGATGAAGATCCATTTTGCTGTTGCATTCTGCATCCAAAACTGATTGTAGTTTTGGGAAAACAAACACAAAACATTGAAATTCCATAAGACATTAAGAAATTAGCTTCTGTCAGCAGCTTCGACCGTGTGAAAGTCAGAAATTATCCCAAGGGATTAAAATATCGTAATTCCTAATCCCCGGCATATTCCACTCGTTGCCAAATGTTGTCTAAATCCATTTCAGGGAAAATACATGAAAAGGCATCAAAAACAAATTATTATAAAAACAAAAAACCCGACTGCTATAATTAAATTAACTGAAAGGAGAAAAACAAGTTCTATAGTCGAACACAATAAAATATACAATGTAAGAAGTCCGTTGACGTTTCTCATTATACATGCCGCGATAACTTTCTACGTAAGAAATTGAAAAATGAAATTCGTAATCCTAATTAAATACTAGGCCTACATACGCTTAAGTGCCGTAAAACGGCAACTTTCTAAAGCATTCTCCTTAGTAACGGCTAAGTTAAAAGGTTTGAAAAAAATATATATTTATTACTGATTCATGTACATAATATTGAACACAAGGTTTTTACGTGTAACTAATAGCTTTGTTTTCAAAAAATAGTTAACAACACAATAATTTTCGAAACTTTTGGATGTTTAAAAATATTTTTACACAGAAAAAATGATGGCTGGTATTTCTTCATAACTAACATAGCATATGTAAATCAAATAATATTTTGCAAACAAAGCTGTTCAAAAGGAGGTTCAATTTTGATATTTAGGCATCGAGCGGGCGCACGGTCAGTACTGCGTTAGCATTGGGCGTACATATCGCCTTTAGTATTTTTATTGCTGTCAAAACGGGCTTTTTATTTTTTGACAACTTTAGATATAATTTATACAATAAATATTATGAGGTGCTGCTAGTGGAGACAAACGATGTTTTAATTGGTTTTTATATAGTTTTTGTTAGTCCCCGCCTGAAGCATCTCATATTATTTAATGTATAAATTATATCTTGTACTTGTTTTTCTCTTTTCAGGTAATTTTTAGCAAGAGGGTTTTTTGTTTGAAATGGACATACATACATACATACGCTCGAAAAACATTACCCTCCTGCAGTCGGGTAAAAAGACAAACATACAGGCAGATTTAATTTCGCATTTATAATAATATTCAGCGGCTTCGCCCGCGTGAATGTCGAAAATTATCCCGAGGGAACATATGCCCGGGATAAAAAGTATTCTTTGTATTATTCCAGACTATAGTCTATCCCTGTGCCGATTTTTATCCAGATCCGTCCAGCAGTTTGAGCGTGAAGAAGTAACAAACATACACACTCACAGACTTTTGCCTTTATAATATTATTGAGATTAGTAAGATAATATGATTTGGTTACACTGGCCCCTTAACATGGCAAGCCATTTGAAACATTCGCCTGTTTCAGTAGGATTCTTTTCCTTCCAAGATCCTCTGTCTATTTTCTCTAAATTAACATGGTATTTGCATTCTATTTTGCATCCTTTTCCTAGATAAATTGGAGCAATTTATCTTCTTTGCAAGTCAAAATAGGAAAAGAAAATGTTCGTAATCTTACGCGAGTCGGTAGCTATAATAAATTATGCAGAAAGGGTCACTTTGACGTTCGAATAACACGGGTGTCGGAATTTGTAGATATTTGGCCTCTATCATTTCCGATTTCACAATTTTGGCATTTCAATTATTTTTTAATAGGTTTGGTAAGACAACATGATATATCCTTACAGTAGAAGTCCAATAAAATACAATAAAATCTTCTCAGAAAGCACATTAAGCCTTTGGTCTCGGCTGTATTTGTAGATTTGCGGCAATCTTTACGGGCCAGAAAATCTAACACCGGTCTTGGCAATTGGTATCTTAGTACCCATTTTCTGGGTTGTGGAGGTCAGATAGACAGTCGCTCTATGTTTTCAGATACATTGGGTTAAAATGGAGGCCGTCCCCAACATGTACAGTTGGGAAAGCCAAAGCAGAAAAAAAAAAAAACCTACTCCTCCTTTATTCTTTTCTGATTAATTTCGTTGCGGGATCCAATACAATTCAATTGATTCTCATGGACTTCGTCGAGCTTCATTGCCTCGGCGCTTTTCTGGTGGTCGCCACTGTTGATTCTGGCTTTCAGGAGTTGCAGTGGTTTGAGAATAGTGCGGTGGGATTGTCCCAAGTAAAAAAAAGCCTAAGCAAATTTAGTACGTTCCCGAGTGATGATTTTCGCCTTTCAAAGCTTCGGGTGAATGCTAATCGTGAGACATAAAACTAACGAACAAAGAACTACTTTATTAATGTATCAAACCACCTTTTACAAAATCTGCTCAGATCAAATAAAAAGTCAAGATGGAACGTTGCCAGTTGCCAGTGCATCATTGCCAATAAGCCTCTTGGCCCGTTTGTCAATAGACTCAACGACATTGGGATATTTCTGGTGTAGTAGATATTTCTACACACACAAATTTTATTACAATAATCCCACATGCATTGCCAAAACAACACTGCTTCTGACATCAGCTATGTAGTGTTTGTTTCAGATTTTCTTAGATCAAATAAAAAGTCAAGATGGAACGTTGCAAACAACAAGGTGACGCCGGTTAAAACTACGCCTTTGCTTGTCAGGCGAGCTTTTTATTTGATCTGAGAGCTCGACTGACAAGCTAAGGCGTAGTTTCGTTGTACATGTGTGCGTGTAATTATGAATGTATACGACAAGGCGTAGTTGTCTTACTGGTCACCCCAAAGCTCCAGAGCCTTGAACATCGACGCCATTGTGGCCAGTCTGTCGGTTTTTTATCCGTTAAATTTCGGGGAGTGTGCGATGGAACTGCACAATTTGATACAGCCTAGATCTTTCCATCACCGGACAACAAGACGTGCGCCACCGGCACATGGTGGACATCCCACCCATACGAACAAAGCGTTTTGCGAATACTTTCATTGTACGCACAGCTAAGGAGTGGAATTGCCTGCCGGAGTCTTTGTTTCCTGATAGCAAGGTTGTAACCTTGGGGTCTTTAAGTCAAGAGTGAATAAGTTACTTCTAGACAAGCGTGCTTCACCGTCGACCACATCATCACTTACCATCAGGCGAGATAGTGGTCAAACGCGAGCATATAGAAAAAAAAAACAAAAATGTCCATTATTTTCTTTGGCATTAAAATATTATAGCATTAAATGTTTTTTAACCAAACTATATTGGGATTGACTTCCAGTCTGTAGCAACTGCGTATCTGACCTCCACAACCAAGTTCCTGGGTCTTCTTTTTCTTCTATCTCTTGGTAAGACTGGTGTGTGATTTGATGGCTTCTAACTACCCGTGACGATTGTCAAAGATCTTTAAATGTCAATCGGACTTTATTTAACGTTCTATCCGAGGCATGGTGGAATCTCGTTATGTAAAGATGGTCACCCATCGACAAACTGACCTCGGCAAGCGTTGCTTAACCTTAAAGATCGACCGGCGCCATTATGTTTTATTAATAAGCCATTTTATTTGAAACATTATTTATTTTTATGCATTAAATATTATGACAAACGCAACGACTTATGCAGCTCATTATATCATACCCAGCAATTCTGTTTGCAGCAGAAAGAATACAAAATGACACAATTATCCTAAACAAAAGGCTGTGTTGATTAAGGAATTATTCAGGAATGAACAACATCTGAACTACGAGTATAACGTCCCTGTTCAGGTAAACGGGCCTAATTTTAGGGGTCATTTGAGCCTCTATTTGTGAATTAGGCAATGTTGTGATAGACGTGGCTTATAGTCATGTTTTTTTTTTGTTATTTGCCCGATTTGTCCGTCAATTACTTAATTTTGTTTTTAATTTTTTGTATCTTTTTTGTATTTTGTACCAAATTATATATTTTTATGTTTGTTAATAGACTAATTTTATTTAATATTTTAATTGACTCAATTATTATTTTTTGTAAAGTGATGGCCTGAAACACATAAATAGAAATTCTTGTCTAAAATCTTGCAGTTGTAATAAAATATTTTACTTGGGGGAGAAATGTCGAGATCCGCAAGAGAACCAGGGTTACCGACATAGCCCGAAGAATTGCCAAACTTAAGTGGCAGTGGGCAGGGCACATTGCTCGCAGAACGGATGGCTGATGGGGCAGAAAAGTTCTGGAGTGGCGACCGCGAACCGGAAGACGATACGTTGGAAGGCCTCCCACTAGGTGGACCGATGACCTGGTTAAGGTTGCGGGAAAGCGCTGGATGCGAGACGCACGGGATCGGTCAATGTGGCGACGCCTGGGGGAGGCCTATGTCCAGCAGTGGACGTCTTTCGGCTGAAATTATGATGATGACTTGGGGGAGGCCTATGTCCAACAGTGGAAGTCTTTCGGCTGATATGATGATGATGATGATTTTAGTTATAATTTACATATAAGGACTATTTATACCATTGTTTTAGAAATAATACTACTGCACCAAATGTACATTCTTGTGAACGTACTTACTTTTAATAAATTATTCTTATTCTTGATTGAGACCCCGTTTTGAAAATTCTTTTGTTTGAAAGAGTATGTTCCCAAATTGGTCCCATTTTAATTTGGTGAGGATCTTATAAAGAACTTCGGAGATATACAACAGAACTCTTCAATAAATGACGGAAAATCTCTCGGTATTGCTGCAATCGCATGTCTGTTTATTGTTTATACCATTTCATAACATAACAACACGCCAGTACGCTATAAAGGGGTACGCAGATGTGTACAGGTCACCTTGGTACACTCTCATTTGACTGGTTGTGTTCAAGTTTCATGATAATTATTCGGATAATCTATTCTGGCATTATAGGTACGTTACTAACGAACTTGCCTATTAGGTACTATTCAAAAGTGATTAGAGTGATTATCATTAAAAAAAAACATTACGAAAAGATACTACCGACTTCCAAATAAAAACACTACTAAGTGAAATATAACTTTCTTTTTGGAAGTCGGTGTCAATGACGAAAAAATATGAAAGAAAGTTATGTTTCACTTTGTAGTGTTTTTTTATTTGGAAGTTAGTAGTATTTTTTGTAACAAAACTTTTTATGTTAATCTAAAAATTCTCCAACCTATGTTACAGTATTACTTCTAAAAAACAATGAGTATGGTATTATTAGCTGCCTGCGGCCTCACCCTCGTGCAAATTGGAAAATATTTTAAGGGGATGTATTCCCGGGCTAAAATGTATTCCATTTTCTATTCTAGGCAAAGGTCTACCTGTGTGTTAAGTTTCATCCAAATCCATTCCGCCGTTCAGTTGTGAAAAGAGAAAAATAGGCAGACTGACATAGTTTCTTTCACTAGCTGTCGCCCGCGACTTCGTCTCCGTAACATTTTAGTACTTTGAATAGCCTTTTTTATCGCACTGTAATATTGTAGGTGTGTGGACCACCTTACTTTGGTTCACCATACAAACTTTTACCCGCCTTTCTATCCCCCGAAGGATGATTGCCGGGATAAAACTATCATATGTCCTTCCCAGGGTCCCAAACTATCTCCATGCCAAATTTCATCTAAATCAGTTCAGCGGATTAAGCGTGAAAAGGTAACAGACAGCCAGACAGATAGACAGAAAGATAAACAGATTTACTTTCTCATTTATAAAATTAGTATGGAAGTATGTAAAAGAAAATTTAACTAAAACTGTTTTCCTTATTTCTTAATAACCCCTCCTAAAGAATCCACGTTTACTTTGTGTAAATTATTTCATCACCACTACTCTCAAAACGGTGAAGGAAAACATCGTGAAGAAACCGGTATATTTGGTTCTAGACAAAAATTCGAAGACATGTGACATCCGCCAACCCGCACTGGGCCCGCGTGGTTGATTACGGCCCATTCTCTCTCACAGAGAGGAGGCCTGTGTCCCGGCAGTGGGAACATTAATAGGCTGATGATGTGATGTGATGTGATGTGAAATAATCCAAGGCTGACAACACTTTCATGTTTCCTAAACTAGTTTTGCAGTCGGTTGCCGCAATCCCCATTTTGGTATACAATAACGCACAGGTAAGTCTAGGCAAAAACGATAGATGTTTTTCCTCTTTTGCATTTAAATGAAATCTAGCTAATTGTCCATTTATCTAAGCAACATTAACACCACTAAGCTAACCTCTACCTTATATCCTCAACACCCTAACAAAATTGCTTGCATCCCAATCTTAAGTTACTTAAGCTAGCAATTCCTACGGTTTGTCGGCAACCTGAAAGTCTGACCACGGTCTAACCCTAGAGTATCGGTTTTCCTTCAGTAATTGGATTGCGGAAGGCGTACGCTTCGTGTAAAGTATCTATGTATAACCCCATCTAGTATTTAAGCTTAGCATGGGAACCTACGTGGTCAGAAATAGTTATGTAGTGAAGGAGAATTTAGTTCTTGTTTACACAAGCTTTTAGATGTTTATGATATATCATCTCTGTTTAAAAGGAGGCACTGCACTGAACTTGGATTATTACAGACTGATACGATTTTTGTGTGGTTGGTGAGTTTTAGTTTTATAGGAAGTTGAAACAATGCGTCGAATATTCGATTTAAATTGTGTAATTGCCAATAGGAATCTAAGAACAAAATCTCCAGAAACTTGAACATCGTCGCCGAGTTGCCGGCTTGTCGGTTTTTTATCGATTACATTTCGGGGAATGTGCGATGGAATTGCATAATCTAATTCCGCCCAGCCCGTTTCATCATCGGACTACCAGACGTACGGCGATGCGCCATCGGTACATGGTGGACATCCCACCCATACGCACTAAACGTTTTGAAAATACTTTTATTATGCGTACAGCTAAGGAGTGGAATTCCCAGTGTGTTTCCCGATAGCTACAATCTAGGGGTCTTTAAGTCAAGAGTGAATAGGTTACTTCTAGGCAAGCGTGCTCCATCATCGATCACATCATCACTTGCCATCAGGTGAGATGGTGGCCAAGCGCGAGCCTAGGTTAGGTAAGGTTAGGTTAAAACGGGCTGTTTTCCGCAACTCCACGACTAAGCGCGTATTTTGCGTACGGGTGGGAATTAACCTTCTACCAACTTTCTCACTCGATCTATCCCAACTCCTCGAGGAAGGCCAACAGCGCCTTCGTGTTGCTGACTACCTCCTGTACGGTACCTGGTTCACCGAGGTATTTGGCCCTGTAACCGGCGATTACTGGGCAGCTTAGAAGCAGGTGCGATGCTGTTTCGTCCTCCTCCATGCATGCCCTGCACAGCGGGCTGTCCGTAATCAGAAGACAAAAAGGTGCTTATTAAAAGTCCCGTGGCCAGTCGTTACAGCTGTGACTGCTCGCAACTGCTGTTTCGTCAGACGTAGGGCCTTCTGCGTAAAACGACCATCCAAAGAGGGAAGTGCCTCCTTGGACTGCCTGCACTCACTGTGATCAATCCACAATTTGTGGTGTTGCTCCTTGGTGCGTTTCCTTACCAGACTGCGGAGGTATCCAAATGTCATAGGCACGATTGGCTCCGGACCAACCGCCGCCATACTGGACCCCCTACGCGCAAGCTCATCCGCCGCATCGTTGCCTCGGGAGGCACTATGCCCCTTGATCCATTGAATGGTTACTTTATTGCTTGACCCAACCTGGTTTAGGCGTTGGTGACACTCGTATATCAGTCCGGAGCAGACGGTGTGGCTGCCCAGCGCCTGCAGGACGGCCATGCTGTCAGAGAGAATTCGTATTGGGAAGTCCTTTACCTTCCTGTCTAGAATGGCCGATGCGGCCAGGGTGATGCCCACACACTCTGCCTGGAACACCGTGTTGTGTGCCCCAAGCGGCGCGGCTATATGGATGTTGAGGTCCTCCGAGAACACCCCCGCACCTGAGCCATTACCTGTCTTGGAACCATCGGTGAAGATTCTCAACTCGTCTGGGCGTAACCCCTCACAGCGGTGGTCCTCATGGAGTTGGATCTTGTATTTTTTGTCAAAAACAAACTGTTTAGGTATCCGGTCACTAATTGCTGTCGTAAGAGGAAACTCTTTATTTAGGTCCTCCAGCAGAGCCGTGTGTAGTGTCGTTCTCCTACCCCAGAGATCCAATGCCTTAAGCCGCACTGCCGCCGTCGTGGCCTCTTGCTGAATGAAAAGGTGGAGCGGAGGCAGATCCAGCATAGCCTCGAGCGCAGCTGTCGGGGTAGTTCTCATGCAGCCTGTCGTCGCCATGCAGGCCAGTCTTTGCATGCATTGCAGTTTGCTCACGGCTGTACTTAACTTTGTGCGGGGCCACCAAACCACGGCCCCATAGGAGATCATGGGCCGAATCACCGCGCAGTACAGCCAGAGAATGATTTTGGGGGACAGGCCCCATTTCTTGCCTATCATTTTCTTGCGTTGCCAGAAGGTAATGCACGCCTTGTATTATATATAATATACAAGCGCGAGCCTATATAAGATAAAAAAAAAAAACTTTTTCGATTTCATCGATTAACAAAATCAAACTGTCTAGTTTCTTACAAGCTTTTATTTAACTTGCAATGTATGTAAGTGTGATCGGGTCAAATTTTGCAACTAAATTTTAAAGCATTTATCCTCAACCGTTTAAGATGATTTTTTTTCATCCACGTTTAGTTTGGATGACAAAGCATGGTTAACTAAGTGACCTCATTCTAAATCCAATATGGTGGATGGCCCGACTAATCATTTTTGGGCACTGCCATGATATGGGTATCAAATTAAAGGGTTTACTGAAAGACACGAAAAAAGGTAGTTAAAAATATGTTTCTTTTAATAATTTTATGCCCAAGTATGTTTAATTCGACTTCTAGTCTAACAAGATGCAACTGAATACTAGTATTATAATTAGCATTTTCAAAGTTATTTGAAATTAACTGATTTATATTTTATAAAAATATGCTTGTCACTGATATTTTTATAGCCGATTTCAAAACAAATCCAGAAAACGAGTGAAAGACAACAGTTGCCCGATATCAAAACAAATCACTAAATTACTTTTTCAAGCAATACCGAAACACATCAACACGAAACTAAATCAAGCGCTGAATCCATTCAACGCAAGCGTAACATCCGGAGCCCACCAAACAAAGTTAGCCATACATCACGTCAAATATAATTTTAAGTAGAACGTTTTAGTACTAACAGCAAGTTTTGCGCTTAACTCGTTAGCAACGCATAAAGCAAGTCAAATATTTATGCAATCCTTTGTTGAACTTTCATCTACATTTAACCGACCGTGCATTTACGGGAGACGTCGTTATTATTAGTTTTGGCGGTGAATATGTTGTTTGATGATAGTAAGTACGTTCATCAGGCAAAGGGCCACTTGCGCGTTCCTGGGTTCGTGTAAAAATTGTCAAAGTATATTACGTAACTTGAAAACATGACTTATGTTTATAGAGATATTTTAATAATTATGGTCTCAAATAAAAGGTATAGACGTAGAACTATTTTATTCGTTTAAATAATGTAAAACGTTGTACGCATTTACAAGATATTCGCTAATCTAAATTAGGCGCATAAAAACGCGATTTATTTCCTATATAATAAATGTACAGCAAACAAATTAATCGTGGTGGTTATTTGCGACGTTGAACGAATGATGCAAATACAATACGATTAAAAAAAACCTGCCAAGTGCGAGTCAGACTCGCGCACGAAGGGTTCCGTACCATTATCACAAAAAACGGCAAAAAAGTCAGGTTTGTTGTATGGGAGCCCCACTTAAATATTTATTTTATTCTGTTTTTAGTATTTGTTGTTATAGCGGCAACAGAAATACATCATCTGTGAAAATTTTCTTTCAAAGATAAGAAAGTATTCTATATTGTACACGAACACGCATACAAGTTCCATTCATAGTTCATTCATTTATTTTTGGTCGGATTACATTTCAGACCACAGACATTGACAAATGTGAGGTCAAATACCGGGTTATTAAACCCGGCATTACTTTTTAATTGTGGAACGCGCCTCATAAGTTATGATTACAAGTCCGAGTTTACAAACACTACTATTAATTTATTTAAGACGACGACTAACGCCAACGACCTTGAGGGAGCAAAACGCGCACTTGTTTCACACCCGCGCGACCGCGAAAATTTTCTTTCAAAGATAAGAAAGTATTCCATATTGTACACGAACACGCATACAAGTTCCATTCATAGTTCATTCATTTATTTTTGGTCGGATTACATTTCAGGGCACAGACATTGACAAATGTCAGGTCAAATACCGGGTTATTAAACCCGGCATTACTTTTTAATTGTGGAACGCGCCTCATAAGTTATGATTACAAGTCCGAGTTTACAAACACTACTATTAATTTATTTAAGACGACGACTAACGCCAACGACCTTGAGGGAGCAAAACGCGCACTTGTTTCACACCCGCGCGACCCAAAATTTGGTAGTTTTTTGTACTTTCCTTATTATTCTATGACTTAAAAAAAAAACCTCAGATCAAAATGTAGATAATTAAATTGTCTTTGAGATGGTGTCAATTTCATTAAAATACGCCCAGCGGTTTTGGTGTGATTCTCGTGTTTTTGTCCGTTTTAGACATAACTTTACAAATTATTTACACTATGTTATACGGATAAAGCTCAAAATTTGCTCAGATCAAATTATTAAGAAAATAGTCTAATATAACATATATTTTTTTCAAAAAAATACGACTAGTCATTTAGACGTGATTCTCATTTTAAAATCAGCTACTCAAGGGAATCGGCGCCTTAATCCGACTAAACGTGCAAGTGGTGGGCCTTAGTAGGTTTAGTCTGAAGTTTTACTACATAATGCACCACCAGATTATGTAATTGCTTCAACACAGGAGTATACGCGACCTTCCTGATTTGATTTATTATATTACACCGATAAGCGAAATTTCATGTACGCTCACTTGGAGGCTTGTGATGCAATTCAACCGGTTTGCATCCGAAATTTTATTAGAAAATACTTTTACGATATTGCCGACTCAATTCATATTGCTTCGCGCCCTAATCTGCACGTAGATGATATTATATCTCTATGGATATAATATCATCGCCAGTCGCGATGGAGGCATATGTGGATGCCCTCTACCCCAGCTAGAGTCAAGTAAGTCAATGGATACCTAGGACTCTTTGAGTTATCACAGTATCTAGCTTTTTCCCATTCATTACTAGCGTTTTCCAGCAGCTTCAAACATTATCCCACGGAGACGTACAACCGGAATAATTAAATCATATGTCACTGATTAAACTAATTCGTTTGGCTAAGGTTCATAGTTCCTTGGCACATAGGTCGACCTTGAAAAGGATAAGGACAAAGGATTCATGCTCATATAATTTTTAACATTATATACATATTTACGTTCCCGTGGGATGATGATCGACTTTTACTTGGAAGAAGCCTCTGGAAAAAGCTAGTACTTGTATTAAAATATTTAACTTATATACTTAAATTATAAAAGCCGTATTATTTCTCAAAATATAATCAGCCTGTTACGGACCCAACTGCAGGGCAAAGGCCTCTTCTCATTCAGAGAAGACAAGAGCCTTAGCACAAGCATTAACTGATTTGCAATAGTTGGCAAAATATATATCCAAATTCCATAAAACTCCGGTATTTTTTATCCAACAATAAAATTAAATTTATTGGCTTCACTGTCAGAATCGAATAAAGCGAAACTGAGATGTTTTGGCTATCTAACAAACAACCGAATCAATAGGTATTTTGATTTATTTTATTGGTGGTATACCGCATCCATCACGAATTATATTGAACGTCAATGAAACCCTTTCACATTCCAGCAGCCATTTTGCCAAATTGCCAGACTAAAATCGCGCAGTTCACATCTCATTTACTCTGTTTTTACGATTCCTATATTTTAAAAGATCAACTTCAACGGAAATTATATCCTATCTTTATACAGTGTGGGTTGCTTTTTATTTGTTAGTGTTCTCAGGTGGACAATAATAAGAGATAATGTTTTATTATTGTGATTGTCAATGTAGTCTGCTCTATTATTAAAGTTTTGGGATATCATTTTCGCAGTTAAAATGGTCATTAAAAGATATGGAAAGGTCGGACTATTAATATTAAATGTTATATTCTAAAATTGTGAGATTGTAGACAACAATATGAGGTAAAAATAATAACAGAAATCCCGGGATTATCATTAAAATAGACGGAAGTAATGGATACTCGAGCTATCAAAGCGTATGACCAAATGGAAATTTAAGAAATGCGTTGAATTGTGAAAATCAGAGGTATTAAAATATTCTTAATGACAAGAGTGAGTTTTTATAAACAATTACATAGCAAACTAGCAACGTGCCTCTTTACCTGGATCAAACAATATCTTTAAAACATATGTATGTACTTACATAATTAGCCTATGTCTATCTTGAATAATGTGTCTTTCAAATGGCGAAATTTTTTTCAAATAGGTGCAGTATTAGCTAAATAAATACAGACTCATTCACAGATAAACTATTTTTTTTTTTAATTACCAACGAAACCTTATTCCAGCGAATTAATTCAACACAACAATATATACTATCACGGAAAGTAGGTAGCATTACATCGGCTCTAATGTGATTATACAAAGGTAAGCAGCGTAAGCCTATTAATAGAGTTTCCGTTTCTGCTACTATCGAATGTTCACAGTTGGATTTACAACCTTGTTATATTGTATTGTATTGTTTAGTTCGGTTTCTATATGTAACTGACCGTAATTAGGTACAATTACAAGGCGTAATGAAATTTTGTGTTCCGATATGTTACTGATATTAACTGTCTTCTTGATGAGTCTGCCATACGGTAACTTAGTTATTTTTTGTTTCTATTAGTTACTTGTCATAATTAGTACCTATATATTGCTAGGTGTAGGGGCCCGTGCCTAAATAATAACAGCCGCACTGGTCGATCATCAAGGTTAAGCAACGCTTGACGAGGTCGGTCCGTGGATGGGTGACCATTTCAACATACCGAGTTTCCTCCGTGCCTCGAAAAGCACGCTAAGCCGTTGGTCCCGACTGTTGTTGGAAGATCTTTGACAGTCGTTACGAGTAGTCAGAAGCTTGAGATCTGACACCAGTCTTGCCAAGGGGTATCGTGTTGCGGAAGTCAGATAGGCAGTCGCTCCATGTAAAACACTAGTACTCAGCTGAATCCGGTAAGACTGGAAGCCGACCCCAATATAGTTGGGAAAAGGCTAGGCTGATTGATTGATTGATATTGATAGGCGTTACGTTAAGTTATCGTCAGTTAACTTCTTGATGAGTCTGTTTAGTCATTTGTGGTATCCATGCTTCAAGTTACATAATCTTCTTCTTAGCGAATCAAATGTAATTATATATTTATATGTATTTGGTCCGGAGATGGATCGATTAGAAAATGTATTTGCCATCGTGGCGAATGGATTATATAATCCACAGAAGTCGATAGTACAGGATGCGCTAGATGTAAGAAAATTTACTTAATAATTTAATTTTAGTCATTAGCAACTGATAAGGCTTGATTTCTAGGATCAAGTCTGTGACTGCACAATTCTCCGTAACATTCTAGCATAATGTACATACGTAATTGTGAAAGTAATTAAACGAGTCTGCGTTATATTCTCTACAAAAAATATACCACTAATCACAAAAATAAAACAGCCATCTCCTTTCAAGAAAAAGGCCACAAAACTCCAAGCTAACGAGAACATCCTTGACAACCTTTTGCAAAAATCACCATCAAAGGAAAAAAACTCACGTATAAAATGCTGAAGGCAAAAGCCTTTTTGCATTCACATCCTCAACTTAATGCGTTTAGATGGTGATATTAGTACTTCCTTTAAAGCCTAGGCTTAGTGTAAGGCTATTAGGTCAAGTGGCCGCCGTGTGTGGCTTCCAGCTAAGCCTGTTACATTAATAAGAATCCTGGAAACGTCTGCAGACTTAAATGCAGAGATATTTGGTGGTGGTAAGGGATCAAGTTGGTCTAGTAGTAACTGTTAAAATCATTGAGATTATAGCACGTGGTTTTGGTTAAGGCATACCAAAACCAGAAGTTGATGATGATTTTATACTTCTTCCTAATATTATAAATGTGAGGGTCTGCAAGTGCGGATAATATGTTTGTTGAATCAATCACACCTAGACGGTCACACGGATTTGTAATTTTGGTACATCGAAATGGCAGTCGCTGGATTGAAAATAGAATAATTTTTATCCTTAGATCCTGTGGAAAACTATTGACTAGTTTTTACAATGGAAAAACATAGTTAGACAATTTTAGATGATGACCATGATTGGAAGTTTATGGTTGAAAAAGATCAAACAGATTTGGTGGGTGATGAAGACAAAAATCATGAAATAAATAAGCAGCAATAGAAGCAATAAAGTTTTTAAAGTCACAAAAAATAATAAAAGATATAATCAAAAACAAATAACAAGAGATAGAAAACGAGATTTTAGATAGGAACATGATATCGCAAAACAAAACAAATATTTTTATTACTTAACCTTATACTTCACCCCATTTTATGAACATTATCCCTACGTAGAGACAGAGTTAATAAAGTAACAAATTTTGTAATAACATCGCACGTGTTCATATTATTACGGTAAATATTTGCTATTTCATCTAATACTGAAATAGGTTCGATAATCATTTTTATTCTGATTATAAAAGCCGTACAAAAGTGGAAAGCACGTGGCCGCATAATAACAGACGCAAGGGTCGATCAATAAGGTTAAGCATTGCTTGCAGATTTCAGTTCGGGGAATCATCTTAACATACAGACTTTCCTCCGTGCTTCGGAAGCCCCCATCTTTAGTCTAATAACAATATTTTTTAGTTTATCGATAAAAATACTGAAATAGAATACTAATAGTAAAACAGAATCAAAATTAATCGAAAAACGAATGACATATAACAATTTAAAGAAATATATCTGTCCCTCTCTATGAAAACGCCAGTTTCTATAGCAGTTGTATGGGCGTCGTGCTCTCTGACGTCAGATAAGTCGGTCTTCTCTTTCAAATTCTCAACTTTGACGCTTCATAACTTCGTCTCTGATCAAGATATTTAAAAAAACGTTCATATTTGTTTAAATAAGTATTTTATTAAGCATATAATAATATATGCGTATTCCCTATTGTTACAGTTATCAGAAGCGAAGAAACCTGAAACAAGTCTTGCCGAGGGATATCCTGTTACATCATTATTTGTCGTATCCTTTTTTATCGAATTACTTTTAAACATATACTTGGTATATATATTTGTAATCACCTCTTAAAACCCTTAATTTTGATACCCCTAACGGTGGGAGTGGAAGAAAAAAAATTGGGACCCGCACAATAATATGGCGCCCAAAAGAAGCTACGTTTGTTTTTTTTTTAACTTTACCTATCTAAGAACAATTAGGCGGTCAAGACTTATCCAACGATGACTCAATTATATAAATCGGTCTAGCGGTTTAAAGAATGAATATTACATACATACAAACATACAAGATACGCGCGAAAAACATAACCCTTTTCCTTGCAGTCGGGTAATGAGGGAATATTATTATATGGGACTTAAACAAAACTGGTGCAATATGAGTGTAGTACAGTTGCAGCTCTGCTCCACACTTCGGCGAATGCAGGCGTGATGATATTTAAAATTCGTAAGAACTTTGCAAATAAGAATAAGTTTTGTCTTAAAAAATCTTAGATACTTTTTGTTTGTTTCGTAATAGTACGAGTATTCATAATGTTTGCATTAGATCGGATCAGGTTTTAAAGAAAATAGATTTTACAATGCATGTCCTCGAAAAGAGCGTTTTCCAAGCAGCCAAACTGTGCGGAAAGTGTCACTTTTTTTACTAGTGCTTTTTACTTTCCTGTACTTTTTTTTAATTTTTAACTCCAACGTCTGCCCGCCGCATAGAATTTTTATTATTTGGGAAAAGTTTAAAAAATTAGTTAAGTACAGTCATTCATATAAAAGGTAAAACAAAACTAATACTTCATTTAAGGCGTTTTTAATTACTGTAGATTTAGATTTTGATCAATAAATTAATTTTAAATATTCATTAAATATGTTTGGCAGAATGAATATTTTGCTCGTGCCTTTTTGCGTTACGACGTGACAGCTATTTGCACATGCGCAGTAGATATGCCCGAGGAACTATGAACTATTACTTAATCTGTGGATATGCTGAGCGCCCTTGAATAAGCGCCGTTTTATTAATTTCTTGCTTGGTTCAGATATATTTTTAGGGTTCCGTACCCAAAGGGTAAAAACGGGACCCTATTACTAAGACTTCACGATCCGTCTGTCTGTCTGTCTGTCTGTCTGTCCGTCTGTCACCAGGCTGTATCTCATGAACCGTGATAGCTAGACAGTTGAAATGTTCACAGATGATGTATTTCTATTGCCGCTATAACAACAAATACTAAAAATATAATAAAATTAATATTTAAGGGGGCCTCCCATACAACAAACGTGTTTTTTTTGCCATTTTTTGCTCGATATTAATAACGGCAACAGGTAAACGCTTGAAATATTCACAGAATATTTAGTTGTATATTCACTTCAAAAAATAATAATTATTAAAATAAAATAAAATAAATTAAGGGGGGCTCCCATACAACAAACGTGATTTTTTTGCCGTTTTTTGCGATAATGGTGCGGAACCCTTCGTGCGCGAGTCCGACTCGCACTTGGCCAGTTTTTTAATTTCGTCGCACAATGCATAGTAAAATTTTGTATGATACACGTGCATAAGATGATTTCCGACTCGTGTCGATTTATCCACTCACTGGCTTCGCTCGCTCGTGAATAAAAACCACTCTTCGGAGATTACCTACTTGCCGCACTTGTAGCATAAATAACTATTGCTATACACAAATCTTTTGACATAAGTGTTTTACAAACACTAGAAGTTCTCTCTCCTTGAGTGGTAATTCAATTATAATAAATTATGGATTTCTGTAGAACATTCTTCTCTAAGTGAAGTATGTACTTTGAATTCATATTAAGGATTTTGTCAGTAATTTCTTTATATTTATTTTTAATTTGTTTAAAATGTTTGTAAGATCTTCCAAATTCTTCACTCAAAACATCGCATGCTTTGATAGAACCTTTAATTATTCTGTCACGAACAATATCAAAATCATGAAAAGAGACTTAAAAAAAAATCGAAACAAAATATGAAAGAGACCATTACAAAGTCAAAGACATTAATAGTATTTTATGCAATGGTCATATAATAGAGGTTATTAAAAAAAGAGCGTGGGTTTATAATATTAACACGCGAGTGTTTTAATACCTAATTATATGCCGTTGCATACACTACGTTATCACTCTTAAATTTGAAATAAAATAACAGTTGGAAAGGGAAAAAATATGTGGTATGGCGGGCAATTTAAATTCTCATTTACTATTTTACTATTATATCATTTACTATTATATCTCACCGCGCGCCTCCATAGATATGACACTACTTTTCGACAGTAAGTCAAGAAGCCCATAAACGCCAATAAATTAAAAAGTAAAAGTGTACTATAAACATTAAAACGTTATTTTATGATACAGTTGTTTGAAAATAGAAGGAAAATGTTGCACTGTTTTGTTTCTTTTTTTGAAATTTTACCTATCCACGAATATAAAGTACATGTTTATACAATATTTTTTGAATTCATATTTGGAACATTACGTTGTGAGTGTAGATAAAATAATTTGACAATTTGCTTTGATTAATAGTTAAAACATTAAATTACACTGAAGTAGGGATAATGCATTTTTCACATCGAACATCATATTATGATAGACGAGAGGCCTGAAAAAGTGTCACTCTATAAGGAATAACGATTTTAATGAAGTACAAAAAAAAAGTAAATATAAAAAAAAACGAACTAAAAAAATACGTAAACAAGGAGAAAATCATGCTGTGCAGTCGGAGGATACATATTTGCGAGATGGCTGATGAAAACCAGATGTATCCTCTGTATATTTTTTGCACTCTTTAGTGTTTGCTATAGAAGTCGGTTTATTTTTTGAGAAAAAAAAAATATTTCTCTTTTTAGTTTTAATACCCTATCACTAGATACCCCCAGAGAGAAGGCCTGTGTCCCAGCAGCGGGAACATTAAAAGGCTGATGATGATGATGATGATGACCCTATCACTAAAAAGTGATAAAAGTCTATAGTCAGGTACAGTCGGTAATAGCTCTTACCTGACCCACCCTAAAAACGACCGAATTTGAACCCTCCTCCTGTAACATTAAGGGTTGTTTAATTGTATGAGTTTATCAGATTAGCATCTATTCGATTAACAAATACAATGATAATATTGTACAGAGACGCAAATTTTATCTTTAAAACGCTAGCGTTAGGATAATTATAACTATTTGCTATGTGATTTAGATTTAAATGCTGTAGGACTAAAAGTTTATTAGAGTATTGAATAAATTGTATATTGCGATGGAAGGGCGGAGTCTCCTAACACAGGCATTACTTGCTTAAAAGGAGGCTCCAATCACCAACGAATGTATAACTTTTTAGTTCGGCAATAAATATTTTGTATTTGTATTTTGTATTGTAATATAATTAGTGTCATTGCTACTAATAGCTTATTTTAACGATTAAAACAAAAATGTATGCCAAACGCTTTCGAAATGTCACGTCATCAATCCCATTTTTGGCATTTCGACCATTGGCATCGCTGACGTCGTAAAAATTGTCTTATAATCACTGGTCTAGAGCTTCTTGAGGCTCTAGACAATTGTGCCAAGAAGCTCTAGACCAGTCATTCTATCAACGAAAGCAACGCCACTGTAATTTGTAAAATGTCAAAAATGTATGCGAATGTCAAACGCTATCAAAATGTTACTTGATCAATCCCTTTCATTTTAGTATTTCGACCATCGGTATCAATGACATCGAACGACAGTTGTCTAGAGCCTCAAGAAGCTCTAGACCAGTGATTCTATCAACGAAAGCGATGCGACAGTCATTGGTTAAATGTAAAAAACTGGCCAAGTGCGAGTCGGACTCGCGCACGAAGGGTTCCGCACCACTATCGCAAAAAACGGCAAAAAAATCACGTTTGTTGTATGGGAGCCCCCCTTAATTTATTTTATTTTATTTTAATAATTATTATTTATTATTTTTTGAAGTGAATATACAACTAAATATTCTGTGAATATTTCAAGCGTTTACCTGTTGCCGTTATTAATATCGAGCAAAAAACGGCAAAAAAACACGTTTGTTGTATGGGAGCCCCCCTTAAATATTAATTTTATTATATTTTTAGTATTTGTTGTTATAGCGGCAATAAAAATACATCATCTGTGAAAATTTCAACTGTCTAGCTATCACGGTTCATGAGATATAGCCTGGTGACAGACGGACAGACAGACAGACAGACAGACAGACGGATCGTGAAGTCTTAGTAATAGGGTCCCGTTTTTACCCTTTGGGTACGGAACCCTAAAAAAGTATGCGAATGTCAAACGCTATCAAAATGTTACGAGATCAATCCCTTTCATTTTAGCATTTCGACCATCGGTATCAATAACATCGAACGACAGTTGTCTAGAGCCTCAAGAAGCTCTAGACCAGTGATTCTATCAACGAAAGCGATGCGACAGTCATTGGTTGAATGTAAAAAAAAATATCCGAATGCCAAACGCTATCAAAATGTTACGTGATCAATCCCTTTCATTTTAGTATTTCGACCATCGGTGTCACTAACATCGAACGACAGTTGTCTAGAGCCTCAAGAAGTTCTAGACCAGTGATTCTATCAACGAAAGCGATGCGACAGTCATTGGTTTAATGTAAAAAATGTATGCGAATATCAAACTATTAAAATGTTACTGTTAATGATCAATCTCTTACACCCTTACATATTTTGACAATCGCCATCGCCATTAGAATGTCGGTCACCGTATCTAGAGCCCAGTAGTTTCATAAGGCATATAAACTTTTTGATCATACTTAGTAAAACGTTTTTCACATCAAACACACACACATCAAAGAAACCCGAACAAAACTTGTGCAAAACACCTGCCTTTAACTTTCAAGGTTCAAACTTGAACGCAAGAGCCATCAACCGGAGTGGTAACGTTTTTGGCCGGTCAAGTGAAAGGTAACCGCTAGACGCACTTTGAATACAGATTACGGTTTTTCTCGAGAGGAGTTTCGTTGCCCAAAAGTTTTCTGGCCAATGAAACCGTGGCAAGGTCAGAGAAGTAGCGACAAGCGAGCTAATCAATAGTTACTGGAAGAAACAGTTAATTGTGTACATGAAATGTTTGTTTTTTGGTAAACAACTCACGTTTCAACTCCCGAAAGAGTTGGAAAAAGTGTTCTTTGTACAATTTAGGGTGTACAATTTGCTGGTGAAGGTTTCCTCTTGTTCAGTTATTCGAATTTTTCAGTACAATTTTGTGGTACTCGTCTCTTTGGTCCAGTGATCGCACGCGCTACTGCTGAGATTGAGGTCCTGGGTTCAATTCGCGGGTCATGTAAAGTGATATTGTTTTTTTTACCGACTTTCCAAAAAGGCACTTCACGCCTGAACAGCTGCTCAACTTGTATAAACCGTAAGTTTGGTCATGCATGGAGTACTGCTCTCACATCTGGGATGGATCTGCCAAATACCAGCTTGATGCACTTGAGTCGATTGACAGACGGGCCAAAAGGCTTATTAGCAACGATGTACTGGTCGCCTCAAAGCTCCAGAGCCTCGAACATCGACGCCGAGTTGCCAGCCTGTCGGTTTTTATCGGTTACTTTTTCGGGGAGTGTGCGATGGAACTGCACAATTTGATTCCGCCTAGCCCTTTCCATCATCGGACTAAGACGTACGGCCATGCGCCATCGGTACATGGTGGACAGATTATAAAAAAAAGGCGGAGATTCTTTTTTTTTGTGTATCTTCACCGATTTCTCCGTCAATTTCTGACCGATTTTCATTTTTTTTTCTTCGAAGGAATACGTTCTCGAATTGGTCTTATTTAAATTTGTTAAAGATCTGATCAAGAACTACGAAGATATAGAAAAGAACTCCTCAATGAATGACGGCATATCTCTCGGGATTGCTGCAATCGCGTGTATGTTTATTGTTTACACCATTTCATAACATAACATCACGGCGGCGGTACGCTCTAAAGTGGTACGCAGATGTGTACAGTTGACCCTGGTACATCCTCATTTCACCGGTTATGTTCAAGTTTAATGTTATTCCGGTTACCTATACTGGCATAACTTTGGGCATTGTAGTTACCTTACTATAGAACTTGCCCATTATGTATTCAACTAGCTGTTCCCCGCGGCTTCGCTCCCGTGGAGCACCCCACAGGACCCGTTTTTGGGATAAAAAATAGCCTATGTCACTCAAGAGTAATGTACCTTTCTATTGGTGAAAGATTTGTTTAAATCGGTCCAGTAGTTTTGGAGCCCATCCGGTACAAACAAACAAACAAAAAAATCTTTTCTCTTTATAATATTAGTATAGACTAAAAAAAGTAAAATAATTTGGATTTACAAAACAAATACAACCGAATTCCAACTATCCAACTAAAAACACTGCAAAGTGAAATATAACTTCAATTTCGGAATTCGGTGTTCCTGCTTTTGATTCTTCATTTATGACACCGACTGATTTTTTTATTTGGAAGTCGGTTGCATTGTTATATGTAGGCTCACCCCTATTACATGTGACGTAAACATAACTGGCTTAATTCGAGCTTTGGCTTTATTCACTGAAAACAGTGAATAAAAATCACTTTTAATCACCTCTATCTCAATGCTACACAACCTTCTTGCGCAAAAAATACTCGATTCAAACTCCTTATGCACAGAATATTCGACTTACAAACTCTTTGTTCTTTTCGTTTAAATCTTTCTTATTCTCGTAGTCATGGTATAAAGACTAAGTATAGTATGCAACTCTTGAATAAAACGGATTTATATCAAGGGCCATGAACCACTTGCGTCGCTCAGGATTCTACCACTTGAATTACTCGCTATGCTCGTGGTTTAATCATCATGAATCACTACCTACGGTCGTGATTCAGTCGTTAGAACCCTTCACTTGTTCGTAGTCCTTCTATGGTCCTCGCTTTAAATCCGTACATTATTCACTAATTGCATAATATACTATTTTAATACTTTAGTCTACCTATTTGTTTCATTCCACGAATATATTGCCAGAATTTGTCTAGGAATTAAACAATGAACTTTCCTTAATACGCAAACTTAACTGCAATATTTCCATTACATTGGTACCCGTATCCACATAAATCTTGCTTAAGACAAGAGACCTCATTACACTGGTCCTGTCAGAAACTGTTACTTGACTCTGAAGATGATTTATATTTCGGTTTTAATTGTTAACTAGTGTGCTTAGTACGTACTTATGCTGTGCTCATTAATCATTGGAGTATTAACTCGAGGCTAAATAGTTAATTTTACAGATTGTATCTTTTAGTTTACTTATGTCGTTGATTTATCCTTTAGTTATTTTTTTTTTTCCTCTTTTGGCATTTTTGGAATTTCTTGTAACGTCTATCATCTGACTTGTATTGAGTTTTGTTCCTCTTTCAGCTGGTTTTTTATGACTAGTATAGATAAATATAAATTTACTGTTCGAGAAGCAACTTTAGCATTTCAAACTTTTACAGGTACAAAATTCTATTCACATAAATTCTCTAAAGAACGTAAAAAAAGTGTCATAGTATGTATAGACTTTCACAACGTACCAGTAAACACGAACTGCCAAATGAAAGTGGTCAAAGTGGAAATTTATTTCGTAAAAACAAACAGCGACATACCGATACCATGCAAAAAAATGTGACAAATGTTTTGGTGATATAGCTGAAATTATTGGTGTAAAACGAACCTAAAACTAACCTAACCTCACACATAGCTGCTTGGCAATTTGTGAGAGAGAGAGAGTAGTAGATACCAATGAATGGCTTTAAAAGGACATTTGTATGATTGATTTCCATTTTAGGCCGATTAGTTACAAAAACCCCTACATCATAAAAAGGAAAACAAAAAAGACAAACATTACTGTTTATACTGCTCAGAAAGCAACGCATATAAAAGAAAATTTAAATCCAATATAAAGATAACATTAATTTTAAACAGTTATAAACTTGCCAAAGCTGAACAGTGTCAAGTACGGGCATTTTGGTCAGTTCATATTGTCATAGCGTGAGACTTTTCTGCCCTACGCCATTGAATTTGAACCAGAGGAGTTCAATCAAACTAGTGATATTATTATAATTCCTAAGACGGTCAATGGCGGTAACTTTATTCTTTATCATGAGAAATCATGAGCTCGATTTTTTTTTTAATACTAAAATCATTTGGACTTGTTATAAATGAGCAATTGCCTTAATATTTGCCCACAGAACTCTATTTATAAAATTAACTACCGCTCCGGCTGGTATATTAAATACCTATTTATCTTCAATACCCTTACCAAAATTCTGATTATTCGACGAAACGAAACAATATTAGATGCCGATGCCAAAGCTATTTTGGTACTCGCGTGCGATACGTTTGAATGCATGATATTACTTGTCAAACGAATATTTCTGATGGAGAAATTATGCATTCGTGTACCCAAACGGTAGACAAAACAATGATTTATTATACGGAAGTTTAGGTCAGGGACGAATAAAATGAGTAGGAACTTTTAGAATTTTTATATTTGTTGAGTGTCATATAGATGTTTGACCTACTGAGGATGAATGCAAAAGTTTAAAACTATCAGTAAAATGACGATAAATGAAATTGAGAGAGTAAAACAACGATTGAGGAAATGAGATGGAAAGGACATGGAATGTTAGCAAGTGATAAAAACGCTTTGGGAACTTCCAGTCGATTCTGTAGACGCGTTAGGTGAAGTGAGCTCAAAATGCGATGTAATTTCAACCGATGCTAGGGATTGAACCTCGTCACTTCACCTAAGTCATCGGCAAGAATTTTTACTTACTAGCACTAATTGCCTTGTATAAGTGATACAGCTTACAAAGTAAAATTATGCAAACACACACTCATTCTATTTGAGAAATAATGTAACTATACATTTGAGTGAAATTAATCTTCTTCTTAGCGTGTCGATGACAAACACTCTTTTTAGTTAAATGCCTTGCCTGGCCCAGAATTCAGCCACGGCAACGCCCTCCGCTGACGCAGTCATAAAACGTGAAATTAATGAAAAAACAACGTTTTTACACGTCAGACAGCATATTTGAGTCCAATGTCAGAACTTTCTTCCTCAAAATGACTACAAAAAGCCTCTACGACGCACATTCAGAGTTTAAAGTGCTATTTAGAGCCGTAGAACATGACACAGGTAAAGTGCTACATGTAAAGGGACACTTATTCAATTACGAAGCTGTCCATACCGACGCTAACGTATATTTAAAGGTCTAGAATGACTTCTTTTTTCTGCAAAAATCCATTACGGGATCTGAGCGCAGCCAGAGAATCTCTTTTGATAAAAGAGCCCTTTTTAACGAAAACCTTTCTGATGAACGCAGCCCTGAGAATTATTTAGAAGGTACAGAAGTATCTAATTAGGGAAATGAAAAAGAGGTACAGGAATCTATAAAGGTATGAGAATAACAATTCGAATTCAACGTTTCTCTTACGAATTTGAATGTTTGTAGCTGAAAATCAAAACCTTTTTTTCAATTCTTTGCAATTGTGTTATTGAAATTACTCAGAAACAACATGGGGTCTATATGTTTTGTGTTTAGTTTATGGAATTGGGATGGCCCACTATTACATGAAATTTAAATGTAACTGATGAAATAGGTGCCCTACTGGTACGCATATACACTGTCACTATTCTAATTTGAATAAAATATTATTTAAAAATACTTGTCCTTACAATTACATACATTGTTTGAGCCCCTGCCGCCTGTGATACAGGATTATCTACTTCAGGCACCTAACATTGTTGTACCTATTTTATGCATAAGACTTATTAGTATAGTATACTAATTTCAAGTTTGAATATTGATGTAATGAAGAATTTTGGCGATATACAACAGAATTCTTCAATAAATGACGGCAAATCTCTCGGGATTGCTGCAATCACATGTCGGTTTATTGTTTACACCATTTCATAACATAACATCATGCCGCAAAGTGGTACGCAGATGTCTACTGTTCACCCTCGTATCTTTTTATTCGAGTAATCTATACTGTCATAATTAGTCTGGCACATTATAGATAATTGTTCCAGAGCAATATTTTTTTTCCAAAGATTAACAATCGACTTCTAAATAAAAACACTACAAAGTGAAAAGTAACTTCAACTTCGGAAGTCGGTGTTCTTGTTTTTGTTTCTTCGTTTTTTGACATCGACTGCCGGTTGTATTTTCGGAAGCTGGTTGTATTTTTTGTAAATAAGTTTTTTATTTATTATTATAAGCCTTTCGGGAAATTTAGGGATGATGTTATTTTAAGTTATATCTAGCAGTTGGAAATGTAAGACGTGACAAATATAGACAAAATATTATGAATGTAATTTGCATTGGCCGAGTGAGACAATCATAACTTGTGTAAGCAGTGACGAACTCGATGTTATAATTGTACTAAAAAAGAATTTTATGCAAATTACACATCATGAGTATGTACTTTAGTTTGATACACGTAACTCCTGTATTATCAAGTACTTAACGATATTGTTTTTCCTTTTTGTATCGCTCGAATGTAAAACTCACAGTTTTATCATTGTTTCGTAAGTATTGTTTGTCTCAGAATTACTTATTCCGAACTCATTAGCCATATTCCCATATATAAGCCATAAACGGCTTCTATGGTTCTTAATGTATAATGTAATTGAAACTCTGCGATATAAATTTAGAAAATTAAAAAGAAAAAAAAATATGTTTATATCTGGATTGGTGACCGCGTACCGGAAGACACAGCGTTGGAAGGCCTCAAGGTGGAGCGATGAGCTGGTCAAGGCTGCGAAAATCAGCTGGATGCATGGCGCACAGGACGGATCGATGTGTCGAAATTTGGGGAGGCCTATGTCCAATAGTGGACGTCTTACGGCTGAAATGATGATGAATGATGAGTGTATATTATTTAATATACACTCATCATTCATCATCATTTCAGTTCATTTTCATTCAATTTTAATACATTATATATTAAAATTGAAAATCAGAAAAAAAGCGGATTTTGGGCGACGTATTGTGGGGGACCAATTTTTTTTTACACCGGTCATGTGGGATATCAAATTAAAGGGTTTAAAGAGGTGATTTCAAAAATATGTATCACTTATATGTTTAAATGTTTATAATTCGAAAAATTCTTCAAAGTTAGAGTGAACAGGCTTCTTCTGGGTAAGCTCACTCCATCGTTGACTTTGTCTCTGTCACCTCTGACCTAGACTAGAGTCAAGAGCAAACCCACCACAAATAAAAAAAAAATAACTAAAAAGTTATAAATAAAAAATATTAATTAAAAAATCAAAAAACGCGACTGCTTAAGAAGCGAACTAAAAAGACGTAAACAAGAAGAAAACCATGCTGTGTAGTCGGAGATTACATCTGGTTTTGGTCAGCGAACTCGCGAATGTGTTTCTCAATGACTTTGAGTCTTTTATGAGAATAAAATATCCGTCTTTAAACCTTATCATCACTGCTTCAAAGTTTTTCTTTCTTCCATTACCATCAAGCTAGACATTGACATCATCTTACACACATCCTCAAACATCGACATTAACTCCACCAAAATTGCCTTCTACATTATCACCGGCAGCTGCGTCCATTAACATATACCCTGCCTAAAAGTACACAAGAACATTTGAAGTTCTCTTCAGGGAAAGCCTAGCCACTTACCCGTCTATAGGCCGTCCTCCACTCCTCATCTTTATTATAAAAGTTGCGCTCGTTCAACAAACACTGTATTACACATTGCTGTAATATACCGCCTTTATGAGCTTGGTAAGGACTAGGTTATGTTGTTAGCGGTGCTTTAATGGAAATTTTATTTATGGGCAAACATTTACGTAGGGTGGATTTATGCGATGGTAAGTTTGCCCTTGAAATGAGTGGGTTTAGTGTCCTTGAAATTCGTGGTATGGGCTTAATTGTGTGGACGGAGAATGTAATGTTGTTTGGTGTCACATGAAACTGAAATGAGAAGATCAATAGTATTTTTTTATGATTTTTTTTATCCTACAAAGGACAATGGCAGAAGCCTATACTTGAAATTTGGTGATAATTTTTATTATTACGAATATTTTACTAACAAATACCAAATATTCAACATTTGGTACGGAACCCTAAATTCCGACACGCACTTGGCCGGTTTTTTATTCGTTATTCTTTGTAAACAACTTTTTCTTCTTCTTTCAACGTTTTACATTTTAATTATTACACTAATTTCTCTAATTTCTATAACAGCAACATTATATATATTTTCTTAAAGAATTCTCAGTGTTTCTTCCTCACAAATTAACCTAATTATATTACATAGCTAGCCTGTTGAGCGTACCGATTATGGCAATTACTCTCCAATTAAAGAGGAACTTGCTGCATTGGACGTTTCCCGACTAGCGAGACGGACTGGAAGAGACGCGATAATTACTTGCGCTTAAGTAATGGTCTTGTGACGTGACAATCTGTTATTATCGAGATGGTTTAGCGTAACGTGGACGCTGTGGTGTTGTGGCTAGTAAACCTGAACATAGTAATTTTTTTTCTCAAACATGCTTGGAAATTTGAGCATTATTTTGACAAGCTTCTTCGAGATAAATCGAAATTGCTGTACTGGCCATATACATGCGAGCAGCGGCCGGCAAAAGTTGTATAAAAATCCATATCTGTCGTGTTTAGCGGCCAAATAAATTACATGTAAATTCATATCTGTCGTGTAATTTAAAAATGGAACGATCTTTTAATCCGAAACATGGCGACCAAGGAGGTAACTTATCAAAGGTTTTATTTAAATTTCGAACTGGCTTGCAAATAGAAAGCTGTGGGATCTTGTGATTGTAATACTAACATAACAAATTCGACATTTGCATAACCTGAGTTTCATGTCTTTTGATATTACTGATTTTCCTTCTGCCCTAATCTTTATTATTGGTCGCTTACATTGGCCCTCATCAGAAAGCTTACAGTCACCCAAATGGCAATGGAAAGGGCTATGCTCGGAGTTTCCTTGTGTGATCGTATAAGAAATGTAGAGATAAGCAAGAGAACCAGGGTCACCGACATAGCCTAAAGAATTGCCAAACTTAAGTGGCAGTGGGCAGGGCATATTTCTCACAGAACGGATGACCGATGGGGCAGAAAAGCTCTGAAGTGGCGACCGCGAATCGGAAGACGTTGCGTTGAAAGTCCTCCCACTAGGTGGAACGATGACCTGCTGAAGGTTGTAGGGATCCACTGGATACGAGGTGCACGGGACCGCTCAATGTGGCGACGCTTGGGGGAGGCCTCTGTCCACCAGTGGACGCTGATATGATGATTATGAATCCTAATTATTTGGGGTCATCTTCTAGATGTCAAATTGTTTTTTTTTTTAATTTTTTGTCTATGTCTATTAAGCTTAATATAAGCCATTTAGGCGAAATCGACTTAAGTGCTGGCAAAGCTCTTTTTTACTAGAACGATACTGACTACGATAATAAGGGGACGTCACAACTGATAATTATTACGACTAATGGTGAAGCGAGGAAAGACATGACGTATTATGATGACATCTAATAAACTAAGAAAGTGGCAAGACAATAATGATGATACTGACTTCGATGCAGCAGTGGTGGCCCAGTGGTATCGGCCTCGACTTACAAGTTGTAGGTCGTGGGTTCGAGCCCAGGCAGGCGCTTTACTTTGTGTAAATTATTTCATCACCACTGCTCTCAAAACGGTGAAGGAAAACATCGTGAGGAAACCGGCATGTCCTAGAACCAAAAATTCGTAGACATGTGACATCCACCAACCCGCACTGGGCCCGCGTGGTGGATTACGGCCCATTCCCTCTCACAGAGAGGAGGCCCGTGTCCCAGCAGTGGGAACATTAATAGGCTGATGATGTGACTATGATATCAAAATCATAAGTGAAATAAAACCTTCTTTGAGAAACAATTCAGACCTTGAAAATCTTAAAAATGTATCTGCTCGAAACTCAATGCTTCATGTACATTCTTACATACAGGAACACCAAGATAAGGTGGAGTGATACATACACATTTCAACGCACTCAAAATATACAGCCACATAAGACCCAAATATCTCACACAGAGATAACCTTTATATGGATTCTCAGCACACCTCGGGGACCCAGCTCGTAACATCGAGCGCGCACTGACGTATAAATGGGCGAATTTCTATGATTATGTCTATTTTTACAGCCTTTCTCCCTACAGCGAAGTTTTGGGAAGAAGTTTTCAACGCACCGTTTAGTTTTCGACGTTGTTTGACATAGATTGCAGGGATTAGCCGATTTGGAGCAATTTGATTCTATTGTTTTTGGGCAAAAATGATGTAACTTTGGTGGATAAATATTAGTTATTTTTGTGGTTTGTTTAATTTATTTTACTGCTTGGCGATGAACTCTTTTTACAAAGACGACAGTTGTTTTCATGCCTGCCAACATCGTGTTTCTTCAAACAATTATAAGTATATAAGTCTTTTTGACCGTAAGATACAGATATGATACAGATATGTCCTAGATTAAAATGTTTGTGTATGTCTCTCTCGAATTAATAATGTTTGATATATCTGTTTATGAAACTCATAAGATATTGTTACACTATTTGACTCTCTCAAATTGTACGCTGTGTATTTTACGTCGCAAAAACTTCCAAATATATGAGTTCACTTTTTGCTGTTATTCAGAGCAAATAATCTGAATAACAGCAAAAAGTACCGCAAAAAAATTGCAATTCTTAATATACTTAAGTAAACATTAATTGTTTTATTAAACCTTTAGTTCTCGTATTCTCCTACAAATGAATTGCTATCAGTTTCAAATGCAAGACTTAATACGATTTCCAATTTAAATGCTGATCGAGAATTGAGAGATAAAGGTAAAGTTACGGAAATTCCAGAACATTCCCGAGAAGATTAGAACAATTTTCGTATAATGCGAACGAATCCTTGAGATTGCTTCAAAGTTATTTGAAGGGTTCTTGACCTTACCGAACTTTGCATTGCTATGATATTTGAACGTTCTGTAGTTTGTTTAAGGTTTCAAATGTGAGGCGCTGTAAATATAAAATAGTAATGTGTTTAACTGACTTAACGCCAACTTTACCTAAACTACTGTAACTATAAATGATTAACTGATTTGCATTCGTACGTCAACACAAGGTTCAGTTGAAAAAACTATGTACTATTGCCTGGCATTTTTACTGAATTGAACCTTTTTGGTGCAGCCGTGAGACATACATTTTCTCATATTATTGTTTTATTAATATTTACATATTTTTTTTGTACAGATTTTTTTCGTGTGTTTATGGTATGTGCTAAATCCCTTAATTAATTTTCTTATCATTATTTTTCTTTATAAAAACATATATTTTCAAGGACAGCTTAAGAGGTTGAAAGACTGCTGTACATATGACTTCCCAAGTGTCGACAAATCATCGAAACTTTGCTTCTCGCACCTAGTGGATTATCCCATCTAAACCAGCCAGGATTTCGGTTACCCTTGTAAGAGTCCTTCCAACGTAAAATTTTCTGTACCCGATTTCCACTCCAGCAATCTTCAGCTCTATTGACTATCCATTCTGCGAGCAATGTGCCCTACCTACTGCCCAAAGATGTAGAAAAACAAACAAACGATTTTCTAAATCAACCCTAACGTTTTAACCGCTGATGTCTAAAATACTTCCCACACAATCCACAACCAAGCGTAAGCTAAGATTGATGAAGAACTAAGGAGTCACGATCTTAACTAATGAGGCAACTACTAAGGAGAAAATATATTTGTCATAGACTCATGCTTATCTGTACTATACTATTAATATAATATTATAATAATATATATAAAAGGCTCCGAAACTACAGGACCGATTTAAAAAAATCTTTCACCAACAGAATGTTACATTTTTGCCTGAATGACATAGGCTTTTTCTTTATCCCGAAAACGGGTCCTGTGGTCCACGGGAGTGAAGCCGCGGGTAACAGCTAGTGAAATATAAAGTTAGTACCTACCAAATTTCCTTAACGGAATATTAGTACATAGTACTTAGAAAACATAAATAAAGGCAAAATTAACGAAATATGTGTGTACTTTGAATTATAGGTGCAGTCCCTTTGGGACATAAAAGCTGATGATGTTATATTATGTAAAGGTAAAACAAAAACTATATATTTAGGCTACTGGTTATCAAAAAGATCGATCGGCAATAATAATTGTGAAAAAGTATAAAATGTATGGGATTATCAAGCACTAAAGTGAGAACCAGGTAATAAAAGTCGTTCACACCTGTCTACCAATGTGTTCCAATATTTCAAAACAATACGAAAAAAATTAAAGGCAGTGTCGCTAACACGATCAAGACAAACGTATCGTGGTAAGGGGCGTCCTTGCGCGTTTCACTTTGCAATGAGTTTATCTTCTATATCTATAAATAAAAGAGAAAGTATGTATGTTCCTTATAGACTCCGAAACGGCTGGACCGATCTTTAGTTTGACCCAGCGGATAATCCTGTAAAGTTTGGTGGCCGGAACCTTTCTTTTTTGAACTTTGAACGCGGGCGAAGCCGCGGGCAGAAGCTAGTATCTCATAAATGCGTGGGCGGATTTATATTTAAATAGACCCTATACTTTTTTTTTGAGACCAAAATTATCAAAATATCTCTAGAATCATGTTTTCAAGCTACGTAATCATACCTGTTGGTACAAGTTGGAACAATGACTTATATTTTCTTGCTATTAAATTTTTAATTTTTAGCTGTCGTTATCGGTAACAGAATTAATTCTAAATGAATTAAATAAAAATAGAATTATTTTGTAACACCTTTTTTAACCTGTGTTAATAAATGATTTCATTTAGTTTGATTAATTAAATCACTTAATCATAATGAAAAATAATGTTCAATATATTACCATGGGGGATTCACAGCACGACACAGATTTTTTCATTGGTCAAAAGTACTTATTTTTCTATGTACTCTAAACATTCTTATGATCAAATTATCCATTTCTTTTTTTAAGTATCCATCTATAAATCTACCTTCAGGTGTTCGGTATTTTTATTCTCTGCTTCGGTAACGTCTTTAATAATTTATAGTTCTCTGATCCCTTACCGAGATGAAAAAGTATCGTCATTTATTCATCCTGACTCGATAGAAGCTTAGGGTTGCCAGGTTAAAATCAGAATATATATATATATATTAATTTAGCAATAAATATAGCAAGTATGGTCTGACGCTGGATAAATTAAATGATATAGCTGAGTAACATTAACTGGGATTAAATTTAACTATAAAATAAGTTCTTGTCTCATAGTTGTATTAAATCCATATATTTACACGTCACAGCTAAACAGATTTAGATGAAACTTGGTACACGCGTAGACCATATTCTCAATTATTAGTATTGAATACTTTTTATCTATGTAGCATCGTCCCTTGGAATAATATTCGATATTTACCGAAGCCCATTGCAAAAGTTACTTATCTGTAATGCTTGAATTTATTCATCATCATCATCTGCCTAGCCTTTTCCCAACTATATTGGGGTCGGCTTCCAGTCTTACCGGATTCAGGTAAGTACCAGTGTTTTACATGGAGCGACTGCCTATCTGACCTCCACAACCCAGTAACTGGGTAAACACGGTACCCCTTGGCAAGACTGGTGTCAGATCTCAAGCTTCTGACTACCCGTAACGACTGTCAAAGATCTTCAAATAACAGAATTGAATTTATTCATGTAGGTTTAAAAAATGTATGCGCTAAAAAAACTGATTATCAATTAAATATTTCTTTTATCTCTTTTTTTTAAATATGGGTGTGCAAATTAAGATTTTCATCTTTGGAATAGCAGTGTACAATATACAATTGTACAATATCTGAGGGCTGAGAGAAAGTGACATTCTTTCAGCTTTAACGGTTGTAAAAAAGTCCAATATGTTTAGGATTGACTTATTGCACTACCAAAACGTCTAGTAGTCAATCCCAAACATATTGAACAAGTTCGGAAATCGTTATCACTGATGTATTTAATATTGTGTACAATCATCATCATCATCAGCCAAATGACGTTCACTGGTGAACATAGGGCTCCCCAAGTGTCGCCACATTTATCGGTTAGTGGCATTCTGTTATCGAAAGTGTGGCGATAGCGATTTTCAAAAAGGCAAAATTGTATGGGATTGACAAGCGATTTCGAAAAAAAATCAAACCAACTTCCAGAACAAAAAACTACAAAGCAATAAATAACTTTCTTTTCCGAAGACGGTGTCTTTTGTACCCATTTTTTTCGTTTTTCGACACCGACTTCGGAAAATAAAGTTATATATTGCTTTGTAGTTTTTTGTTCTGGCAGACGGTTTGATTTATTGTTATTTTATTTTTTTTATTTTTCTTTTTAGTTTTGTTAGGTATCTCCAATTAACATGATAATCATTTATAGCCAAAGAACATCACATGACGATTCCAATAAGCCCAAACACGACTAGGATACATTGTTTTATATCAGAGTTCCAGTGCCTACCATTCATCATCATTTCAGTTCGATGGTACCATTTTCATCAGTACCATTAATTTATAAGTATTTGCTTCATCACAGTCGGTTAACTAATCGAGATATCGTATACCCGTGACATTATGTTAAGCAGCTACCACACTGCCTGCCCAGAAACTACTCCACGCAAAATACCGGGCAAACAACCCTGGTGGGGTAAAGATCTGGAACGCATACGCAGTAAGGTAAAGAAGGCCCTGAATAGAGCCATGAACACATGCGTAGATGAGGACTGGGACGCCTACTACGCAGCCAAATCCAGCTACAAAAAATGCACCAGATTCAGGCGTTCCACGGGATGGCGGAAGTTCTGTGGGAACATTGAATCTTGTCATCAAGCAAACGGGGTAAGGAAAATACTGGCGCAACAGAGTACATCTGGGCCCGCCACACTTCGTAAACCTGATAACACACTCACCTCGTCGCCTGAAGAGACGATACGCGTCCTAGTTGAAACTCACTTCCCAGGGAGCGTCTTCGTAAAGATAACTGACTGGCAAGATAATTTCCAACAGCCAACTATCGATAATTGGCACTATGCAAGAGGCATGATCACGTTGGAGAAATTCCCATGGGCAGTCCAAAGCTTCCATCCTTTCAAGGCGCCCGGTCCAGACGGGGTGTTCCCTGCGCTACTACAATGGGGTGGTTTGCCTGTAGTAGAAGAACTGGTGCCACTGTTCAGAGCGTGTCTGGCCTTTAGACACGTTCCCCAAGGATGAAGGGAAGTGAAAGCAATATTCATCCCAAAACCAGGTAGGAGTGATTATACAAACGCCAAGTCCTACAGACCCATCAGCCTGACCTCGTTCTTGTGAAAGACCATGGAAAGACTGTGCAAAAGGGAGCTTCGAGACGGTGCTCTAATTTCATTACCTTTACATGGTAACCAACACGCTTACAGCTCAGGTAAGTCCACTGAATCCGCTCTTCACTTGGTGGTAAGCCAAATAGAGGAAGCAATTCATCAGAAAGGTACCTTCATAGACATCGAGGGGGCCATCGACAAGACAAATTTCTCCAGCATCGGTGCTGCACTCTCCAAACATGGCGTAGAGCAGGTGCTGATTGACTGGATTACTAATATGCTCAGCAAACGAGCGGTTCGTCTGGAAGGAGAGCAGCAGCAGGCCTTGATAGCTAGAGGCTGCCCGCAAGAAGGGGAGCTTTCACCCCTTCTTTGGAATCTGGTAATAAACGATCTCATCACCAGACTAAACGAACATCGTTATTATTCAATAGGGTATGCAGACGACCTCGCAATCCTCGTACCCGGGAAGGTGACTGGTACAATTTGCAACCTTACTCAGCAAGCGCTACGTATAGTGGAACGATGGTGCAGGGAGTATGAACTATCAGTAAACCCCACTAAAACTGAATTGGTCATGTTCACCCAGAAAAGGGCACTAGGCCCCTTCCGCCTGCCTAAGCTGTTCGATACAGAGCTCCAGCTCTCCAACGAGGTCAAGTATTTGGGAGTCATTCTTGATAGTAAGTTGAACTGGAGCAGTCATTTAGACAATAAGCTGAACAGGGCCTGCATCACCTTCTGGCAATGCAGGACAATGATAGGTAAGAAGTGGGGCCTATCCCCCAAGATTATACTTTGGCTGTACAGCGCGATAATCCGGCCCATGATCACCTATGGAGCCTGCTGGAGGACTGGCCTGCATGGCGTCAACGGGCTGCATGAGGACTACGCCGACCGCAGCGCTCGAGGCTGTGCTGGGACTTCCCCCTCTGCATCTGTTTATACAACAGGAAGCGACAATGGCAGCTGTACGTCTAAAGGCACTGGATCTCTGGGGTAAGAGAGAGACTCAACACACCGCTCTGCTCGAGGGTCTCCACCACGAAATCCCAATAACAAAAGCCATAAATGACCGGATACCCAAGACAGTCATTTTCGATAAAAAAATACAGAATCCAGCTACACGAAGATAACCGCTGCGAGGGGCTACGCCCCGATGAACTGCGAATCTTCACGGACGGATCCAAAACAGGTACAGGCACGGGTGCAGGAGTCTTCTCGGAGGACCTAAATATCCGCTTAGCCACACCACTGGGGATCCACAACACGGTGTTCCAGGCCGAATGCCTGGGCATCTCCATGGCGGCCTCTGCGGTCCTGGCTAGGGAGGTAAAAGACTTCCCCATACGTATACTTTCGGACAGCAAGGCCATCCTGCAAGCACTAAACAGCCACACGGCCAACTCAGGGCTGATTTACGAGTGTCATCGGCGCCTAAACCAGGTCGGTATGCATAGAAAAGTAAACATTCAATGGATCAAAGGACACAGCGACTCCCGAGGAAACGACGCTGCAGATGAGCTCGCCCGGAGGGGCTCAAGCTCAAGGGAACCCATAGTGCCCTTACCTTTCGGGTATCTACGCGGTCTGGTAAGAAAACGCACCAAGGATCAACACAGCAAGCTATGGACTGATCTTAGCGAATGTAAGCAGGCCAAGGAGGCACTACCCCTCATTGACGGCCGTTTCACAAAAAAGGTCCTACGACTAACAAAGCCACAGTTGCGTGCAGTTACTGCCGTGACAACCGGACATGGGACCTTTAATAAGCACCTCTGTGTCATAGGAATCACGGACAGCCCACTCTGCAGAGCTTGCATGGTGGAGAAAGAGACAGCGGCACACCTCCTCCTGAGCTGCCCTGTAATCGCTGGCTACAGGGCCAAATACTTCGGCGACCCAGGTACCCTGCAGGAGATAGTCGGCAGCACCAGGGCGCTGCTGGCCTTTCTTGAGAAGCTGGGGTGGATCGAATGATGTAACTGAATCCCACCCGTACACAAAATACGCGCTTGGTCGTGGAGTTGCGGAAACAGCCCATCGAAACTAAACTAAACTAAACTACCCGTGACATACTTAACATTTAGGAGTTCCAGTGGCCATCTATGGTCTTCTTCATCAGTACTTCACCAAAAGATACTTTCTGAGTGCAAATGATTGCATTGTTGATGAAAATACCAAAATCGCTATATGTATGTCTATAATATTTTAGGAGTTCCCTAGATTTTTCTAGGATGCCATCATCAGATCCTTGCCTGATGAGGGATCATATGGGACCAACTAAAAAGTATACCCTTCAAAACAAAAGAAGAATTTTTGAAATCGGTCCAGGCGTCTTTAAGTAATCGGGGAACATACATTAAAAAAAATCTCCTCCTTTCAAGTCGGTTAAAAATCACGTGATTAAAGCCGAATATTTTGACATTTTGATTATCACCTTCGCTGTCATTGAATGCCACTTGTCTAAAGCTCTGGATGTAAAATCCCCCGGTCAAAAAGAATTGTATAAAATGATTATTGTTTTTGATATAATTTGTCAGTTGACAACCCTGATTGTGGTGTAAAAGGAAATATTTCTTGTGACGTAAATACTGTTTTTCTAGTATCTGTGTTCTTTTCTTTCAAGGAGGTTTGTATAACCTTGTTTGGTCAACAAACAACTTAATGTTATTTCAAATGTTTGTGTAACGAAAATTTTGCCTTCTTTCATTTTTTTTCCTTAAAGGAACAAATTTTATTTTTGTACCTATTAAATAAGTTTAGTACCCACTCTTTTACGTCTAGTCCGGCTTATTAGTTAGAAAAAGTTGTATGTTTCGACCTACTCGCAACTGATTGATCTTGAAAAATATAAATATACCTGTGAGATAAATTTTAATGATTAGATATCTCCCCATAAGCTCTAATTTAGAAAAACAGTATCTAACCCAAACTATTTAAAATCAAAAATGCTTTACCGTTTTTTGTACAAAACGGCTTAGGTCTATACTCTTTTATTTGAGGTCCATTTTTTTTAATAATCTTGCCTTCGCGGTCCGTAAGGTTTAAATTCGCCCCCTCGGCCTTTACATCGCCACGTGTATTAACGTGTGTTAAAATAAAAATAAATCTATACTAATATTATGAAGAGGAAAGATTTTTTGTTTGTTTGATTGTTTGTACCGAATTGGCTCCGAAACAACTGGACCGATTTGAAAAATTCTTTTACCAAAAGAAAGCTACATTATTCCTGATTGACACAAGCTATTTTTTAATCTCAAAAAATGTTCCTGTGGACCACCGTCCTTGGAGCGAAGCCGCGGGCAACAGCTAGTATTTTAATAAACTTAAATATGTAAATATAGATACAATATCAATGAAGATTTAGATGAGATGTCTAATCGGCGACAGTAAAGACAAGGCGCGGGATAAATGATTAAATTAAGTACTCTAGTAACACAAGAAAACTATGTAGCACTGTTTACTTAAATTCCACACGAAATAGGTCCGCCATTTGGTCTAGACTTTACTAAACAAAATCACTTACAGTCTCAATTTCGATACCAACTACAAGATACTGGTTATTCTTTCTTTTTCTCAAAGACACAAAGAGGCCCTAAGGCCATTTAGTGCTTAAATGTCTAACAATATAGGCTCGTCCTAGGCCTTAAAGTGTAAGCCTATTTGTAGTAAAATGAAATACCCTGAATGAAAACATAACTAGCAATGAGACCATTAGGCCTTTTAGCAGACTTTCGAGTTGTTACGAAAAGTAAATGTAGGTGGTGACGATTTTAGGCCCAAAGTTACTGTTATTTTGATATAGTAGTTGTATTGTCCTTGGTAGATTTCTGAAAAAGATTAGGTCTTTAAGAGTTTTAGTACATTTTTTTTTTTTTTTTAAACAATTTGATTTTAAATTTGCTTAAGTGTAGTTTGTTTTTAGTTTACAATAAACATTGAAAGAATGCTCGCGTTTGACCCTATTTCACCTGATAGTAAGCGACGATGTGGTCTACGGTGAAGTAAGCTTGCCTAGAACTAACCTATTCACTCTTGACATACATAGCCCAAGATTATCGCATTAAGAATATTAATATGGATGTTTGTTACTTATGCAGCGTTGGAAGGCCACCCTCTAGGTGGAGCGACGACCTGATCAAGGCTGCGGGGGTCCGATGGATGCCAGAAGCACAGGACCGATCAATATGGCGAACTGGCGACGCTATGTCCAGCAGTGGACTTCTTTCGGCTACAATGATGATCGTGTGTTTTGTTAAGGTTATTTTCCTCTTTGTAGTGTTTTAACAAGACTATCTTAGTTTGTTTGTTAGTGTTGCAGTTTACGACTATATAACACGTATTGTATTTTACACTCTTGCTTTTTGAGACAACCACCAAATCTATGCAGTGTCACTATTCATTTAGCTTCGAGTCTGGTCGGCTTATGAAGCGTCACATTCAATCAAAGGCGAAGCATCCCAGACAAGTGAGCCTCAGGTTAACAATAGCATACGTCTATAGCAATAATTAGACCCTTTATTTGGATGCAGTAAGGTTGGTTTTCGTATGTCAAGTGTAGTTGGGCATAAGCACCCGTTCGTGACCGACACAATAACCCTTTTTTCTTCTACGGGGTTGTAAGCTGATTATTTGTGTACTGGTGTGTGTAGTTGTTGTACAAAAGTGTGAGAACTTCTTTTGTTTTTATTGATTTTTACTTAAAGTAGGTATTTTACTATAATATATCTAGAATCACAGATCACTGAGTGAAAAATTATGATAATGTAATATAAACATATAAATCATTTTTTCTTTGAAAACATTAAACCGAAATCCATAGTTTGCTGGTTCATATCCGGCTCGAAGGACCAATGTTTCTCGCAGTAATAGATACTTGCTCGATTGTTCAATTTTAGATTCCGTAGCTAAGTGGACTGTCATTATTTATTGTTTGATTGCTTGAAGGGAAAAGACTTGCTTGATTCAAAAGTAATTTACTTTTCACTCGTTTACTTTACAGATAAACATTATAGGAATATAATAAGAATAGAAGAAGATAGGTCTATAATAAGAATTATAGACCTATCTCCCTTCTTTGTACATTGGCTAAGGTATTTGAAAAGATTGTTCATCACGAGTTATATCCGTTTGTTCAACGTTATATAGTACCGCAGCAGCATGGCTTTGTTAGACAAAAATCTACTGTGACCAACTTGATGATTTTTACTAACCACTTATTTAATAATATGGACAACAGGGTCCAAACTGATGCCATTTACACTGATTTTAAAAAAGCCTTCGACCGAGTTGATCATAAATTACTTTTAGATAAAATTTCGTTTTCGTTTCGTTTATCAGGGGCAAGCTGCTGCGCTGGTTTCAGTCTTATGTCAGTAATCGTAGTCAAACTGTAGTTAGTAACGGGTACCATTCTAACGCATTTTTTGCAACATCTGGAGTTCCGCAGGGATCAATTTTGGGTCCTTTGTTGTTCATTATTTACATCAATGATATTGGTAGTTGCTTTAAAAATAGTATTTTTTTAGTATATGCGGATGACCTCAAAATTTTTAAGAAAATAAGGTCGATCAATGATTGTTACCTTCTTCAAGACGACCTAAATAGATTGTCTAATTACTGTACCAAAAATAACCTAAAATTAAGCATTTCTAAATGTAAATGCATACATTTTACTAAAAACAAAAAGATATTTGATTACAATTATTGTCTCTGTAATGAACTCTTACTTAAAGATACTCAAATTTGTGACCTGGGTATACTATTGGATAGCAAACTTCACCTAAATCTACACATTGATAAGATAATAGCTAAAGCTTACCAAATGTACAATTTAGTCATTAGGTCATCATCCGACTTCAAGCGCCCAGTCACATACCTATATCTTTTCAATTCTTTAATACGACCACAAATAGAGTATGCGTGTATGGTATAGGACCCTTACTACGCGAAATATGACCAAGCATTGGAAAGAATCCAGCGCAAGTTTCTGAAAACATTGCAGTATAAATGTCATTAGGGACGGCTGCCATATGAGGAATCACTGCATAAGTTTAAATTACTTACACTACACTCAAGGCGTCTGTTACTACAGGCCATGATGCTCCGTGGACTTATACACAACAAATTCGATTGCGCTGAACTTGTGAATAGTATATTTTATGTTGTACCTAGAACTGTAATACGCCGAGAGGCGCGCGCTTACCCGCTTTTTGCTACGACCACCAATCGTACAAATGCGGGGGAACGGGCGCCTCTCCATAGATTAGTCAAAACATACAACAAACATTTTGTAACAATAGACATATTTGCTTTATCTCAAACTGTATTTAGGAATTAATTAGTTAAAATACTGAAAACCTAATAATTTACTATGTCCTTCATATTAGCCCAATTTAACTTGTATCATGCTGTACGCAATTATAATAATACTATTAGTAATATGTGGAAACGTTGTGGATTGTACGTTTACTTATTTTGTTGTATAATTAGATGTAAGACTTAATGTACAATTGTTTGTTTTCCCAAATAAAATAAACTTGCTGGCTCATTGAGCTCCCAAGGAAAAGAGATACCTGGACGCCTTTTTACAACAGATTAAAAATATAACAGATAAAACACCTTAGCTGGAAATAATGCTACCTTAGCTGGATCCTATGTATTTTTTTTAAATATTATGTGATCATATGATAGTGTAATACCTCCTCATTATGATAGACTAGACATTTACTACCGAAAGGGGTTTCAATCTTATCTGAAAAAGACTTGAAGCTAAGTTATAATAGCCGCCCGAGTTGATCTATAAGGTCAAGCAACGCTTGCCATGCTTGGTGCGTGGATAGGTGACAATCCATTATATACTGAGACCCAAAAATCACGATAACCAGGTTGCTTCCTACTGTCATTCGAAGATCTTAACATTCATTACAAAAAGATGTCCAAAAGTGTAACAATCAGTCTTGGCAAGGAGTATCATTTTACACAGTTACTGGGTTGTGGAGGTCAAATAAGCAGTAACTCATTGAAAACTACTTATATTCAGCTGCGTTTGGTAACTCAAGCAAGCTTTTTCCCAACTATGTATAATAATAGTTGAAAAAAGCATTTGCTTGCTAGAAGGGCAGTATAGTATGCACTACACTTCTAATATCCTGGTTTTGATATCTGCAGGACGATCAAACTTTGGTATGCTCACTGGCAAGGAAACGCCCCAGTTTCAGGCCTAAATAATATACCTATTTGATCCCGATAAATTGAGATAGTTACCTTTGAAATATCAAGATCATGCTGTCAGTAAAGTTAGCAACACAAAGGCGCCTACGCCTTTGTAAATTTGTAAATAGGTAGGTGTTGTTATTAATTTGGCCTGAATACCATATCTAAACTAATATATAAAAAATCACGGTTCCAGTAAAATAGGATACGCAAGTAACGCCCAGGATAAAACTTGTCTGTTATAAAGCCTTCTTCACTGCTTATGCCATTATAAGGCTCTAAATAGACAAACTGCTTTAGCGTAACGTTGGGGCTAACGCGTTTTTGCAGTGCATCGGGAATGTTCGCGGAGTCAGTCGTGCCAGATTTGCACGCCACGTGGACTCGAATACCATCTCTGATGCGGCGAGTGCGCGAAAGCCACACACAACCAACCTTGACAGAGCCGTAGCTTGGACAGCCGCTGCCTTGAGCTGTTGTGGCTTACAGAATAGACAGCCCATGGATGTGGCACTGGATGACGACTTATACAAATAATATATTTAAACTATATTTTCGCTATTGTATGTTTGTGTGTTATGAGTAATTACATAATATTTGCTTATGAGTAATTTTAGTGTGGACTCTGGACTGAAAATATTTTCTTTTAACTAATCTAAAACCTTTAAACAAGCAAGTCTTGTATATATAATCTCAGAAAAAGCTCCAACGATTTTTATGAAATTTTGTATGCAGGTGGTTTCGGGGGCGATAAATCGATCTAGTTAGCGTCGTTAAAGCGTCGTTTTCTCTATTTTCACCCGAGCAAAGCTCGGTCGCCTAGGTACTTATTATTAAAGAGTCATTCTATCAACGATGGCTATAGTCAAAATGCCAAAATGTCAGGGATTGATCGTGAAATTTCGATAGCACATGATATGTATATTGTAATATACATATCATGTAATATCTTGTCTCTCAAGATACAGGCTGCCCTAGTTTGAGAGGCAGAGTTCATTAACCAATGGTTACAATGTAGTTCCTACAATATACCTGTATACTTATGTGAACACTTATTATTTTAACCTTTTTTTGTACCAATAAACATTTTATATATATATTTTTTTTTTTTTCATATTCCTATATATTTTGACTTTTACAAACCGCTCTTTGTCTAGAACTTCTTAACGTTTTTGTACGTAAAGAGTTGAACAAATAAGTAATTAATATTCGCCCTTCTATTCAAATAATCGTGCCAGTTCGCACATAATTTTGTCGTTAAACCGTTCTAAAGCCGAAATATTTATCAAAATAATGCAAGGCAACAGAAAATTCTTGATCGAATCAACGCTTGTTTGGAAATTTAGTAATGAGTTCAGTTTCTTCGACTTTAATAACTTGACTTTCCATTTCATAAATATTGTTTATACAAGGATTAAAGAAAGTGTGGATATGACACGACAAAAAAAAAATTATAAACGAAAATGTTTCCAATATATCTGATTTTCAACAGTTTTCAAGAAGGAGGAGGATAAGGATTCAAATAAGAACCGATTTTGTTTATTCTTCATTTATTTGGTAGTTGGTGCTTGTCATGTAGTTCCATATGAATTTAATTAAGATCTGATGAAGAAGTTCGGAGTTATACAACAGAACTCTTCAATAAATAACGGCAAAGCTCTTGGGATTGCTCCAATCGCATGATTTTTTATTGTTTACACCATTTCATAACATAACATCAAGCCAATATGCTCTAAAGGGGTACGCAGATGTGTACAGTTCACCCTGGTACACTTTAATTTCACCGGTTGTCTTCATGTTTTTTGGGTTATATATTCTGTCATAACTGTGAGCATTATAGATATGTACCACAACTAAAAAGTGAAAGGTAAAAGGGACTTCCAAAACAAAACACTACAAAGCTAAAAATAATTATCTTTTTGGAAGTATGTATTTTTTTATTTATCGATAGGCTCGCGTTTGACCGCTATCTCGCCTGCTGGTAAGCGATGATGTGGTCGACGGTGAAGCACGCTTGCCTAGAAGTAACCTATTCACTCTTGACTTAAAGATCCCAAGGTTGTAGCTATCAGGAAACAAAGACTCCAGCAGGGAATTCCACTCCTTAGCTGTGCGTACAATGAAAGTATTCGCAAAACGCTTTATACGTATGGGTGGGATGTCCACCATGTACCGCCGGTGGCGCATTTCCGTACGTCTTGTTGTCCGGTGATGGAAAACGAAAAAAAAATTGGTGTCAAAGACACCGACATCCAAAAAGAAAGTTATCTTTCGCTTTGTAGTGTTTTGTTTCTATTTGGTTTAATTTTTTTGTAAAAAAAATATGAAGACATCGTTTGTCGAAGAAAGAAGTCAAGTCTGTCAAAGGTTATCAGCCTGCAATGTTCCCACTGCTAGGTTTCTAATGTAGCCACTCTTTTCTGTGAGTGGTCGTAATCCACCATGAGGATCCAGTGCAGGTTGGTGAACGTCATTAATCTTTGAATTTTTGGTTGTGGAATGTTTGGTTCTAGGACATGGCAGTTTCCTGAGAGCAATGCTTTTCTGAAAGCAGTGGTGACTAAATAAATTACATAACATAAGAAGCCTGATTGGATTAAAAACTACGAACTAAAACTCGTAAGACGTGTACCACAAGGCTATCAAATAATATTGAGAGAAGCCTTCATTCAATAGTGTATGGCTAAAAATAAAAGATGTAACGGAAGGAGAGTAGACTTTTTTTATAAAAAAAGTCATAAATAATTGTTAGCAAGAATCCCTCTTAGCGTTTTAAAAATAAAACTAAATAAATGTGAGCTTTATAGATATTATTATACACTATATATTACCACTACTAAAAAGTGAAAAATAAAACATTTTAACAAAATAATTAAGCCAAAGTTGGTTGCATTTCCTTTGTAAAAATGTTTTTGATTTTAAGTTTTTAGTTTTGGTACCTAATATGCAAGTTCTATAGTAAGGTACCTAAAATGCCAGAATAGATTGCCCAAATATCATGAAACCGGCAAAATTAGAGTGTACCAAGGTGAACGGTACTTATCTGCGTACCCCTTTAGAGCATACTGGGGTAATGTTAAGTAATGAAGTGTTATTAACAATAAACAGACATGCTATTGCAGTAATCCCGAGAGAATAGCTTTCATTTATTGAAGAGTTCTGTTATATATGTTCGAAGGTCTTCATCAGATCTTCACCAAATTATTCACAGAATTTTCAAAATCGGATAAAAAATTTCGATCATAGAATTTTTCATTTTGGAAAGTCGGTTAAAAAGTAAAAATTAATAAAAGCTTTTACTTAGTTCAATCGAGACCCATAATTACCGAACTGATTCCGATTCATTCTTTATTTAGCTCTTATAATGGATTTCTGTTCAAAAATTCAATGAAATTTGTTTACTTTTAATTGAACCTTCGTTCATTTGAAAGTTCTTAATAATTTATTTCATGATTGCTTTGTGAGTGAGTCTTGATTTTTTTTTTACTCTGACAACTCTGAAATGAATTCTGTTAAATTATATTTTACCTATAATATTCTACTTTATTTTCCTTGAATAATTTGGAGGTTTCTTATTTTTTTCAAAGTTCTTTTGTTTACAATTCTGAAGTGTTGACATGAACACTGAGATCCTAATTACTTTCAGAGAAAGTTATGTTTTGTTATATAAGTATTTAATTATAAAAAAATAATTATTAACTTATCCCTTGGCATTCATCTTCAACTTTGTTATTAAAAAGAGTCCATTATGAACCTCTCCCGAATCAATTTTAAATGGAAATGCTCAGTCACATCAAAAAACTTATCATATGCATTCCTAAATTCAAATACCGTCACATAATTTTATCATTAAAATAAGAACCACCGAAAACGCAAATACTTTCCGAAACCACGCTCAAATTCCGCCCAGTTCCACTCTACCGCTTCCATTTAGCACTATCCGTGCCCCTTCACTAATGAAACACATTAATAACATCTGCGCTCACTAAAATGTCTTTTGTTTCTTGCGATTTCGGAAATTGTACCCCTCTTTTGTTTCGTTACATTCAGTTAATAACTCGGCATGTAAGCGAAATATTGTATAGAAACGGCATAGAGGCTTATGTCCCGTAATAAGGGTCGTATTGTATACAAATGTAGGTGAAATAGCCAAATATGTGTCAGTTTCTATTTCGGTGTTTTGGTATGGGCTGTCGAAGTGAAATTTACATTCATTTTATATGAAACTGTACTGGACAAACCTAATTTAAAGGTGAATCAGATTAAATGGTTCGTCAATACAATGTACGTTTTGATGAACTAAAAGTCAATAAAAACATCCATAGTCGATTCTATTCTATTGAAAGAGTACATCCGCAAACATTTTGGTTACTAGACCGCATCGCCCTCAATCCTGTTGATAGCATAAAGATCTACATTATCACTGAACAAGTCAGGAACAAAATATCTTAGGAAGGACTTCTTTATGCTGTTTAAACAAAATATGAACCTCATTAAACATTAAAGAGTCGGAAGCGAGGTATGTGGCTGAACCAGGGAGGATTCAAGAATAGTGTCGAAACTAAGACATGGTCACGACCCCGCAAGAAACGAGGTAAGGAAGAGAGTTGGTACTCGAAATCGCTAAAAGACATGTTCTTCTGCTTCGTTGGTCTAGTGGGTGGAAGTGCTACTGATGAGCATGATGTTTTGGGTTTGAATTCCGAGTCGGTTAAAGTATTATTGGATTAAATCCATCTTCTCAGTAGTGCCCAGAGTCTGGATTTGCTCCCGGTTAGTGGCAATGGGCTCGCTCCTATTATAATGGGACTTAAAAACCTTACTGGCAAAACGTGGTAGTACTGTAGGTTGCAAGGTTAGGCATGTCTGCCTAACCTTGCCGAGAATAGGCGTCATGGTGACAATGTTCTTCCAATAAAACAATTGTGTAATAATAATAAAACAGAACATATTATATTAATATAATATAGAAGTATCAGATAAAATAAATAAAGTCATCGAAACTGTAGAGCATAATGCGATATTTGATGAAAAAATAAAACAGAAAAATGCTGCAATAATAACTACATCAACATCTGTCTACAATTATAATGAAGTAACTGAAGACAAGGTTCTAATTGACAAAATGTTCTTTTTAGTACAACAAAACAATGTTATATCCTATTAGAGAAGATCGTTTAATGCCAAAAGGTCCCTAATTGAGGGTCATTTAGAAAGATCCCAATTATTAGAAGAAAAGTGGATATCGTAAACGCGTCTGGCTTTCCTGATTATTTTATTGTTCTAATTATCCGTTTCTGTTTCACCTTCGTTTGATCATTTCGGTTGTATCTTATCTTTATTTATGGACGCCATTATGTGTTCATTTTTGTGTCTTTTTGGTGTATTGTAAAGGTTGTTTTTGTTTGAATTATTTAATTTGAGCGTAGCAATTACATTTTTCAGGTTTAAGTATTTCTGGTTGAAATATGCAAACTTACTATAGCAATCGTTTTAAATAGATATCCCTTCTGATTGATCTGTATTAACGACAAATATTTGTCAAAAAAAAAAAAATCTTCCAAAAGTATTTATAAAATTCAATAAAATCCCTTCGATACAAACAACGAAAAAAATCCACTATGAAACGAAAATGACAAACGAAACACATAATAAAATCGTTTATAAACTAACTTTTAATTGAAAAATGATTGCCCTAAACTTGTTTGTGGCACACCATCCAAACAATAGGAATCCAAGTTGAAACCAACAAACAAAATGTGATAAACAATATCCAAACGTTTGTAAAATATTCCGGACAAGGCCCTCCATATATTGTTGTACGCGAGTGAATGTATTTGAACAAAATAATCACATTAGTTGGACAAACATATATAGTGGTGCACAAATATTGTAGCACTCTACGCGTTATTTGTTGATACATACGATTTGATATTTGCTGTGTTGTTTATAATAGGTTTTTTGGTGATGTTTTCCATCTTACTTTACAAATGCTTTATAATACTAGGAATGTTCTCTGTATCGCAGTTTTATTAGAAAAACTAATCTCGCAAATACACCAATATATCTATGTAATAGTTCATAACTCTAAAATTAAAAAAAGAGGCAGAAGTCAAATTTTGCCTGACTGTTTTAAAAAGTTATGGCTCTGCCAAACAAGCCTAAGTTAGTATGATGCCGAACAACTTCACCAAGCTGCACAGGAACTCGAAAATGTCCTCGCTTCTCCATCAGATTTATTGCACGAACTGCCTAAGTTTAGGCATTTTTGCCAGCGTCTGTGTCTCATACCACCAATAAACCAAAAACCTTCAAAACAAGAGCGAACAGGTACATTTTGGATTTGCTCGTTTTATCGTAGTCCTCACTCATCTCTTTTTATCAGGCGAGATCAAGGCCAAGAGCTAGCTCATCATTAAATATAAAATACGATTGCCTAATACAAGCCTCCTTATTCTAATCTTATGCCCTACTAGTATTTTTTGGGCATATCGCAATCCATGGCAAAGAAACCAATCACTCAACCATTTCACCTAACTTGCCATTAATTTTCATTTGATTAGGATTCAATACGCTTGAGCCTTATTTCGTTTCAGACTCTAAGTCTTAGCCATTGATGTGTCGTAATCATCATTATTAAGATTAGTGATCGTAAGAGAGATTACTATGACGGTATATTGGTCCATCTGTCCTTCTGATATAGGTATTAGGTGATCCTCTTGAATACGTTCTACCTCCCTAATTCATATTTGATGTGTTTCACAAACTTTGGGACTATTAATGCTTGATTTATTGTTACTTGTAATATGTTGCTAACTAAAATATAACATTGTTTTTGGTTTACTTCTCAAATGTTGTTTTTTTTCACTTTAATAAGTTTTATTCTTTTTGAGGTTGACGGTCTATGCCAGGCAGTGATTGATTAAGAGCTAAACAATGATTTCTTCATATGTATTAGTAACGTTTTTGAAGACCAAATTATTTGATCATTGAATCAATGTAATCCTTGGTGTTTGGATGTTTCATTGAAGATCCTTTAATATATTTTTTTTTGCCAAATCTCATGTGATTTTATTGTCTGCTGTTATTGACTCTGTTATTACACAACATCTGACTTGAGAGATTGGACAGCAGATGTACGGCTCAGGTACTTGACATTCAGAAACCTGATGTAAGTTTCTTCCAAAGATCTTGTCTATTAAACTGAGATAAGCCACTGTAGTATGACTAAACAACAAGTTTCCAACGTAAGGTGCCAAATTAGTTGGTGGCTTCCACAAACTTAGCGTGGACAATGCCAAGTTTACCTAGAGCTTACAATTATTCTCAACTATTGTGCTAAGTTTGGCAATATCTTTGTTTATGGTAAAATATCGTATTTGTGTTGTTTGGGACTAAGCGAGGAGTGCTTATTGATGATCGGAGTGACCTAAATGGTATCTAGTTTGTCTTTCATCGTTGATTTAGTCGCTTTCATTTGATTTAACAAGGGGATCTTTTTTGCTGGTTTCGTTTGTACATTCTGCTTCGTTTTTTTTTTATAATACATACCTGACTTAAAGTTGCTTACTTGCGGGAATAATTTCGTGGTAATTGAAGATCATTAGTGGGTAAAATCCCAATCCTTGAATTTACCAACTACGGCGAAGGGTTAGTATGATTTTAGCACTCTATGTATGTATGTTTGTATTTACGTATGTTCGTCCGTAGTGCCTAAATTATTCATCTGATTCTGATGCATAAGGTGTCAATCGATATGTTATTATAACCCGGGTAAAGTCGAGTAGGCTAAAAAAAAACAAAAATAATCCGTAGTCGGGTTACAGTTTTTTTTGTTAATGATGTCTATTTTTTATCATTATTTTCAGGTATTTTTTTTTACTTTATTTCTAACTGAGGAGCTCGTGGCTAAATAATAACAGCCGCAGGGGTCGATCATCAAGGTTAAGCAACGCTTGACGAGGTCGGTCCGTGGATAGGTGACCATTTCAACATACCGAGTTTCCTCCGTGCCTCGGAAAGCACGTTAAGCCGTTGGTCCCGGCTGTTATTTGAAGATCTTTGACAGTCGTTACGGGTAGTCAGAAGCTTGAGATCTGACACCAGTCTTGGCAAGGGGTACCGTGTTACCCAGTTACTGGGTTGTGGAGGTCAGATAGGCAGTCGCTCCATGTAAAACACTGGCACTTAGCTGAATCCGGTAAGACTGGAAGCCGACCCCAATATAGTTGGGAAAAGGCTTGGCAGATGATGACTTTATTTCTAACTGACAACCATCTTGGAATCGTTTACACTGTAGAACTCAAATTTTATTTTCATTACTCGTTAGTTTTCATTATCTGAAACTACAACACTTAATTGCCTACAGCAAAGGTTGAAAACCCAGTTTACGAACGCACTCTAACATTCCCCAAAAGACCATTCATTGTACCACGCAAAACACAAACATAGTACCAAAGTCTATAATTTCCCTGAGTTTACTGGTCCATACTCAATAGTTTATGGGAGCCTAATAGCCCAGTACGTTGGACCACTAAATCTAACTTATGATCTAATTAATGAGGTATTAGGAAACATTAATTACGATGTTCCCAATGATGCAGAGCAAATGGATTTGACGTGTTTACACTAGTTAAGTGGCTATTGGAATGCGGTTTCAGATATTGGTAGGTAGTATTATGCAAATGATGAATTTGAAAACAAGTTATTATTGAACTGACTTCAGATAAAATTACATAAGATTAAGAAAGAAGAGAGCATATTATAAGTAAAGGTTCAAATTGGCGACCGTGATAGAAACGTTGAAAGGAAATGCATTGTCTTTATATAATCCCTCTCTCAGAAAGCTTAAAATCACCCAAAGGGCAATGGAGAGAGCTATGCTAGTCAATAAAAAATGTTTTTCCAAGAACTGCTGCATAGACAGACAATTCACGGTAATGTCCACTATATTGAACTATAAACTCAATCAATCTGCGTAGCCTTTTCCCAAATATATTGGAGTCGGCTTCCAGTCTAACCGGATTCAGCTGAGTACCAGTGTTTTACACGGAGCGACTGCCTATCTGACCTCCACTACCCAGTAACTGGGTAACACCCAACCTCTTGGCAAGACTGGTGTCAGATCTCAAGCTTCTGACTACTCGTAACGACTGTCAAAGATCTTCAAATGACAGCCGGGACCAACGGCTTAACATGCTTTCCAAGGCACGGAGGAAACTCGGTATGTCGAAATGGTCACCCTTCCACGGACCGACCTCGTCAAGCGTTGCTTAACCGTGAAGATTGACCCGTGCGGATGTTATAATTTGGGAAATTATTAACCGAGGGAAAAATATACTGAATGGGCTACTATTATACTAAGTAAGTAACTATTTATCCGATTTGAGTAATACCTTTTAGGAGCTTTTTGTGAGCTGCGGTAATAATATTGTTACATACTTTAATTGTATTTGGGTTTCTATTTTTTCAATTTTAGAATATTATTATTTTGAAAATAGCTGAACAACTATCGAGGCGACATCACTGTGCAGTGCGGGAGTTCGGGTTTATTCGTGTCCAAGAGCGAGCGAAGCGAGCTCGGGAACTTAGGGCACCCCGACACGGATAGGTTAGGTTCGAAGTGGATGACGGGAGCTGAAGTGAGCGAGCAAAGCGAGCGAACTTAGCTCCCGTCATCTCCTTCATGTTAGGTTACTTTAGACCCTGCAGACAGAAAAAGGAGCCCTGTCGACAAACTTATATTTTCAAGTCGCTGTTTTAAACATTTGTATTCGCCCACTGTTTGTCGCCCACTTAGTATTTCAGTAAGCCATATTCAGTATTTTTTACACCTTTAATTTGAATTTTTTTTCGCTCGTTTAAATACTATCCTTATAATTTAGCCACGAACTCCTCATATTGAACTATAAACTATTCTCATTAATTTAATACTCCATGTAACCATTACCATAAAAGCATCGTAGCCTTAATAGTAATCTGTTGTTTATCAAGGAAACTATCGTAGGTAATTCTACACCATATTCTTTATTAAGAACACTACAAGTAAGTAGTACTTAAAAATTATTAGTAGTTTTAACTCAAGACCTGCTTCTAGTACAGTAATTAAAATATCGATTATCGTTTTCACTTTGAATACCTTTCACGGAAGAGAAGTTTAAGCTGCAGTCTAGTTGAGATTAAGTGCTTTGAAGGCGTTGATGGAGCTTTTAATGATTGAATATTAGTTTTATCGTACTAATATATTACTATTATCGTATTTATATGTACTAATATTATAAAATGTGGATGGATGTGGGATGTATGTTTGTTACTCAATCACGCCAGAATTGCTGAACGGATCTGCATATTATAATTTGGCACAGATATAGATTATTGTCTTTAATAGCACATAGGATACTTTTCATCCAAGTTTAATGCTTTAAGCTGGTAGAAGCTAGTTTTATATACAGCTGTTTATTGTAACCAAATACAATTTTTCGTCAGTTATAGACACTAGAACGGTAATATTATAATTTGATAGACACACAATGGTAACATTATTACTTCTCATACAGGGAAGACACGAGCATTAATCACGCTTGAAGGAACTTAAATTCTACTTCACTGCATATACGTATTTTTCAAAATTTTATTTTCCTATATAAGATTTGCTCACGTTGCTTAAAGCTATTGAAACAAGACTTATTTGATGAGTCTTGATTTAGCAGACGTACGTCTCTTTGATTTCTTACCAGTGTATTAAGAATTAGCGAAATTTCTCACATACAACTTGACTGTCATTTTTATTAGTGTGTGCTAGAGGACATAATATATTAAAACTACAAACTCACCTTGACTTTCGTTAAAAAACCCCAAAACCATGATGACGATCACGACAATACCGATCTTGAGTCGGTAGCTGAAGCCCATGGCATGCATGTCGAGCCCCCAGTTCAGCGCCGGCATGACTCAACCTTGCCTCATCCATTCGTTGTACAGTTTTGTACTGCCACTGTGTTCCTGTTCTTTGTTACTTGAATGCATCATCTGTAACAAAAAAAGTGATATGAGAGGCTAATTAACAGAGAAAATTTAGCTGGAAATATATAAAAAATATGTATCCAGACAGTATAAATATTTATGGAGGTAGAGATAAAAACAACACTATACCAACGCCTGTATTTCTGGATAGTAAATATACCAGGGATACACCCACATTTCAAAATTTAGTAATTTAGAGAATAATTAAATTAGATACTTATTCGTCTATAGACAAAAAAAGAAAAGAACATATTCATTTTCATAAAATATGGTTAATAAATGTCTAAAATATAAATGTTTTCACATATTTCGCGCACTTTCTTTCAGCGTCCAAATCTTTAAATCACATTTTATTATATACTTGGAGAGACCAAGTCATTGAGATAAAAATGTACTTTATAAACTAGTTACAACAAATATTACCTATTGTATACTTATATTAATTTTATAATAAGTTTAGGATTCATAACAGAAGGAAAAAGAAAAGAAGGGCACAAAATAAAGCTCCAGGCTGTTACATATATTATAGAAAGAAAACCCAATAACTCTTTGCTCAACCTGGACATCGGCTTACAAACATTGAAACAGTTTTAAAATATAAAATGTACCTGGATATAATAAAACATTAGACAGGGATAAAGTCGGTCTGTATTGAGAACCCAAAGGATTAAGCCAAGGTGTTACACTGTACATTTGTAATGAAATGATGACGCACACAAGTCCCAAGTGAGAGTAACCAGACCATTTTAAAACCTTTACTTAACCACACATGAAAGAGCATATTTCACGGCATCCAAAGAACAGAATGTAAAAGAAAAAAATGTGGAAGCAAGAAATGCCTGCCAACTGTTTCAATGTTCACGCATCAAAAAGCACAATGGAATTCTATCTATAACACCTAGTCTTTTGCTAAAAAGTTTGGTAGTAATGTTAGAATTGGAGGTTTTGGATTTGACCATTCAGTTTCAATTCTTCAATTTTCTGGACTAAGAAAACTTGTCGTACTGGTTGGATCAGAATGTTCGGCTGTGAAAAAGATGGATGAAAAAAGATTGCATGTAGCAGAGTTGAGAATGTTGAGATGGATTTGCGGATTGACTAGAATGGGTAAAATGACAAATGAGTATATTAGAGGAAGTTTGAAAGTGGCGCCAGTGATAGAAAAGTTGAAAGGAAACCGTTTGTCCAGCAGTCCTGATTGCGTAAGTAAATTCGGCAAGGCAAAGGGTTTGACCCCATGAAAGAGTATGAACAATCGACCAATCACTTAGACGGAAATTCACATTGCATCTTTCATCTCATCTCATCATGTTACTAATATAGTCATGAATATAAATGTGGATGCATTGAGAGGGAGGAGAAGGCCAAAGAAGGAGTGACATGAAAGAAAAGGGAATCAGTGATAGCGTGGCGGGAGATAAGACGGTATGAAAGAAGAAAACGTGTTGCGCCGATCCCAAGTAACATGGAACAAGGACAGGAAGAACAAGAATTTTCTATACTACGAAGTCTAAGGAGAGTAAAGTGCTGCTAAAATTTAAATCATCATTATCATCATCGACATAAGCTATTGAAATGGCAGTTAAAGATTTTGGCAAATTTCATTCTATTAGCGATTCTTCTTGTTTCGATTATCACTAATTGAGAGCAGTAGCCCAGTGGTAACGGCCGCGACTTACAAGTTGTAGATCTTTGGTTCGAAACCAAGTAGGCGGTATACTATGTGTAAATTATTTCATCACCATTGCTCTCAAAACAGTGAACAAAACGGTGAGGAAACAGGCATAACTAGAACAAAAAATCGAAGACATGTGATATCCATCAACCCGCATAGGGCCCGCGTGGTGGATTACGGCCCATTCCCTTTCACAGAGAGGAGGCCTGCACGCACAACGGACCAAATTTAAGTCTAAGTGCGAAAAAAGGGGTTCATCTATCCTATACTATAGACTGCTGCAATAACGATTGCCAAAAGTGCCAAAATAAATATGGAACATCATCAGCATATTTATGTTCTCACTGCTAGGACACAGGCCATAAAAATTAAATATGGAACATGCACTACCATAATGTTACTTGGTGAATACCTAACACTATTGTTACCGCTGCAGCGCTGACAGAATTAAAAAGAATGAAAAGAAAGAAAATATTATCAATAAAATTATTAATATTAAAATATTATTAGAATTAATATTTGTTTTGGGATATTTACCATGTATATATGCTCATAAACAACACCCACGCAAAGATTTTAGTTATCGTGATAATGGCGCTTGTAACGGTGCCGAGTTCTCAACAAAAATCAAAATATACATGGTAAATATCCCGACGCAAATATTAATTCTAGTGATTGTGACCATGTCAGCTTAAAAACTTATTTTAAAATATTATTATTTACTTTAATTATACTTTGTCTATGCTCTTGTCATGAAAATGGTTACTTGTTCTTGCGCTAAAACTTAAATTAATAATTCAAATGAAAGTATATAGTTATATTTAGTTTAAACTTTTTCGGCCTTTGTATCTTAACCCACTACCAATATTAATCAAGGAAAACTTCTGTAAACTTCAATAATGTCTTTAATTTACTTCATCAAATAAACAACCTAAGTTAGATAATGAATTTCCATCCGGAGAATATTTTGTTGAACTACTAAATAGCACTTCGTCATAATTATCAACGGAAGTTTTTGGGAGCCTCAAAAGATTATTACGTTTCAAAGTTACAAATTAACGACAAAGTTTGATTTTAATCAAATATTTAGCCTTACTAGCACTTTGATTTGATCGAAGATTTTTGTATTTTTATTTAACTCATCATTCTTCGGTAATTCATCGTCATCGTACCATCAAACTTAACAGGTAGGCACTGGATCTCCGAAATAAAACAATATATCCTAGACGCTAGACGTGTTTGGGCTTATTGAAATCTTCATACTACGTCGTCTATACTTTGGCTATAATGATTTTCATGGTAATTGGAGGTACTAATTTAAACTAAAAAATTACTTTTCCGAACGACGTAACGTTTTTCGATACCGACGTATCGAAAAACAGAAAACAATTGTAGGTACCAAAGACACCTACTTCGGAATAGAAAGTTATTTTTATTTTTTTAGTGTTTTATTTTGAAAGTCATTTGATTTTTTTGTTAAAAAAAATTATAGCAATCGCTATCTACTTACATAAGTGGCGCCCTTATTGTAATTTTCCTCAGCTTTCATCTCGTTGAGAACATTTTTGCCTTTTACACTATTTGTAAGTTACTTTAAATTTTAATCATATTAAAAACTCTAGCTGCAACTTAAGCAAGTTTCAACTTTTTCATTTTAATTTGTCAGCGTAGGTAACTTCTTCTTTTTAATTTGCAGTTTAATGAGAGGAGGCAAAGCTGCCTCGCTTAGCTTAGCTTAGATCCGTTTAGCTACTTCTGCGAATGGCAGCCTACTGAAGTCTTTATAATCGAATCCTAAAACTTTGTTGTCTAGAAACTGTTTGTTGAATCTGATCGGGGTTCAAACGATTATACTTCTTTGAGCTCTTACTGAAACAACTCCGCAAACACGAATTTTCCCACGTTTTTGTTGTACATGGGTCTTTGCGAACAAAAACTGCTAAACAAAGGTTTTAGATGTCTGTTTTCATGTACCGAAAATATTACATATTTATACTAGACCACAAATAATATAATACTAGCATACAGATGCCTACAAAGAACCAAAGAAACCATGCCGACGTAACTAGCGTTTTCCATCTGATTATACCGATTATTTTTTGTAAATCGATCGCGTTCGGTTCTGTTCCACGGCGATAGATAGATCACCATCTATATCCGTGGAACGGAATGGAACGGGACCGAACGCAATCGATGCACAAAAAATAATCAGAATAACCAGTATAGAACGTCGGCACGGATTCTTTGTATGGGATGAGACACCACTGACTATAGTCATGATTTAATGTTTGAAGATCGATTAGCCTTTTACCAACTATATTGGGGTCTGTTTACATGGAGTGACTACCTATCTGACCTCCGGTACCCAGTACCTGGGTTAAAAGATTCCCCTAGACAAGACTGGTGCCAGATTTCCTGGCTTCTGGATATCCGTAACGACTGTCAAGGATCTAAAAATGACAACCGAGATTTTGGTCTTAGCGTGGTTTCACACACGGAGTAATCTCATTATTTAAAGATGGTCACCCACCCAAGGACCGACCTCGGTAACAGTTGCTTAACTTTGAAGATCAACCCGTGCAGCTGTAATTGTTAAGCCTCGACCTCCTCCGATATTTTCAAGAACCACAACGGAAAAGTCGTAAAGGGCATAATATACGAGTATATATTTACAGCCTTAAACAAGGTTGTCAACTTATAAATCTTCAAAGAGCACCACAAATTACCGGAGATAGGTATTTTAAGTAGGATGCCAACTCCGACAATCTCTATACATTTAATATCATGCTTGTCCAAAACTAATTATGAACTTCAGACTTTAAACATGAAGGGAGTTTCTAATAGAAATTTTGGTGTGGATAGTCAAAGGCCATAGCTTCGAGAAACTTAAAAATAGATCATTAAGGATAAATCTTGTTAATATTAAAACACATAAGCGATAAGACCGTCCATCGTACACTAATTCACTCTTACTAATGTTTGTCCTGTTTTTTATGGAATCCAATAGTCTTTAATACATAAACAAATATTTGTGGATATACAACGAAGATACTACTAAATAAACCAATGACTAAAGGAATATAAACAATTTAATAGAACAATGATGATTACAGTATTTGATTAGAGGTTTTGGTGACAAGGCAACGATTATATTACATGAGCCCATGATCTCCAGCTCTGAGAAAATTGTACGAATATAATTTAGGGAGACTAACTCAATCTATGAGCAAGTCTGACAAGAGTGGAATTTTCTACACAAACAAGAAGTAGATTACATAGTAGTACATTTAGTTAAATAAAGAAAAATAAAGCAAGGTCTTGTAGACACAATAGATCTTTATAAGAAAATGTATTCTAGGGATTCCCAAGGACATACCTTCAATAACAAACGATTACCCACTTTCCATGAAAGTCAGACTAATTGGAGCAAATCGAGGATCATCTACGCAATCAAAAATACACTCATAGCAACTAACTTGTGGGAGGAAAGAAAATAGGAGACTAAAATAATTGAAATAATACTGCCAAGGGATAGAAAATAGCGAGTATGTGTATCAAAAATAAATACTTAAATTTACCTACGTATAATTTTATACAATGACCTTGTCTAGAATAGAACACTCACATGTTATCGAAACTAATATTACCAAGAGGTAAAATTGAATGTTTATTTGTAATGGGTAATCTATTGAAGTACTGATCTGATTAAAAAAATTCTCTACAAATAGAAGGTTACACTATCACTGAATATAACTTTGGCTTGGCTTTTTATCTCGAAAAAAAATACGGTTCCTGCAGACCTACCGTTCCCGGCAGCCAAGCCGCAGACGAAAATTGTTTTATAATAAAACTGGTACTCCTATTTTATCAAATATATTCAACCATAGAATGAGGGGACAGCCAAAGAAAAGATGGATGGACTGTGTGAGGAGTGATACGAAAAAAGGGAGTCAATGAAAGCGTGATGGAGGACAGTATGGTATGGGAGAAGAATAAAACGTGTTGCGCCTTCTCCAGGTACCTGATATGGGATAGAAAGATGATGCTGAGAAGTGTGTATTTTGAAATAAAGATAAGGTTGTTACGATCCATCTAATTCCATTATAATAAGTTCTGACAGCGACCATCACATTAAAATTTCCGACACTCCATCAAAATTGCCCTATACAAAATATTATCCGTACAATATAATCCGAAACAGCTTCGCCATCTAATCTCGGAACTTTTCAATTAGTAAGTTTACTGCTTCGGCAAGTGGTCCCAACTTTCTTTGGACCATTAAAACAGTCTTTTAGAATCGCCACAGTACAAGTTTTAATGTTCCTCGCGGATTCTCTTTGTGTTGGTCGGTTCGGTGGGCAAACAAAAATTGGTCAAGTGCTACCTCATTGAATATTTTAAAGCTTCTGCATCTAAGTAACGTCTATTTTTGTTTTAAAGTGCAGAGTTTAAGTGTTTGTGCGGAATTTGTAAATGCGGTTTTGTGCAGGTTGGTCTCTTTTTTAGGGTTCCGTACCCAAGGGGTAAAAACGGGACCTTATTACTAAGACTCCGCGATCTGTCTGTCTGCCTATCTGTCTGTCCGTCTGTCACCAGGCTGTATCTCATGAACCGTAATAGCTAGACAGTTGAAATTTTCACAAATGATTTATTTCTGTTGCTGCTATAACAACAAATACTAAAAACAGAATAAAATAAACATTTAAGTGGGGCTCCCATACAAAAAACGTGATTTTATGGCCGTTTTTTGCGATAATGGTACGGAACCCTTCGTGCGCGAGTCCGACTCGCACTTGGCCGGTTTTTGTTTTTAGTATGTTTACTTATCCTATTCAGACATTTTATTGTAAACTCATAAGAGTGTTCCACGTAAAAAGCTGTCTCAAGTCACATTTAACTAACACATAATGTACAGTACAACTATTTTTTTAATATCCCTGGTCAAACTTCGTATTTCGTCAGTAGTCAGACTTCTATCAGACTTCCAAATTGATTGAGAGCGTCCGGTCTGCACCAAGTGCAAAAGGGCAACTGACAGAAATGCGCCGACTGACGACACACAAAGTTTGCCGAGGGACATTAAGAGAATAGTTATGCGACAAACAAATGTGGTGGTCAGCGCTTGACGATAATTTTCGAACTGCGACGGAAGCGAACGAGGGAAATAACGCTGATTCGTTAGGAGACGATTTCTACCAGGAAACTCCTACCGCAAGCCGCTTTAAAGAACTTCGTTTCAAAAACATTTGTAACCTTTGAAGTAGTATTAGCTGTAGTCGTACTTTATTTTCATTCAAACTTCAATACTTAACCCGCTTAGCAGATGATTTTCGAAAAATCCTTTCTCAGTACTCTTCTTATATTATTTAATTCTATCTTGTCGACCAGTCGGTGACACAAGTACTTTTTCTGTAAAGAAGGAAGATTACTCAATCCCCAATGTAAATAGTACAACAGTTTCTTGACTCCCACGCAATGAGAAACAATGTTCCAATCAGACGCCCACGGATCCTTAACGTTGTTAGGATAGCTCGAATATCCTGTGAAAACGATGGTAATTCCCACAGAGCATTTAATCCACTACGAAATCGAATAGAGATGGCAATACCAGTAATATACGTGGTGGTGGCTAAGAATCAGTATCAGAATTTGCTATCATATTATTACTCTGAACCAAGGACATTTTGGAAAAAAACCTATAACTTGCTGTGCTGGTAAATGCAATTTTTCTTCTTCGTTTATGTTTGTGCTTTGGAATTTATGTTGAACACGAATACAGCTGTCACTGGCTGACAGTTTCAATACTCATAGATTTGCACGCTGTAAAGTTAACATACCCAAAATGTGAAATGCATGCCACACCAGCTACATTGTACTGTGCATCTGTGTTTCCTGATATTGCAACTAAGCCATATTTAAGTCAAGAGTGAATAGCTTACTTCTAGGCAAGTGTGCTTTACCGTCGACCACATCATCGGTTACCATGAGATGAGACAGTGGTCAAAGTGTCTATCGTTGTAAACAATGTGGTATTTATACTTGTTTATCTAGAGAAAGTTACATATACTATTTAGCCTATCTAGGAGAACAGTACTTCACCCGTCTTTATTGTATAATTGAACCTTAAAAATGTATAAATGAAACATTTGTAAACTTTGCAATCTCATTATGAAATAAACTATTATTATTATTATTATATACACTGACTTTTACTAACATGCTTAATTTGTATAAAAGTATTGACCATGTTATCTCTAGCAGGGACCGCCAACGTATCGCCGTGCTCTGTAGTACTTACTACCCATTGGGAATTCTGTTTTATGTATTATTCTTAAGAAAACGACTTTATCTTCGAAGGCGGAAGGTGAAAAGTTTTGATAGTTCCTACGGTAAACACTTTTAGTTATTAGGAAAACTGGTTACATTGTGGAGAGTTCTGAAAGTAGGCAGGTTTATTACTTGTCATTTTGTTGATTGTTGATCTTGTTTTGATCAAGCGTGGAGATCAATACTTGTGACTTCTATGAATGACAATAGAGGCTTTTGTCTTGGCTTGGACCAGTAAAAAACTGGTATTACGATTGTACTATTTCCTTTGTTATTTACAAGAAGTTGTGTATAAACATTAACATTAGAAGCGGGATATTCACCATGTTTGTTGCGAGTCTCCGACATTTCGGAACATGGTAAATATCCCACTTCTAATGTTAGTGTTTGTGACCATGACAGTTTAAAAACTTTAGTTTTGTATTAGTATGTAAATGGGATAGATAGGCATTATAGGCAGTCGTTACGTGTAAAATATTGATCCCAAACCCAACTAACTACGAACCCAATCCAATATAAAAAGCAAAAGTTTAGGAAAATTTATTGAAAGTAAATAATGAGCCTGTAAGAGAGAGTTTTAAAGTTGCATTGTTAAAAAAGTCTTGGTATGGGCTAGCATATGCCCATGACGAAGAGGAATGAAAAGCTACGCAAACGTTTTTTGTGAAGAAAAAAGGAGGGGTGTTGCTGCGAATTCATGAAGAACTTCACCCATCATGAAACCATCTCAAATAAAAAAAACTTTTCAAGTCCATCGTTTTTTTTTTTCTTCCGAGAAATGCTCATGCGTACCACAGGGAGATAGCGCAGTTATGTGGGACTCCAAGCCACTAAAATTGATGAAAAAAGGAGGGGTGTTGCTGCGAATTCATGAAGAACTGCACCCACCATGAACCCATATCAAATAAAAAAAAATAAAAAAAATTGCAAGCCTATCGTCTTTTATTTTTTTTAACTTCGAGAAATGCTCATGCGTACCACGGGGAGATAGCGCAGTTATGTGGGACTCCAACCCACTAAAACTCCACGTAGTCCTCCTGTGCCGCGCTGAAGCACATGCACGCGTTATCACTCACCGCGGACTCGCCGCCACTAAAACCCCATCACCAGCGCTCTAGAACATGTTGCAAGCCGTGACCACCCCATGGACCAAACCAGCACATGGGCGCCAGATGACCCCGGGTACTGCACCCTTGGTCCCACAGTTACAGGTCAGGTCCGTGGCCCCGCCACTTTTCGGCCGCAGGGGACTGGGATCTCCCCTGCGGCCCTTCTGCGTCCGCAATCAGTAGGTGGCGACCTCAACCAGGCCGCGGAAGGTAGGGAGAGTGGCGCACCGCAATACTGGCACTCCTCTCCCGCCACGGCCTTCAACACTAAGCCGCGACATCTTATGGATATGGGATGGGAGGCCCCATACGACATCGCGGCCTGCCTCAGTCACAACCTCGCTTAAGCGGCACCGCAACCTACTTGATGGCCGCTACGTCGTCGGCTTAGTCAGCAAAAGCCCTGACGAGAGGCCCCTCCTCGGGTTCCTCTTCGCTTCACTGTGGGGGACCAAGCCACGGCTACTGGGCCCCGCCTCGATAATGCGGGAACCCACCGGGGATGTTGCAAGCCTACCCCTAAATAACCTTCGCAACAACAATAGCAATTAATGATAGTGATAAAAACTAGACCAGACAAATGATCGATGATTTATTATCGCTAATTACTTTGCCCCGAATTGTGTGGTCTAGTTTTGCCTGATTGTTTTTCAGATTAATGATCAATCCATTCGCGTTATATTTTGGGTATTAATCTAACATTATTATTTTGTTATCTTATTTTGTAGAATTTGGTATGAATAGTTTAGTTATTGAAAGTGTGAAAGTTGGACAGGTGACTGGAATGTTATGTGGAAATCGGGTGACAAGTATGTAAGGCTCTTGCCTGATGGCGCAATGCAATATAAATTGCGTCGATAGGCGATATTACGCACGTATCTACTTTAAAAAAAATACAAATCAGTCTAATTGCTTAGCATTGCGTCTATATGAACATATTTGCAATTTCGCTTAGTAAAAATCGCTTCACATCAGATCACATCATCAGCCTATTAATGTTCCCACTGCTGGGACACTGGTCTCCTCTCTGAGAGGGGAATGGGCCGTAATCCACCACGCGGGCCCAGTGCGGGTTGGTGGATGTCACATGTCTAAGAATTTTTGGTTCTTAGACATGCCGGTTTCCTCACGATGTTTTCCATCACCGTTTTGAGAGCAGTGGTGATGAAATAATTTACACAAAGTAAAGCGCCTGCTTGGGCTCGAACCCACGACCTACAACTTGTAAGTCGCGGCCGAAAAAATAAAATCGCTTATCGGCATGGAATAAATAGAACATCGTCGAGGAAGGTCGCTTGCACACCCTTATAGAAAAATGTCGTGATGAAAGTTTTTAATAATAAATGTAGATAATTATAAGAGTAGAAGATCAAAGAAACGATAGATGAACAGTGTGAAAAATTATATGGCTAGATAGAAAAAGAGCAACTTCCCGCATGCGACTCTTGAGGCTATTTGAATCGAATCACAACATTTAATTAGTGTTGTCCCGAGGTTGAACAGACTTGACGTAGGCACGTTCCATAGACTTATGTCTCAACCAAATGGTGATGAAGCGAAGGGTCTGTTCAAGTACATGACCCGAATCTGATAAATAGTAGGTACATAGTGTGTATTTAGTTTAGGGTATGATGGGACTGTCATACGCATGGCGATTATAAAAGTTCCTAATTAATTACAGAATTAAAAAAAATAAGAAAAAATAGTGCTACTCCCCGTATGGGATTCATGTTTCGGAGTGGAAGTTTTTGGACTCATTTAATTCAACCTTCCGGAACTTTCGAGGACGGCTGCCGCGTGACCTAGCGCCCTCACCTAACCTGCCTGCGCATTGGAACGGAACGACTCAACCCTGTGGCTCTTTCTTACTCGGGGTCAATTCCTCGGCTGCCGCGACGTCACCAGCTTTGCGTTTATCTAGAACAGTACTTAGTGCGCCTACCTACACAAGACAGAGAATTAAGTCACGGGCCGTTGTTACCCGCGACCACGTAGAAATAAATTTATTGATTGAAGGTGTCGTTAAGTTTGATTTCCAGTAACTCCCACGCTTTATTGGCTACTTTCAAAGATCAAATCCTGTAAAAGTAACCAGATCCATTGATATATCGATCTGCTTTCCATTGATTGCGTTTCTAAATAAAAATACCATTTCAACACACAAAAACTGCAACTTGTTTACAGTTAATTAATTTTTCAGTATAACTTCCACAGCCAGTACAACTGACAAACAGACATCCATAATTTTAAAACTACACTCACTCAGCAAATAAAGCATAACGGAGACAAATAAGAGCGCAAACACAGCTTTGATACAAATATACACATGAATGTGAGAGGGATTCGTCTCGCGAGTCGCATCCATTTTCGTGTTGAAGAAAATAAAAATATCCAACTACCGTTATGAGATTTTTTGTTATACGCTTTCGCTAATATTTTTCACTGGAATGGAAATCCTTTATTTATATGAGCTGTAGTTTTTTAAGGATTTTGAAACATGGTTGTTGTTAGAGATTTAAAAGTTGCCGTTAACATTAGTTTCATTCATTGACAAACAGACAAGGCACAGCATAAACCAATAATAATAATAATATAAGGTTAAATTGTGTGTATACAAGTTCGTAATTTTTACCTATGGAGATTCTTGTTCAGGCCACGGGTTTTGAAGGAGACCATGTTTTTGCAGAATATGGTCAAACCGTCTTTTTTTGGGTTAGAATAGTTACATAATATTTATGCCTACTGATGGCCATAGCCAATTTGTTAAAAACAGATCAGTAGGGATAATAAAATATTATCAAATTCAACGATAAAGCCTTGGTGGGGTACCTAGGCCTTATTGTTGAATTTTATCAAGCTAGACATATCGGCCTAGACATAATATGATAAACCATTTTTGCTCACCGGTCTTTATTTTATTCACGTAAGCTTTCGAAATAAGAATCCATAAATCTCTAATTGATATTACTATCTGTCTGAATAAATATAGTAATGTAGTTTGCAACCCAAAAACAGTTCAGCAAATCTATGCACGCACTAAGTGGTAACACTCAAATACACCAAAACCAGCACGATTACATAATAGTGTGCAAAATGTCGGTAGTTTTGATCTGTGTAAAACAATAGAGAGAATGTTGTCAATAAAACTTTACGATGTAGCGTGCGATAACCGCGCGTTGTCAATATACAACGTTGTTTTAAAACAACGGGTTTTATACACGCGTTAATGGACAAGTTTTTTTTAAATACGTGTTGAAAATTGTGGGCTTTTGGAGCTTACGTTTTGAACGTTCTAATTTGAGTAATTTGGCTCGGGACTTTCCAATATTTTTTTATTGTTAAATGAGTTTGTCTACTTCTTGGCCCTAAGACAAAATTACATTCCAACAGCAAAGCGCTAGTCATCATCTGCCTAGCCTTTTCCCAACTGTATTGGGGTTGGCTTCCAGTCTTACCGGATTCAGCTAAGTACCAGTGTTTTACATGGAGCGACTGCCTATCTGACCTCCACAACCCAGTAACTGGGTAACACGGTACCTCTTGGCAAGACTGGTGTCAGATCTCAAGCTTCTGACTACCCGTAACGACTGTCAAAGATCTTCAAATGACAGCCGGGACCAACGGCTTAACGTGCTTTCCGAGGCACGGAGGAAACTCGGTATGTTGAAATGGTCACCCATCCACGGACCGACCTCGTCAAGCGTTGCTTAACCTTGATGATCGACCCGTGCGGCTGTTATTATTTAGCCACGAGCTCCTCTCAGCAGCAAAGCGCTAGTACCTAATGAATATCAATAGTTCACAATATAATTTTGTGACATTTCGGTTGTGAGTGCTGTTCCCACAGATATAAATCTAACTAAATGACGCGATTGTATGTACTTCGCGTGTAAAAAAACGGAGTTAAATTACGATCAATGATCGTAATTTCAGTTTTCATTTAGCATTATCGCCACCGGAAATCCAACGAAATCTAGAAAAATTACTAATTATGCAATATTGAGCTGTAATAACTGTATTATTTAATTCATTCATTAATAAATTTAAACAATTTCTATTAGCTAAATGCTATTAAAATTTAAATGAATATTTGAATGACAAATTCTAAATTTAAGTAAATGCAATGTACTAAAAAAATTAATTATAAAAATAAAATAAAATAACAAATAAAAATACGGTTAATTTAATGCTATTTTGTGCCGCCTAATTTAATGCCGACAGGGTCAACAATGTCTAAATTTGTAACCTACCATCTAAGTTCACATGTGGAAGCAATAAATGATGAGTAAAGAAAAGTTGGTCGAGGCATTGGAAATGTTTTCTTTCATTATTAAATTAATTTTGATTTTAAATTGTGTGTGAAAAATTGGCACGCTACTTGGTTTTCATACAGATGGAGGAACTTGCGTTACCTAGTAAGATTTATGTTTGTTGTTAATCCCATTAATTGGGTTTTTTGTCTATCGTAAACGATGATACAATACCACTTTAGCTAAGACCTCTTTTCGATAATTAAAAGAGTTCGATACTGTAAGAACCATCCAAATAATATTGATGCGTATCTAGTTTCTAACTCTTTCAGAAGTTTAATTTATCTTTTAAAATAATATAGTACCTATATCAATGTATTGTATAAACTACCTTTTTTTTGCTTGGAGATATACTCATGCATGCTACGCTGCCACGGGGAGATAGTGCTGTTATAAACTGCACTATCTAGTCCCATATGGGACTCCAACCCATTAAAACGCCACGGTGTACTCCTGTGCCGCTTATGGTGGGAACACGGGCACGCGTTAGTACTCACCGCGAACCCGCCGCGGCTGTCCGTCACCGACCCTTCTCTGGGAAGTACCCCCCATCACCGGCGCACCAGAACACATTGTTCGCCGTGACCACCCCAGGGACCAAACCAGCACATGGGCGCCAGACGACCCGGTGTATGGCACCCTTGATCCCCCTGCGATGGGTCAGGTCAGTGGCCCCACCGCCTTCCACTTTTCGGCCGCAGGGGATAGGGAGAGCGGCAACGATATACCGATACTTCTCATCCCCTTCGGCCCCATCGCGTCCGCCATCAGAAGGTGGCAACCCCGTCCAGGCCGTGGAAGGTGAGCGGCGCACCGCAATACCGGCACTACTCTCCCGTCGCGGCCTCCACCCCTGAGCCGCAATGCCTCCCATATGAAATCGCGGCCCACTCCAGTTGCGATTTCGCCCAAGCGAGAAGCACCGCAACCTACTTGTTGGCCGCTACGTTGTCGGCTTAATCAGCAAAAACCCTGACGAGTGGCCCCTCCTCGGGTTCCTCTTCGCTTCCCCGCCTCGACAATGCGGGCATCCACAGGGGATGAATAACCTACTTAGCAATTAAACCTAAATCCCAGCCTTATAATCGATTTTCCAATAACTTAATGGAAAGATCTAAAATGAAATTTTACAAAAAAATACTACTGGCTTGTTGATCCAAACTGTTCAAGTCTAAGCTTGAAATCCTTGACCTACGCTAGAAAATATACGATACGAAAGAAAAACAAACAACACTAACAAACTAGTCAGTTGATTGCTGCAACCACCTACACGGGTGAACTTCTTTTGTTTTCTTGCAATTGCATGGACGGCAGGCAGCTGTTGCGTCGCGGCGTTTTTTTTTTGTTGCAATTTCTAGTATGGTAGGATTAAAAATAGGGAATAGGGAGGGTATACAGAGTGGATGAAACACAATAAAGGTGGAATTTTCCAGTCTAACTGAATGTAACTTAATTTCAATATTTTACATACATCGACAGCCTATCTGTTGATGAATACTCATGTGTTATGTATACATACTAGCTACCGCCAGCGGCTTCACCCTCATAGAATTAATACTTTCCCCCATATCTTTATAAATGACTAGCTGTTCCCCGCGGCTTCCCTCCCTTGAACCAACCCGCAGGACCCGTTTTCGGGATTAAAAAATAGCCTATGTCACTCAGGAATAATGTAGCTTTCTATTGGTGAAAGAATTAAATCGGTCCAGTAGTTTCGGAGCCTATTTGGTACAAACAAACAAACAAAAAAAACAAAATAGCTTTCCTCTTAATAATATTGGTATGGATGCCTAAAGATGTGTTATTCTGATATATCACTGTAAAGTTTTATCAAAATCCGTTCAGTAGTTTTTGTGTGTTAATAACAATCCTCACAAACTTTCACATTTGTAATAGTAAAGTAGGTTATTATAACACACACAATATACATACACTATATATATGGAAATGTTGCCAGCCTTCTGTGCTTTTTTCCTGTTGACTGCGATGTGGACGAATTTTTTGACGCCGTACATATTTTTATTCTTATTTTAGTTCTAATGTTAGTTTATAAATAATGTACATATGTAAATTAATAAAGATTATTAAATCACAATATACATATGCATACAATATACATATTCCGTCAAGTACAAGTAAAAATATATAAGCTATAACAAAAAGTATTGTATCGCCATCTGCACTTTCGTCTAGAATTTTATCTGATTTCTTATGAATTTTAAGACCTAAGTATTAACAAGTTTCGTTAGATTTATTCAAGGCTTCAAGATACTAAAATTGCTTATAAATTCATTTTCACTTATCTCGCCAGCTGTCTTAACTGAAGTAGAATATTCAAGTAAATGATTAAAATCTTATTTATGAACTCAAAAGCTCAGGCATCTGGCGGGGTTAAAAAATACAGTGTTTCATAATAATATTATTATCTTCTAGCTCTATCACCTGGCTTCGTTCTGATGACGTACCTCACAGAAACCGTGATTTATTTATTATATACTTTATTGTACACCACATAAAGCACAAACATTCTTATAAAAAAAGTTAATAAAATCAAAAAACCCGACTGCTTCAAAAGCGAACTAAAACGTTCGCTTTTGAAGCAGTCGGGTTTTTTGATTTTATTAACCTTTTTTATTAAAAATTTTTTAGTTACACTTTTTTTTTCGAATGACTTTAAACAAATAAGTGGTATATATTTTCGTAATCACCTCTAAATCCTTCATTTTGATATCCCACTCGATGGGTTTCGAAAAAAAAAAATTGCAACCCCTACAATATGGCGCCCAAAATCCGCCATGTTTCTTTTTTTTCAACGGCACTTATCAACGAACACCTGGGCGGCCAAGACCTATCTAACGATGTCTTAATTATGATAATCCGTAAAGTGGTTTGAAAGATACGAGGTAATAAAGAATATTACATACATACAAACAATACATACATACATACATACAAGATACGCGCGAAAAACATAACCCTGACTTCACACTTTTAGGGTTCCGTACCTAACTAAATCAAGTTGGTTTTACTAGGAAAAACATGGGCATTTCGAAGAAAAAAATGATTTATCAATGTTTTAGTATTTGTTGGTAAAATTTAAGGTCAATGGGAACTTAGAAAAACAATCGGTACAATATTTTTTTTTTTTTTTTCATGGCTTCTCATTCCTTTGTTTTTCTATAGTTTTTAAAACAAACAAAATAAATTATGTATCTACTCAACGAGCTCTAAAAAACGATACGTCACTCGATGTGTTATGGCAAAAAAAAAAATTTCGCTTCCCCATTTATCTGTATGGGAAACAACACCCTTAAAAACATTATATATTTTTTGACATTTTGCATGGCTTTGGGTTAACAAGATGCTTATACTTTGTAAATTTGAAGACTGTAGCTCCAACTGTTTAGCTGTAAAACCTGTGTGACAGACGACGGACAGACAGACGGACACGTGAGTGAGAGCAATAGGACCCTTCGGGTATTGAACCCTAAGGTACAATGGGCGGTCTTATCGAACAGAGTAATCTCTTACAGACAACCTTTATATGAACTAAACGAGTTTTTATTCAGGAGAAAAATTAATATTTGACATTAATGCATTTGTTGTTTTCTGCTATTGAAAAAGCTCTTGTTAATATAAGTTTAGATAAGCTTTCTATCTTTTTAACCACAAACATCCTTTTTTTAGGGTTCCATACCTAAAGGGTAAAAACAGGACCCTATTACTAAGACGCCGCGGTCCGTCTGTCTGTCTGTCTATCTGTTTGTCTGTCTGTCTGTCTGTCCGTCTGTCACCAGGCTGTATCTCCTGAACCGTGATATCTAGACAGTTGAAATTTTCACAGATGACGTATTTCTGTTGCCGCTATAACAGCAAATACTAAAAACAGGGGAAAATAAATATTTAAGTGTGGCTCCCATACAACAAACGTAATTTTTTTGCCGTTTTTTGCAATAATGGTACGGAACAATTCATGTGCGAGTCCGACTCGCACTTGGCCGGTTTTTTCAATCAACTTCTGCAGCAAGTGGTATTAACCACTTGCTGCAGAAGTTGATTGAAATAACAAAAAAAAACAAAAATACGAAGAGAAAATACGACATGTATCTGCTTGCCTTGGTATTAACCAACAAGGCAAGCAGATACATGTCGTATTTTCTCTATTACATCAAGACCCGGAAAAACCCAGCTAATAAACAAAAGTAAATCGTTGAGCCTCCATCTTTCTTTTTTTACTTCAATTTCGTGTTTTGGAGTTCCGTGTTCCGAAGACGATAACCTGAACTGGAACAAGATCACTTTGTTTTTTCTCGTCTATTAGTAAAGTTTGTTTTCTTTACAAGGTAGTAGCCAACAAGGCTGATGTTCCAGTTCATTCCAACAAGTTTACTATCCACGTGAAAAAATGGCAAAAATGTCGTAGGTATATTTTGTTCTGTGACTCGATAAACTTTGTTGCTGGGGATATTCGACAGTTGTTACGGGAGGTCAGAAGTATGAAAGTTTATTTTCCCAGTAACTTCGTTGTGACGGTTACTGGGAACAGAATAGTCTGACTGACTGGGTATCGTGTTATTCAGTTAGTACTGGGTTGTGGAGGTCAGATATGCAGTAGCTTCATTACATACAAGTAAATTATAAAATACCCCCGAAACATTTTTATTTCATGCTTAATCTATACCAATATCATAAAGAGGAAAGATTTTTTTGTTTGTTCGTTTGATGGTACTGAATAGGCTCCGAAACTACTGAACCGATTTATAAAATTATTTTACCAATAGAAAGCTACATTATTCCTGAGTGACATAGGCTATTTTTTTATCCCGAAAACGGGTCCTGTGGGGTGGTCCACGGGAGCGAAGCCGCACGGAACAGCTAGTAATATATATAACAGTAGACACTTTTCGATCGACAATCAATTGAACACGTAATTATGACACAAAATTTTGCGAAATCACCCCGTTTCATTTCAAACAGTAAAACGGCCCATAACTTTTGAACGGCTTAACCGATTTTCTTTAAACATAGCGAACACGGTAAACGGTAAAACATCGTGAGAAAATCGCCATGTCCTAGAACCTAAAAATTCAAAGACGTGTGACATCCACTAACCCGCACTGGGCCCGCGAGGTGGATTACGGTCTATCCCCTCTCACAGAGAGGAGGCCTGTGTCCCAGCAGGGGGAACATTGATAGGCTGATAGTTTGATAGCGAACACTATCGATAAAGTCAACCAGTCAAACAAAAAAAAGAAAATCAAAATCGGTTCATCCGTCAAGGAGCTGTGGTGCCACAGACATATACACAAACACATACGTACACATTCAAATTTATATAACCCCTCTTTTTGCGTCGGGGATTAAAAATACTGGTACTCCATTATATCCGATTAGACTGGAAGCCAATCCCAAGGCAGTAGGGAAAAGATAGGGAAATTATGCCTCTCTGAGGCATTTTTGTTTGCCTACATTGATTGGCTAAAAAAAACCTTCAGTTTAGCCCTACTTATAATAAGTAGGGCTAAACTGAAGGTTTTTTTACCCCTAAAATATTTACAGATAACTTAATAACCTCGATGTAGTTAGCTTGAAGTGAGGGACAGTCCATGTAATTCACCTAATAGTTTCCACGGTGTCATATTATTAGAATATTACAGCTGATTTAATTTACTACTTTCTTCTCCTTCTTCGTTTCGTTCTTGACAGAGCGGTCGTGACCGTTGTTTTTCCAATGTGTCTCACTGAGTACACAGATATTTATAACACATCTTTCAACTTCTCTTTTCAGGATGTTGAGTTATCCGGGATTAAGTATGTCGCGTACATTCCGTGTCCCTATCGCATGGATGTGTCACAGCTTGATGGAAATTGGACTCTCGCACTTTATTATACACTTGCTTTAAATACATACGAAACCCAAACTTAACGGGACCAACACGCCTTTGACTGTTTCTCTTTTCCATGTAGCCCATTCCATGTTACCCTTGGTAACATATAATGAAAAATAAGGAAAAAAGCATCAAAAGAGTGCATGGTGTAATTTACGAATATGGAAAGTTTCGCCTTTGTGTTTTTATTGTTCACGTTTGACTACGCTTGACTTTATATTACAGACTAGCTTTTATGATAAAAATGGTGTTAATAATAGCTTTTATTCATGTTCATCTTTCATGGTATGTATGTTTCTATGTAACGGAATGTTTGAACGTGTTTTTCACCCCATTCAAAAGGTCGCCTTAATTTGAAACTTTGCAAACTTAACAAGGACCGATGACAATGCCATAATTTAAATAGTTTGGTCCATTATCCTTACCAGGATCAGGATAAGCAATTAAACTATCAAGAAAAAAAATAGATTAAAAACTAAAAATCACGCTTTAATAGAAAACCACACTAAAAAGTAGAAAATATTTTTTAAATAAATTTAAATTAAGAATAGTATGATAATAGTACATTATGGTACAAGTGAGTAAAGTTGGTTATTACCGCTGAGGCGCCATTGGTCTTAAGAGACCCGAGGACGGTAATCATCATAACTTTACACGATGTTTTTCAACACTCTTGTGAAGAAAATAATACATAAAAATCATTTTCAACAGTAAAAACGAGTTGTGAATTTTTTTCGTAATGGCGGGCAAAATTATTCAGTTTTCCTATGCGCGCGCATTTAACAATGGCGATCGGCCATAGACTAAAATAATGAGGTTCCTTTTTTTTGGCTTTTCGTGGATGTGTTTTAGCCACGTACAAAATAGGGAATTTCAATTTTTCTTTATTACTGAGAAAATAAAAAGTTATATTTGAGTGAAAGTTTTATTTATTAAGCACGTACAAGTTATTATATAGCTATTTAAATACGAAGTTGCATGAAATGAGCAAACAATAGGTACATTAATTTATTTGTACTATCGAGCACGATCTTTTTTGTATCGAAACTTTTTTAAGAAAAAAGCAACTCAACCAATAAAATAAAATAAAACTCTGTCGCCACTCCAGAACCTTTCTGCCCCATCAGCCATCCGTTCTGCGAGCAATGTGCCCTGCCCACTGCCACTTAAGTTTGGCAATTCTTCGGGCTATGTCGGTAACAGCTATGGTCCTCTTGCGGATCTCTAAATTTCTGATTCGATCACGCAAGGACACTTCGAGCGTAGCCCTCTCCATTGCCCTTTGGGTGACTTTAAGCTTTCTGATGAGGCCCATTGTAAGCGACCACGTCTCAGAGCCATATGTCATCACTGGCAACATACACTGGTCATAGACTTTCGTCTTAAGACACTGTGGTAAGTTGTGGTTGTTTCGGCTGATATGATGATGATGAAAACTCTGTAACTCACTTGTGAATAATAGCAATGAAAAAGTCACAGTTTGATAACAGGTAACATTATGTGCCTAATTGCGGTGAAATTAGAGCCACTTTATGAGCAAGTGTGTTGAAAAAGAATATATTCGATAAGGCTGCCTGTTGTTTGTGTTTTAGTTTTAAGTTTCTTTTTCTATGTTTTAAATTGGTGTACCTACAATAAAGCATAAATGAAAAGGAAAAAAAAAAAGTCATCGAGCCATCCATGCTCACAAACTTTTAAATCTATATCTATACTCATATTATAAAAAGGAAAGATTTTTTTGTTTGTTTGTACTGAATAGGCTCCGAAACGACTGGACCGATTTAAAAAAATCTTTCACCTATGGAAAGCAACATTATTCCCGAATAACATAGGCTATTTTTTAATCCTGAAAACGGGTCCTGTGTGGTAGTCCACGGGAGCGAAGCCGCGGGGAACAGCTAGTTTATAATAGTGTAGTCGTTCGTAAATACTACTTACTATCGTAATACTAAGATACAATTAAACGCCTTAACTCAAATCTCAATTCCCATCTTCCGAAAATGAAACCCAGAAAAAAATCCACATAACGTAGCACCATACCCATAAATTTTCTATCCACATCTTAGCTCGTCGGATACACAAAACGTTATTGGAAAGGATCGAGTAAGCCGCTCTTAAGGAATCTCGAGAATTTATTCATGATGCTGGCACAAAGGATGGAAGCAAAAAATGTTTTTCTCCTCCTATGACGGACAGGGAACAAAAATAGTAAGACAGTTCAGAATCTTACGTCTTGCAATATTGATTGTTTAGGAGATATATCTATTTTTCTTGTGTGTGAGAATGAAAGGAAACCTCGCTTGAATGTGCGAGAGATTTTGTTCCCTTTCGTTTGGACTAAGATAGATATTGGTGAAATGAAAGAAAATATCGTTGGATCAGCTGTTTGTGATCTCACGTTATTTGAAGGAATGGTTTTTGTGAACACCAGTCAAGGATGTTCTTTGTAAATTGTATGTATGTTTATTTAATATTGTAATGTTCGTTAGTTTCACACTTGTCTTTGAATGTCATGATAAATTTTGCACTTGAAATAACAAATCCGAAGTTGCTTTTATAATTATTTGTAAAAACGTTGTTCTGTTGATCTTATTATTATCTTTAGCTTATAACTTAAATTTTGTAACAATTTTAATTTGAATATTTATAGAGAGACTAGCTACTGCCAGCGGCTTCGCCCGCGTAAATGTCGAAAATTAACCCACGGAAACAAATTCCCGGGATAAAAAGTATTATATGTGCTGTTTCAGATTATAATCTATATCTGTGGCAAATTTCATCCAGATCCGTTCAGTAGTTGTTGTGTGAAAGAGTAACAAACATACAAACACAGTTACACACTCACATTTTTATAATATTAGTGCGTTATAGATACGTATACCACTCAAAACTTGCTTGGGCGAAAACTTAACATTGAGTTAAGCTCATCCTTTTATATGATATATCAAATTAATGTGTACTATGTTAAGTTTGTTTGGCTTACAATATAGAGTTATTGTTAACCGCAAAATTAATCAATTACGTAACAAGTTTTGTATTAAAATCCAAAGCATTTCAAGCTAATTCCTGATCCATTATTTCCTTTGGTTAATAAAAATCGTCAGCTTGAATACCAATTGAACGTCATGGATTATGATTGCCACTGTAATAACTCCAAAGATTAACTACAAATACTCAATGTACTTCGCCAGATGAGAACGTTAGCTACAAAACCGAAATGTAATCGAACGAATTTTAACCTATATTACTAGTTGTCCCACGGGGCTGCGCTTTCGTCAACTGGCTACCAACACTACCAACCCTACCCTACCTACACTACATACATGAATATTGCGTAACTTTAACTGCTTATGCAGCGCACGCAACGGAAGCTCTCAAAAAGGAATAATTTTGCCCGTTTTTGCAACATTTTTCCTTTATGCTCCGCTCCTATGGGTCGTAGCGCGATGTTATATAGCCTATAACCTTTCTCGATAAATGGACTATCCAACACAAAAAAAAAAAGATTTCTAACCAGAGTTCCTGAGATTAGCACGTTCAAACAAACAAACTCTTCAGTTTTATAGTATTAGTATAGATACAATAACTTAATTTTAAATGCAATGGTTTTAATAAGTATGTGTTAATGCATAACCCGAATCTCTTCAAAGTTAGAGTGAACAGGTTTCTTTTGGGTAAGCTCACTCCATCGTCGACTCTGTCTCTGTCACCTTTGACCTAGACTAGAGTCAAGAGCAAACCCATCACAAATAAAAAAAAAAAAAAAAAAAAAATGAATTCTTATGTATATTTCTATGTTATATGTAGTGCGTAATATGGGAATAACTGCCTGAAATCAATGATTATTTGATTCAAAAGCAGCCGTCCAAGAAAACGAATACCATTCCCATCTAAGCGATATCCACTTTGCTCATAGATATTGCCCGGCCTCATTAATGCAGGAGCACGAAAACTTTCTTTATCCTACAGATATGGTAAAATTTCGATTGCATGTGGAAGGATAATATCCCAACTTTGCAATGTTGAGAGAAATAATTTGAAATGGGAAAGGATGAGGATTTTGGTGAAGATTAGGACGGTTCTGTGATCATGTTTTGAGGAAACTGGTACTGAGGACACAAAATTTATAAACAGAGACAAAATAAGTTTAAGACAAATGCGGGTCAAATAATCAAAGGTTCAACAAAGAGGTTCATTGGTTTTTTTCTAGACAAACTATTTTAAAATCATTACTGATTATTTCTTTGCCGAAACCAATGAATTGATAAAACTTTTAAGAATTGTTTACCTGTGGTTCCTGAAATAAAAATGAAAGAAGCATCAAAAATTTACGCAAATCATCTCATAAGATTGACTTTTGAAAATAAGGGGTATTCCTCGAAACTCACCCAATTTGAGGAGCACCTATTCCTCGAAGTGCACCCACGATGAAACAGAAAAGAGCATGAAGGAGTCGTAATAAATGATATCGATATACGTTTTAAAATTTAACTGTCCTAATTGTTTATTTATTGAAACTACCAGGAAAGCGGAAATGAACTGGAACTAAGTGCTAAACCGAATAACTACTTAGCTCAATAATGGTATAAATACAGGTTTTGAAATTTAATCCTTTGTTGATTTTGAAAAGTACCAGGGTGACAGAAATGAACAGAAAATAGGCGCTTACACGATCTCGCTAAGTTATGCACCAACGAATAAACATAAAAAGGAATATAAATTATTCGATATTATTCACTTAAACACATCACATTCATTAATACATAGTTGATCCCAAACGCCAGAAGTGTCGTCAGCTCATTGGGCAGGCCCAGAAAGTGATGGTGGGATGAGTGTCTTACTCAAAAGTCTGCCTTTCCCAAAATTGCGGAAGATCAGACACACTGAAAGGAGGGAATGGAGGCGTATGCCTGCAGTGGGCAGTTTAGATTGACAACAATCTCAAAAACTCTATATATAAAAGCGAAAGGTCACTCATTCAACTATCACGAAATATCGAAAACCGCTTAACGTATAAAGATAAAATTTGCAGGGAGGTTTCTCAAGTGACGTAATTGCGCACTAAGAAAGGATTTTTGGAAATGCCACCCCTAAGGGTGTATAAGGAGGGTTGAAAGTTTGTATGGAATTTCCACAGTTTGTGAGACACGTGAAATTTAAGATTTACGCTGTTGGTTGATAAAACGATTTTATGTATAGATTGGTTTTTGGAAATTCTACCCCTAAAGGGGTAAAAATAGGTTGAAAGTTTGTATGAAATTTGTAAATTGGACACATGGAATTTTAGATTTACGCTCTTGGTTGATAAAAAGAATTCATGTGTTTATTGGTTTTTGGAAATTCTCCCCATAATGGGGTAAAAAGTTTTTATGTTTTTTTATGAAATTTCTACGCTTTTAAGAGTCACACGTGAAATTAATGATTTACGCTTTCGGTTGATCAAAAGAATTCATGTATTTATTGGTTTTTAAAAATTTAACATCTAAGGAGGTGAAAAGGTGGCAATTTGTTGGGCCTATATATTTGAAACTTGGCATTAATACTAATCTAAGTAAATAGTAAAGGTTTTAATTATTAGTTTTTTTAAACTACTCCTACAAGACGATTTAGAGGGTATTAAAGATTTGAAGAATTTTTATATACAGGGCTTCTTTTTATGATGTAAAGGAGCACTAAGAAGGGATTTTCGGCAATTCAACCTTTAAGAAGGTGAAACTAAAAAGTCATCTTCTGTAGAATAAAATACGGATCACGCGAACGAATGCGTGGGCGGAATGTTAGTAATACATTCATATGTCCATTCAACCACTGTATTGTAATGTTCACGTTTTAAAACGATATGATGCGATACCGCATCAATTATGCAGGCAAGCTTGTTCCCAGTAGGTCAAAGTGGTGACCGAGTTGTAAAATATTCCCGGTTTAAACTTATTTTGGGGAATAAAATAAGGACTTCAGGGTTGTTTACGAGCTTTGACACAAACAAAGGCTGTTTGCTTAAGGTAAACATTGATAACAGTAAAAGAAAGCATTATTATCAAGTACCATAATTTTGTGCTTGCCTTTGCCATCCCATTCTCTCTCTTGAATGACGTAATATGGAACGTAGTACTAGGAAAACAAGTAAAACTAAAAAAAAACCGACACAGTATTGTTTCATGCTACATAATTGCTACATAATGTCGAGTTGCCAGCTTGTCGGTTTTTTATCGGTTACACTTCGGCGAGTGTGCGATGGAATTGCATGATCTAATTCCACCTAGCCCGTTTCATCATAGGACTAACAGACGTACGGCGATGCGCCATCGGTACATTGTGGAAATCCCACCCATACGCACAAAACGTTTTGGGAACACTTTTATTGTGCGTACAGCTAAGGAGTGGAATTCACTGCCGCAGTGTGTTTCCCGACAACTACAATCTAGGGGTCTTTAAGTCACGAGTGAATAGGTTAATTCTAGACAAGCGTGATTCACCGTCGACCACATCATCGCTTACCATCAGGTGAGATAGTGGTCAAACGCGAGCCTATAATGTATACAAAAAAAAACAAGAATTAGTAGTAGACACGCTTCGATCGACAATCTGTTGAACCCGTAATTATGACACGATATCTTGCGAAAAATCCCCAATTCAAAGAGTAAAACGCTCATAAATTTTGAACGGCTAAACCGATTTTCATCAAACATAGCTAAAAACACTCTCGACTAGTCAATAAATCAAAATCGGTTCATCTGTTTAGGAGCTATATATTATCATTAATCCATGTCATGGTAAAATCCGCTCAACTAAACACTAGAGATTTTTATATCCTACTTAATATCCTGCTAATTAATATTACTATTATAAACGTGAACGTTTGTGAGGATGGATGAATGTCTGTTACTCAGTCACGCCAGAAACGGATCGAACGGTAGAACGGATCTGGATGTGATACTAAGAAAACAATTTTCAGGCGGGTAATAATTGCCACTTCCCTCCATATCAAGCAGGAGACAAAACAAACAAGGCCGATAGGCACAAAGGTTCGTTCACAACTGGGATAAGCCCAGTTGCCTTGCACCACGGATATAAATTAATATTAATGGGTCCTAACATTGTGGGCTGTTTGTTATATTTGATTGCAGTAATAGGTATGGCAAAATTGCTTGACCGCACGGAAATTTATTCTTGTTTCCACAAGGTCCTTATAGTAAATAACTCTGGATGTAGCCTGAACATAATCCAACATAATATAGAGATATAAGTTAGTCTGTTTCAACTCAGAAAAGATTATCCCGATTACAATACAGTATGACCACCAACATTTCGGTACACATACGCAGCGATTACCACTACACAAAAATCATTCACAAAATTCAAACCCATAACTCACAGCCAACACTCACAAACATTGGTTCCAATGTAGCCATGCCACAAATATCAAAAGTGCCCAACACGCCATAAGATAAAGCACAGCGCTCATAACCGAGCTATTTAGCGTACATCGCGCAATATTTATACATATTTGGACAAACTCCAAATAGGTTTCAGGGTGCCGTGACTGTTTTATTTACGGGCCCGAATATATTAGACTAGCTTCTACAGGCGGCTTCGTTCGCATGAATAAGGTTTTAGTATCCCAAGGGAACATTATTATCACCATTTTAGACGGGAGACAGGTCCTGTGCGTTTCGCATCCACCTGATGCCCGCTACCTTATTCAGGTCATCGGCCCACCTAGTGGTAGGCCTTCCAACGCAGCGTCTTCCTGTACGCGGAAACATTATACTGACAAGAAAAGTATCCTTTATACTAATCCAGATTCGAAACATTATTTATTTATTTGTTATATGCTTTATTGTACATCATAATATACATTAGTAAAAAAAAAACATAAAACGAATACACGTACAATGGGCGGCCTTATCGCATTCCACGATCTTTTCCAGGCAACCTGGTATGGACAGTAATTGCTTGGATATGAAATGGGGCTGGCATGGTGTGTCAATAACAATGTTAAAATGTTACACTAAAATAGATACACATATAAATGCCTATGCTATGTAATAAATATGTAGGAAGCACTGTCTAATTTCGCTCGTGGCTAAATAATAACAGCCGCACGGGTCGATCATCAAGGTTAAGTAACGCTTGACGAGGTCGGTCCGTGGATGGGTGACCATTTCAACATACCGAGTTTCCTCCGTGCCTCGGCAAGCACGTTAAGCCGTTGGTCCCGGCTGTCATTTGAAGATCTTTGGCAGTCGTTACGGGCAGTCAGAAGCTTGAGATCTGACACCAGTCTTGCCAAGGGGTACCGTGTTACCCATTTACTGGGTTGTGGAGGTCAGATAGGCAGTCGCTCCATGTAAAACACTGTTACTTAGCTGAATCCGGTAAGACTGGAAGCCGACCCCAATATAGTTGGGAAAAGGCTAGGCAGATGATGACTGTCTAATTTTCAGGAAAGGCCATTATTGCATGGGTTCTTTTTACGAGTTAGACAAACCAACTTCTTTGCTTGTATGTAGGGTCACAACATAATGTAACAGATCACGCTATGTATTGGAGAATAACGTAGGTATACGACATTCCACTAAGCACGTAGTTTTATCTACACGAACCATCAGTAACTCTCACTGTATTTCTCCATAAGTTTTATCACAAATTCACAACTCAATCCAACCCGCGATTTTCTTACTCTATCCTTGACTTCTGTCACTTCTTCGCGCCAAAAGCTAGTGCTTAGTGTTACGTCAAGTTGACATCTGTCCAAGTCGTTCCAAACCATGGCTCTCATTAGAACGAAATCTTTAGAAGTACCTACAAATACATAAAAAATAAATATAATGGCAATAAAAATAAATGACGAAAATCTATATCGATTCCATATCCCAAGGTTCATTCGAATCTGTTAAGTCGTTAAGGCGTGAAAACGTAACAAACAAACTCACATTCGCAATTATAATAGTACTAGCTTCTGCCAGCGGCTTCGCCCGCGTGAATGTCGAAAATTATCCCAAGGGAATATATTCTCGAGATAAAAATATGTGCTATTCCAGACTATAATCTATATCTGTGCCAAATTTCATCTGGATCCGTCCAGCCGTTTGAGCGTGAAGAATTAACAAACATACAAATACACTCACAAACGTTCGCCTTTAGTGTGAAGTGTGATTTAGGTTGCGTACTCCTGAATTTTAACAGGAAGTATATGGAAAATATTTACATGTCGTGCTTTTGGCTTCTTTGAGAGCTCTCTGGTGTTTTAATTAGGTGCAAATGGAATTTTTTACTGGTATAGGGAAAAGCTAAAATGAATAAATAAAGTAGTACATATATGTTTGGTTGAGAGTTCTTTGCCCCGCAGAGCTTAATTTGCTTTACTAATTTTCACTATTTTTTTATTTGTAATGTGTTTGCTCTTGACTCTAGTCTAGGTCATAGGTGGCAGAGACAGAGTCGACGATGGAGTGAGCTTACCAAAAAGAAGCCTGTTCATTCTAACTTTGAAGAGATTCGGGTTAAATGCGTTCGGAAACACAGACGCAGGTAGTGAGTTCCTTTCATTCGCTGTGCGCATTATAAAGGATTTTTGGAAGCGCTTGGTTCGAATTGGTGGAATGGCTACAAGGTAAGGATGATAACTTGCAGTGCGTCTAGATGTCCGATGGTAGAAGGGGGCTGGTGGGATGAGGTCGTGGAGTTCTTGAGCACACTCACCGAAGTACAGTCTGTAGAAGACCGACAAGCAGACAACTTTGCGGCGATGAGCCAAGCTGCCATTATTGATTAAATATTTGCTCTTAGTAATATTTTCGTCATAAGAAATCAAAATGGCGGACTCTTGCGAGAACTTATAAGTATTTTAGGAGTATATACTAACGATATTTAAGGTTTCAAGACTATTCTTCTACAAAGTAATCCATGACATTTTATCTATACTATAACATTATAAAGAGGAGAGATTTATTTGTTTGTTTGTTTGTACCGAATAGGCGCCGCAACTACTGGACCGATTTAAAAAATTCTTTCACCAAGCTACATTATTCCTAAGTAACATAGGCTATTTTTTTATCCCGAAAACGGGTCCTGTGGGGTGGTCCACGGAAGCTTTGTATGTGCTATGTAATGCTCTAGGTTTTTAAGAATAATAGATGTCAGATTGATTAAAAAAAGCCCAAACTAAGTGACATCGAATCTTGAACTGATATTCGAAACAGCAAATATCTACTTACAAGACAGCTAATAAAAAAAAATCGCATGGCGTTGACATTCGTATACAACAAAAGTTCACGAAAGGTTACCTAACATTACATAACTCACAGAAATGTCTACACAAGCTTATTCGTGACCAAACATGGTAAGTTCATTGCATTACTAAAGCCAATAACATCAAATCATGCAGCTGCTATGAGATACGGACACAACTATAGTGCCATCAGTCTTGTAAATTTGTGGCTATTTGGCAAAGTGGCAATCAGTTTTAGATTAGGTAATTTTCAGTAACCTAACCTAAACACAAGTAAAATTTTGGAATTCTCCGACACATTATGACTTTTTATGCTCGACACGAAATGTACAATTTCAACTCTACACACTATGTCTACATCTCTTTTTTCATCTTTCCTTTCGCAGGTATGCAGATATATTTCTATAAAAACAAGCAACACCTATGTACCAATTTTTCTGTTTCTTCTTCATCATCTGCCTACCCTTTTTCCCAACTATATTGGGGTCGGCTTCCAGTCTTACCGGATTCAGCTAAGTACGGCTGTCAAAGATCTTCAAATAATAGGCGGGACCAACGGCTTAACGTGCTTTCCGAGTCACGGAGGAAATTCGATATGTTGAAATGGTCACCCATCCACGGACCGACCTAGTCAAGCGTTGCTTAACCTTGATGATCGACCCTTGCGGCTGTTATTATTTAGCCACGAGCTCCTCAGCGAGAGCTTTTCTGTTTCTTCTTCTTGTCTGTATTTTATGTATGTGTGCTTAAATAGTTAATAAAATAAATAAATAAATAAAATTCAAAAAACGCCTGATTCATTTTTATTTCATGCTACATAATTTATCTAAAGAAAGAAAGAAAGAAAAAGTATTTATTTGTGACCCGCACAGGAGACACGAGAAATCAGCTTAAAATTAAACAAAATTAAAAATAAAAACCCCGTGCGAGACCAAAAAGGCTATCTAGAGGTCAATACGCTTCGATCGATGATCTATTTAACACGTAATTGTAACACGATATCTTGCGAAAACACACCGATTCAAACAGTAAAACTCCCATAACTTTAGAACGGCTGAAATGATTTTCATCCAACATAACACTTTAGATAAAGTCACCTTTCAAACAGAAAAAAAAAACGAAATCAAAATCGGTTCATCCGTTTAGTAGCTATGATGCCACAGACAGATACACAAACACACAGGCACACAAGTCAAACGTATAACACCCTTTTTTTTCCGTCGGTGGTTAAAAACAGGCATCGTCGATGTTGGTAACAAGTCGGGTCATACTGGTAGAATGCATTTAGTCTGAGTCGTTACACAGTAGGGCCAGAGGACGGGCGGCTTCGACGAGAAAGGTCTAGAAAACGCTGCCTGGTGTGACGACTCAGAGGCGTTTATGATGGATTGGTAAACAAAAATAACACATCGGGAAATGTGGAAGGTTACGGGGCATCTTTGCCCAGCATTGGGACAACATAGGTTGAATATAAAAAAACTAATATTACACAACTCATAGAAAAGTCTAAAGTCAAATCATCAAGCAGCTATGCAGCAACTCAACAACAGTGTCATTAGTCTTGCGGATGCGTGGTTACTTGCCAAACGACTAATCAGTTTTTTCGTCAGGTGTTTTCAGTACCTGGAAAGATGCCCAGTAGTAAGTGATGCCAAACCTTTTTCTGAAGGTAAGTGGATGGCGCCAATTAACGACACCTGTAATGTCAAGAGAAATGCTATTTGGGGACCCTTATAAGACCTAAAGCGCGGTCACTATCGAACGGTATTGAAAAGAAAGAGACGAGCGGTGACAGATCTTAACTGAACTTATAATTTGTTGTATTTTATCGTAAATTGTAGGTCGTGGGTTCGAGCCCAGGCAAGCGCTTTACTTTGTGTAAATAATTTCATCATCACTGCTCTCAAAACGGGAAAGGAAAACATCGTGAGGAAACCGGCATGTCTTGGAACCAAAACATTCGAAGACATGTGACATCCACCAACCCGCACTGGGCCTGCGTGGTGGATTACGGCCCATTCCCTCCCAAAGACCCGACTCCCAGACTCTCAAAGGACTGTGTCCCAGCAGTGGGAACATTAATAGGCTGATGATATATTACAATCGTTTTTTTTTAATTATTGATAGACTCGACTCGACTATTATCTCCTAATGGTAAACAATGATGTGGTCGACGATGTAACACGCTTGCCTAGAGGAAACCTATTCACTCTTGACTTAGAGACGCCCAGGTCAATATTATATTTATTTTTATTTTTTGTAGGGTAGGTTTTTTTTTATGGCGCCTACCTCTCCGCGCTTTTGGCGGAGTCTGCGAGTTAAGAGTCCCCGGACATAATCCGAGACTATGGAGACTTATCTTTATTACTAGGTATTACAACTTTCTTATTTCACTATTACATATCTTACTTTCTACTTCATGATAAGTTTCTAAATTTAACACTTGAACTTGAACAGAGTTACTAATATTATTAAACATTAATCTTATACTACAGGTCAATATTAGGAAATACAGACTCCGGCAGGGAATTCCACTTCTATCTGTATACATAATAAAAGTATTCCCAAAACGTTTGGTGCACAAGGGTGGGATGTCCACCATGTACCGATGACGCATCGCCGTACGTCTTGTAGAATTATTTCCAAGTTCTCGGCAATATGTTCGAAATAAATACAGTATTTTTTCGTAACTTTAACCTAAATAAATTTGTTTAAAAAATATTTAAAGAAAGAAAAAATGTCTTTAATCGTCACAAAACGATATACAATATCAATACATGCTTATGCATTATTTTGAGTGTTTGCCTCTGGTCTTTACCCTACGTATTTGTAAGATTTTAGATGCTTGAAAATACACCGACACATGTACTTTTAAAATGAATACATTCTAAATTTCTATACTAACTGACCTAGTTTCAGAAGACGGCTAAACTCCCATATTAATATATCAAAATTTGAACTAAGTTTTAAAATGTTCTATTTTCCACATTGTAACAGAAGATAAATTTTTATATTTTTCCACCACCTTAACATTTTCTCATAATATAATAACCGTCAATCTGGTAGCAAAATACTTGGGGCCTTATTATGGATTAATTTTATGAATACTTTCAAGATTTCAGTTGGTAAAATGGATGCTGCAAAGCTCAATTCTTTCTCAAGTGCTTAAGAATCATGATCATGATGGTATTGTCCCAAAAAGCCTTTAAAATTTTATCTTATCAAATTTCAGCCAATACTTCAGTCCCAATCACAAAAGCTAAAACGATTACACGACGTTTGACAGAACATTTCAACAGACTTGATCAAGCTCACACAGACAAGCAAGTGATAATGAAACAAAGCAGAACAGATTACCACTCGTCCAAAACACTGGGACCTCGGACTACATTCTCGTCAAACTCAATCTATCACGAGGGAACAGTACCGACATCTGACGACACTGAAATTAAGCATCGGAATCGTTTTTTAAACGTACAGCCGACCCATCAATCATTCGGGCTTTGTAATTTTTCACTGTCTGTTTAAAAATGGGGCGCTTGTATCCTAAGATCTGCATATAGGTTTAGAGATGTGTTTATTGTCGACTAGGTGTTTGCCGTGCCTTCATTCGCGTGGAAAATATTTTTTCTATTAAACTCAGCGAAGGTATGCCTTGTAACAATCTTCTATGATCTTCTTCTGTCAATGGCGGATCAAGTTTTTAAAATATGTAATGTTTACCCTAGTATTCAGCGATGGTAACATCATTTGCCAACGCAGCCATAAGGTCTTCAGGTGACATGAGATGAAAGGTGATCTGCGGAGAGTCGTCGAATAAACACTAAAGATCGGAATCAAAACTAAAAAAAAATATTCTTATATCAGTGAGATTAGCGGACGGCAGGCCTCTCACAAAGTGGACGAATAGGACCGATCGATACACTTTGTGGACTAACTTTTGCTCGTCACTTCGTTTACGTGGAACTTTATTATTGCTATGATATTCACCGATAGTATTGATTACTGAGTTCGGGAAGTTGCGCGGTATCTTTTCGTCCAATTTACCGCAGTGTCTCAAGACAAATGTCTATAACCAGTGTGTGTTGCCAACTATGGGACCGAGACGTGGTCGCTCACAATGGGCCTTATCAGAAAGCTTAAAGGGGTAATGGGTGACCAAAGGGCAAAAGAGAGGGCTATGCTCGGAGTTTCCTTGCGTGATCGCATCAGAAATCAGGATATCAAGAATCAAAGTTACCGACATAAACCTCAAGAATCAAAGAATTGCGAAACTTAAGTGGGCCAAAAATTTCTGGAATGGCGACCGCGAACCGGCAGATGATGCGTTGGAAGGCCTTCCACTAGGTGGACCGATGACCTGGTTAAGGTTGCGGTAAGGCGCTGGATGCGAGACGCACGGGATCGGTCATTGTCACGACGCCTATGTCCAGCAGTGAACGTCTTTCGGCTGAATTGATGATGATTGACTACTGTCAGTAAAATTGCAAGAAGAGAATAGTAATCAGCACTTCTAGAGATTATCTCTTATTAGTATTAGATTATAAGTAGGAAAGCCTTCTACAAGGCGGACCAATTACTTGATAAGAACCGCATATGACCACTCCATGCGAGACGCACAGAACTGGCCAATAAATAGATTAATTTTAGACTAACTTAAACATGAAAATCACTTTAGAAGATCCCCCCAGTGACTGAGCCGAAACGTAATAAATACCACTTCCATACAAAAGCAGAATAAAGTGCAAATTTTCTTTATTAAATCGTAATAACGTTGAAATTCTCTCCCTTAAAGGGGTAATATCAAATAATCAAAGCAATATTTCATGTCGCGGTCTCGCGCTTACGTGAAATTAGAATTTGGTATCAAAGGATATATAAAGTTTGTGCTAGAACAAAATCGTGTTGCCATGTAGACGTTTGAATTGAGTTACAAGAAAACCTTGAAGAAAATCTTAGCTTTTAAGCGATTGGTTTCAGAGCACTATTCTCATTTCAAATAAAATATAATAACCTATGTATTTGTAGAAGAGCTCGTGGCTAAATAATAACAGCCGCACGGGTCGATCATCAAGGTTAAGCAACGCTTGACGAGGTCGGTCCGTGGATGGGTGACCATTTCAACATACCGAGTTTCCTCCGTGCCTCGGAAAGCACGTTAAGCTGTTGGTCCCGGCTGTTATTTGAAGATCTTTGGCAGTCGTTACGGGTAGTCAGAAGCTTGAGATCTGACACCAGTCTTGCCAAGAGGTACCGTGTTACCCAGTTACTGGGTTGTGGAGGTCAGATAGGCAGTCGCTCCATGTAAAACACTGGTACTTAGCTGAATCCGGTGAGACTGGAAGCCGACCCCAATATAGTTGGGAAAAGGCTAGGCAGACGATGAACCTATGTATTTGTAGCATTTCTACGTGAAAACTCTCTTATTGGCGACAGTAATATATCTATAAAATTGTGCCACTTATGGCTGAATCCTTTCTAACGAATGCTAATATTAATTTTATAGAGTTCAGGTACCTAGACAAACTATCATAGCAACAGTAGTAAAAAAAAACATATTAACAAAAAAAATGTCAAAATCAAAAAATAATAGGTACCGAAGACACCGACTTCCGAAAAGAAAGCTATTTTTCGCTTTGTAGTGTTTTGGTTTAATTTTTTTTGTTAATTTTTTTTTCATTTGTCTCTTATTTGTTTTGGTACGTTATATTACCATGAAAATACGCACTAATAAGATTAAATTAAAAACTACTCATCAGATTTAAAAAAAAAATCATATGAGAAGCTTTCAAATAAAAAAAAAAAAATTAAACACGGTTCATACTTGGCGGAGTAATCGCGTAACAAACGTACAATATCTATGTTTTTTTTTCAATGCTAAGGAGGGTAAGGTGTTTATCAGTCTATGTATGTATGTATGTATGTTTGTTCTATGTGGCATTCCAGTGACCAAACGCGTTGGCCGATTTTGTTAATACATACGTCAATCGATTTGTCTTAACCCTGCGAGTGTCACTGGCTGCATTAAAATTGGAAAATAGGATAAATTGTAGTTCTAAAAACTAAAAAACACGCTTTAATGGTAAATTGAACTAAAAAGTCGCTAATCCTGAAAATCTTGGTAAGGCTAATGGGACAAACAAAATTTTAACTTTTGTTTTACTTTCAAAAGTACTTTGACTAAATTATTGCATTGTCATCAGTCCTTGATAGGTGTGCAAAGTTTCAAATCAATCCGAAGTTTTGAAGTGGGTGAAAATCACGTTCAAAGATTCCGTTACATTGATACATAGTTACATAGATACATACCAAGCTAATAAAAGCGTGTTAATTTTTTTTTTTTTTTTTTTTTAATCTTTTGAAAATTAATTAACATTTTTAACCATTAATTCTACAAACAATAACGGTTGCCAAAATGTGTGTGATTGACAAGCACTACCAAAACGTCGAGTGGCCAAACATTTTGGACTTTTCGACAATTGTTATGGCTGATAGAATGCTTCTTTGTCTAAACTCTTTAGTGCTACTGTCTACGTTCTTATAATGAAATTCTATCAATCAAACTACTTGTTGATCTATTAAACTAACTGTTGATCAATTAAACTAATGGTTGAATTATGTTTCACTAAAGTTAATATTTACCAGTTTGTTTTCAACAATATTTGTGTTTCATTAATATTAATGGCCTGATGTAATTATGAAAGTTAAATATTTGTATTTTGAGTAGTTTAATTTTGCTCCGGTTGTGAGTATGCGCCTTTCTCTTTGGGTCAATTTTTATTTGGTAAATGTATTGTCTGGGGGCACGGCAGTGGCCGCAACAAGTCGAGCAGACAAAGCCACAGCCGTACCTTCCTTTTCTCGAAGCTATTCAGGACATTATCGACCCCCTGTAACTTCGTTGTAGATAAATCTAGAAGCCTGAATTTTCAGTGATTAAATAATATAACTAGATATAATCCCACATTACATTCAATTTGAAATTATAGTTTAGGAATTATTGCAAGTCCTGCCTTAATTTCGTCACTAACTCACTCACTCACCATCAAAATTCTACTTTAGGTACTACTAAGAAACTCACAAGCTGAACAAAGTTAGTGTCTAGCCTATAAACCATGGCAAAACTAAAACATCCCACAATAGCCTTCCCGTTTCCTAGATATATAAACTGCATAAGTAACTTTGTAATCCTATATAAATAGTCATCCACTATACGGGATTACAAAGTTACTTTTACAGTTCATAAAATTTGAATAAGTCCACCTTAGTACTTGTGCATAAAGTTTTAATAAATAAATAAACTCACTCCTTTTTTCGATGGATATAGGTACTGCAGTGCTACCTGCTACAATCCTTACTTCACCATTTGCTTCATTTTCGTTCATATCTAGTATACAAGCATGCCAGTTAATTTGCCTCTTCATAAAATGACGTATTTTTTTAAGAAAAGGACTAATTATTTACATGTAATAAAAGACAATAGGTTCTGTCGAATATAGAACCTCCTTTTTTAAGTAATAATAATGTCATTTTGGTAATTAGGTTTAATTTGACATGTACAAGATTTTTTTTAACTTGGCTGAGGGTTTAATAACCTCACAACATGTATCTGGTAAAACGCTCCAGGTATTTCTAATTAGGTACTTTCCTTGTACATGCAAATTATGTTCAATCGAAAACAATTCTTACTTTGCTTGTATATTAAGTATATTTTTCCTTCAAAAATATCTGGCGCGCAAAAAATACCCCAACCTCGAATGTTATTTTTAATAACATATTTCGTTTTATTTGATATCCTCCGTAGACATCTGCTGTCAATTTTTATCACATACAGTTTGTTTCATCCTTTTGAAACGGGCGTAAAGGTTTAGGATTACAAAATAGATACCCAACATCCCTTTGAAAATGGGTTTTGAATTGCCACGGTAAATTATTTTTACTCTCGGCGTAATGTGAATTTTGGGTTCATTGATGAAAGGAATTTAATATAGGATTTTGGCGTATGATGATTGTGAGTTTTGAAATTAACAGCCTTATTAACACGTTAATATATTCCTAGTTACAAGAAAATGTTTATTTATGAAAATAAATATACACACAGAACATACAGAATATACGTACCAATAGACAAGTAAAAGTGCGATTGTGGAACTCTCTTCCGCCTGACATTAGGGACTGCCAAGCTCTTGCAGTTTTTAAAAGAAGAGTGAAAGAACACTACCTTTCCATTCCGTCATGGTTGCATATAATTGTGTATTATAATATTTTATATATATATAGGTATTAGTTTGTATTGCTTTAATATCTATTTTACAAATATATATGTATAGATGACAGTATATTTAATTTGTAATCAGTATTATTTATTAGTTATTACTTAGTTATGAATCGTTTTGTGTTTATTATTTTTCCTACTACCCTGTCTATTATGTAACACATTGCCTAAGAAAGAAAGAATATGAACATTTAGACACAAGTTACGAAATGACTTTTGTAGGGAGCATTATGTAATTGGCAGAATGATACAGACCTGTTACCTCTCAAAAAAGCGCGCGTCGATTGTGTGTATATAGTTCGTGGTTTTTAGTCTGAACGTTTCTAATAAATTGTTGTTGGCACTTATTTGCATTTATTTATTTGCATTATTATATAAGCTCATCAGGTAGTAGAAAAATAATCGTTCGTGTCTCGCATAAAAAGGCTTTATTTTAACACTCGCATGTAGCTTTCCATGTTCGCCTTCGGCTCACATCGCTCGTGTTAAAACCTCGACTTTTTATGCTCGACACGAAATGTACTATTTCAACTCTACACACTATGTCTACATCTCTTTTTTTCATCTTTCCTTTCGCAGGTATGCAATAAGAGATTTCTATAAAAACAAGCAATACCTATGTACCAATTTTTCTGTTTCTTCTTCTTGTCCGTATTTTATGTATGTGTGCTTAAATAATTAATAAAAAATTTAAATTGAAACACTAAAACGCTCTTACTTTAGAAGGGCTGAACTGCTGATTTCCATCAACGAAGTTTTCTTACTTTGGATAATGTCACCTTTGAAACGAAAAAGAACGAAGTCAAAATCGGCTCATCCGTTTAGGAGATATGATGCCACAGACATATTCACAAACACACAGGTACACACGTCATACTTATAACACTCCTCTTTTTCCGTCGGAGGTTAAAAATAATAAAACTAAAGCGACGCGATAGCGATTGGTAAAATGTCAAACATGTGGGGGATTGCCAAGAGCTATCGAGACATTTTGGCATGACGATAATTGCCATCACTGATAGAATGAAATTTTGTCTACAGCTTGTGGTAATAAGCAACGACAAAAATGAGGCTCATTACGCTAAAAGTGTTATGGGGCAATAAACTGAAGAAGATAAAAATAAAATAAATAACCATGTTATAAAGAAAACAAAACTTAATAGGTAATGTCTAATGCTGTAGAAAACAACAACCAAATCAATAGACATCGCACAACAGAAATGTCTATAACATAAACTGAAGGAGAAGAAAAATATAAATAAAAAAGTTATAAAATAATACAAGAAACTCAATAAGCAATGTCTGATGCTGTAGAAAACAAAAACAAAATAACAATATTCACAGACAACCTTCATAATAAACTCAAAAAAATGCTAGACAGAGAATTTGAAAACACAGACTACACTAAAATCGGAGTGTTGACGTCAAATCCATCAAATGATATTGAACGTTGGAACCATATTGAGAGGTGAAACAATTGCTGTCAAAACCAGAGATTCAAACGCCATAGGTAATACAATGTTCCCTAAAACCTTTTGTGTGATTTTTGAATTGGTGATGGATGTGGGAAGATTAGCGTGCGTTTTTCATTTTTGCGTTATTTTTTAACCGACTTTCGAAAAAGGAGGAGGTTCTATGTTCGACTTCTTGTATGTTTTTTTTTTTTTTTTTTTTTTTTATGTTCACCGATATCTCCGTCAATTGTGGACCGATTTAAAAAAATCTTTTTTTGTTTAAAAGAGTTTGTTCCGAAATTGGTCCCATTTTAATTTGGTGAAGATCTGATGAAGAACTTCGAAGATATACAACAGAACTCTTCAATAAATAGCGGCAAAACTCTCGGGACTGCTGCAATCGCATGTCTGTTTATTGTTTAGACCATTTCATAACATAACATCACGCCAGTACGCTCTTAAGGGGTAAGCAGATCTCTCATTTGATCGGTTTTGTTCAAGTTACATGATATTTGGGTAATCTATTCTGGCGTTATAGGAAACTAACTAAACAACTTGCCTATTAGGTAGGTACAACTAAAAAGTGAAAAATAAAAAAACTTTTTTACAAAAAAATACTACCGACTTCCAAATAAGAAAACTACAAAGTGAAAAATAACTTTATTTTTGGAAGTCGGTGTCCATAACGCAAAAAAAAATGGTGTCTACGAAAGACACCGACTTCCAAAAATAAAGTTATTTTTCACTTTGTAGTTTTCTTATTTGGAAGTCGGTAGTATTTTTTTGTAAAAAAGTTTTTTTATTTTTTTGCGTCTTTTATTTTTGCTGTGGAACACTGATAGAGTCCTGGTTTGTTGTTGGCATGCGATGTTGATCAGAAACAGTTTTGTTTAGTGCAATATACGTTTGTATTATATAAACAACGTGATATTTTTATTGCTATACATAACCACTACATAAAAAAAAACATGAGTTATCTGCATTTTGTTGAGTTATACGAACAAAAATGTGCAAAAAAGTGGATTGAATAAAACAATAAATAATTGAAATTGGTTTTTCTCGTAAGCGTCCTCGAAAAAATCAGGATGGTGTTACAAAAAAAAACGGGCATGTGTATTCGTTTAATGTGTTCAATTATTGGTTGAACTATGTTTTTTTAATTTTTTGTTATCCTCAAAATAAAAGGTTCCTTGACTATTTCGCTGTATTTATTGTGGACACGTATTTCACTGAGGTCAATTCTCTTGAATAAAAACACTGTATGGATATAAACTCATATTTCAGACTCGTGTTTTCCTATATGATTATAACCATTAAAATTTTATCGATGCCAATATTAAAGAACTTGAATGCAACTCGATTTATTTTCATAAGTACCCCGATTTATATCGTCAACGATATTTGAGTAAATTATCCGTTTTATATTTATATCGACTGGTCTATATAAAATCTGTTAAGTAGATTACTATACAAAGTATAAAAAGCAACGGAACGGAATGAATCAAACATTGATAATAGGAAACTACAATCCGTTGTTTTCCATAACCAATTATTATTTCGTGTGTAGATTAATTAATAAATAAATTTATTATTATATTGGCAATACGATATTTTATTGCGGTTTGATACCTTTCAACACCTTTATTTGGAGTTATTATGACCATTTTAAGTTTCACAAGAATCATCACAGCAATCACTTACGGCAAATGGCCTTCAATCATCAACTATGTTCAAGTGCTACGTAATGGCTACGGCGTAGCATTCCGCTACGCTTGCTACGAGATTGTAGCAGACCGTGCATACGCGTCGACGTTTGTAGTTTTTTCTCCTTTTTTACTACAGAGTGACTTACAAATTATTAATCTTCAATAGGAATTATTACTGTAGTATCTACGCTGATGTAGAAATTCAGCACATAAGTGTTCGCTAAAATGACGATAACAGCTGTTTTTTTCGCGATTTCTGAATTGTTCTCATTGCATAGGTAAAAATCACCCTGTATAATTGGCATGCTAGTTGCTTAAAAGATTCATCTTCTGCATAGTCATTTGCCAAACTTTGTTGAGGTCGATTTCCAGTCTATCAGATGTAGCTGTATACCAGTATTTTACACGTAGCGGCTGCCTTTTATACAAAGTACTTAAAAAGATTAATCTTATAATAATAAACAAGCGGATAACCGCTAACATCGCACATATCATTGCATTCCCACCCCATACTTAAGGCTTTTCACAATTTTATGACGTCATAAAACGCAACATTTAAAGGTTTAAACCGTAAGACAGTAAGCACCGATAAAACCATTGTTACGGCTGTATAAAACTCGACAGATACTCAGTTCATTCATTTCATTCGTTCATGAACGATTCGAATTGAATGAGAGCATATTCGTTTTATTTTCACTCTGTTTGCGGAATGTCCTCTTATTATTTTTGAGTGAGACAGTTTTTTAAGGAAACATTTTGATTGTGAAGTGAAGTGATACAACGGCTTGTTATAAACATATATTTTTTTTTTTTGTTTCTTGATCTCTTGTTTTTGTGTCTTTTTTTTTTTATCGGATTTTCGAAGTTCTGGGCTTCCTTCCATTTATTTTGAGACGAGTCGGATAGTGACCCAGGTCCTCTCTAATGGAAAGCGATGGATGGGATCTACGATGGAGGAAGCGAGCCCAGAAGATGTCTGTTCACCTTGAAAGGAGACGGGTTACAGATGCTGACAGTTAAAAAGTAAAAGGTAGAAAAATCTCCATTTAAAAAAATCAATTGCCGTGCAAAGCTCGCGAAATCTCGAAAAACATTAAGAATATTTTTAAGAAGTTTTTTTTTGCTCAATAATCTTGCCCCACACTAGGAATTTCCTCCTGTATCGTGGTTGCCTATACAAACATTTAAACTCACATATATCGCTGTTGAAGCTGGGGCGGATACTCAATTTTTTTTTCTTCAAATGAGAAATGTAAGTACTTATTTTTCCAGTACTTTTTCATACAGAAAATAACGCAACACTGTCATGAAAACAACTTCAGGTAAATAGTAAATATTACATTTTGTTCTCATCACAACTTGCTTTTATGCGTCATTGGGCACCTTAGTATGGAAACCATATCCGTGCCGTACACAAACGAAATATAGCAGAATGTATTACTTTATGGCTTTGATTTACTATGGCATTAATCACATTAATGTGAGTTACGGGAATGTCGAAAAATATATAAAATTATCGTATTCTGCCACTCTTCGCAAAGTGGAGCAGATTATGCCTTTGTTATAAAAAAAAAGATTAAATTCACATATTGTAAAATAGCTCACGATGGCTTTTAACACCAAGATCGTCTATATGAAAATTGTATTGGAAAAACATTGTAAACAAATGCGCTTTAACACCCATTCGAAAGTTAATGCAGCGATTTTTTTCCAAAAAGTCTGAATAACAAATAAGAATGGTTTTAAATTTGAGAGCAGTGATGGCCCAGTGGCTGCGACTTACAAGTTGTAGGTGGTGGGTTCCAACCCAGGCAGGCGCTTTACTTTGTGTAAATTATTTCATCACCACAGCTCTCTAAACGGTGAAGGAAAACATCGTGAGGAAACCGGCATGACCTAGAACCAAAAATTCGAAGACATATGACAACCCGCACTGGGCTCGCATGGTGTATACGGCCCATTCCCTCTCACTGAGAGGAGGCCTGTGTCCCAGCAGTGGGTACATTAATAGGCTGATTTTATGATGATGATGTGCACATTCAATATAGTGATAGACTTTGTACGTGCATGGTAATGGCCGTTTTGATAGACACCGACAAAAACCGACAGACTGGCAACTCGGCGTCGACGTTAAAGGCTCTGGCAGCTTACAAAGAAGAAGATTCAAACATAGTATTAGGCATATCTCAATGAATTTGGGGTAAGGCAACATGTCTACTTTTTTCATACTTCGTTTTAACTTTTATCTCACGTCGTGGTGACTCAGTGGCTAAGACCTCGCCTCTCATGCTTGAGGTCGTGGGTTCGAATCCGGGCAAGTACCAATGTGACTTTTTCAATTCATATTACTTTCTAAGTTTATCTTGGACATCGCTGACATCATCATCATCATATCAGCCGAAGGACGTCTACTGCAGGTCATAGGCCTCCCCGAAGCTTCGCCACATTGACCAATTTAAAAAAAAATTGGCAATCTTCACCAGGTAATCGGTCCACCCGGTGACAGGCCTTCCAACGCAACGTCTTCCGGTGCGCGGTCACTCCAAAACTTTTCTGTACCATTGGCCATCCGTTCTGTGAACAATGTGTCCTGCCCACTGCCACTTAAGCTTGGCAATTCTTCGGTCTATGTCGGTATCCCTGGTTCTCTTGCGGATATCAACATTTCTGATTCGATCACGCAAGGATACTCCAAGGATAGCCCTCTCCATTGCCCATTGTGACTGTAACCTTTCTCATGAGGTCCATTGTGAGCGACCATGCTGACAACGGTGAAGGAAAACATCGCCAGGAAACCTAAACTTTGATAGTTATTATTTGTAAGTTTGTGCTCCATTCGTGTAATTGCTTTTAGGCGTTCCAGTTTGTTTACCCAAATAAAAAAACCCACCTTTAAACCCATATCATCCTGTGCTTTGTCCAACCGTCGATTTTTGGTCTACGTCTTATCTACTATAGAACTGGTAAAGTACCCGGCAGAAAATATGACACGTAAACATCAGATGATGCCAAGAGACGAGGAATATGAAGTGAAGAAAGCAGCTTCCTGAAGATAAGAGAGGTAGAGGATGACTTCCAGTTACATGATAAACTATCACGACGAAGCTTCTATTGGAGAAAGAACTGCCTGACCTGACAACCCAAGACAGATTGTCCTGGCGCCATAACATAAAGAGAGCCTAGAGGGGTAGCCCACCTAAAGCGGAATTGTGTAACAGGAAGAAGAATTTCAGATTACACCATCTTTTTTCCTAAAGAATCCTAACACCTTCCGTAATAAAACATAACAATCAATCTGCCTAGCCTTTTCCCAACTATATTGGGGTCGGCTTCCAGTCTAACCGGATTCAGCTGAGTACCATTGTTTTACATGGAGCGACTGCCTATCTGACCTCCACAACCCAGTAACTGGGTAACACGATACCCCTTGGCAAGACTGGTGTTAGATCTCAAGCTTCTGACTACCCGTAACGACTGTCAAAGATCTTCAAATGACAGCCGGGACCAACGGCTTAACGTGCTTTCCGAGGCACGGAGGAAACTCGGTATGTTGAAATGGTCACCCATCCACGGACCGACCTCATCAAGCGTTGCTCAACCTTGATGATCGACCCGTGCAGCTGTTATTATTTAGCCACGAGCTCCTCCGCAATAAAACATAACGCTAAATACAAAAACACCAGCTCTGAGAATGAACTCTGCCGAGCCCAAACTGTAGAAGAACAACTCATTGTGAAAACAGCATTGTAAGCCGATTAGAATTTCCAGTTCAACGGAACAGTGTTCGCCATTGAAATCGTAACAAAAGTCGAATGAAATGGCGGAAACCGACTTCAGTAGGTAAGTTTACCTTTTAATACAACATTTCCGTGCTTTTTTCATTTTTATGAAAAGTTCAACTGAGTAGGTTATTAGGTCTTATTTGTATAGCGTTGTGTTTTTATTAGGTTTCTGTCTTTAAGTCAATAATCTATTTTGGTTTAGTAAAAAATGTAATTGGTGACTCAACGCGCTGGGTAAAAGTTTCCGTGGGTTCCATTTTGCTTGACACTTCAAAAGTACCTTTTAAATGGTTTAATTGAAATAATTGATTTTGATTTTATTAAAAAAAAAAACTAAATGTAAAATTTGTTTTGATTTGCGTAACTTTGCACGTGTCTGCCTTTGGATGTATCTACCTACGCATGCGAACGTACAACTAGATTCTTGTATTGGGCTGACTGACTGCTTAACAATTAAAAAATATCTGTAAAGGTTTAATTGAAATACATGATTTGAGTATGTGCAATGTCTGTTAAAAAAGTACATAAAGAGACAGTCTCCAAGTGCGCTAAATAAATTTTATAGTCACCGATCAAGTTTAAATGCACTCGAGTAGCTTCTCTCTAGATCGTAATTTTAACTTTACAAGATGGCCCCAACATTCTGAATCACACTGTATTTACTGCCCTATCGAACGATTTTCTAGTAGATAGTGAAAGTAAAATTGAGAACGTAAGCTACTTTCCTTGAAAGTTTTAGTGCTCAACTCCTTAGGGAATCCACTAAGCTGTCAACTCGAGCACTCTCTGAAGCAGCACTTGAGGGAAACCGGCTTAAGATGCAATCGGACCTAAGACTTACTTCAGGGGTTGTTCTGATTTGAAATGTATGTCATGATATAACCTAATAACATATCTGGTACCTGAAAATCTGACACCAGTATTGCTAAGGGGTATGGGCCAGTTACTGGATTCTGGAGGTCAGATAGACAGTCGCTCTATGTAAATAATATGGTACTAAACTGAGACCAGTTAGACTGGAAGCCGTTTCCAAGACAGTGGGTAAAAAGGCAAATTGATTAAGCTTTGCCGACTACTTCGCACCTGTTGCGTATCCTACAGGAGCCGTCGATATTTTCGAGATAAAATACTTACAGCGTTCAGCGATGGTGTACCATTTTAAGAGTGAAATAGTTATTGAAATCTTAGCAGTATTTTTACCTCGTACAAACTAACAAACTATTCGGCCTATCTTTCTATATATATAAAAGAGAAAGTATGTATGTATGTTCCTTATAGATTCCAAAACGACTAGACCGATTTTAATGAATTTTTCAGAGAATCTTTAGATTGACCCAGCGGATAATACTGTAAAGTTTGGTGGTGATCGGAGCATTTTTTTTTAAATTTGAACGCAGGCGAAGCCGTGGAGAGAAGCAAGTTTTTTATTAAAAACAATTGTTCTGATTCGCCCGATAACGCATGTCAATAAATCACAATAAGACACTTATTTTTCGAGTAGCTGTTTTAGAAGGGGAATACCAAAGAGTGGGCTGTGTAAAAGATAATTTGTCTGAAATGGGTTCGACTAGAACTTGAAAAGTGTTTTGATTTTAAACTTTAATAGTAGTTTATGATACTGTTGCATAATAAGGGGTATTAAAACATGAGTATGAGTTTAAAAACCGAGCCGTAGGCGAGGTTTTTAATAGTATTCACTCGAATGTTTTAATACCTAGTTATGTGCAGTGTCATACACTACTTTATCTACACTGATACATTTTGGGATTGAACCTACTAAATACCTTTTTTTTTGCATTTTCCATGCCATAAATTCGTGATAAATGGATCATATAATAATCTCGACTTTGCTGGTAAGAGATTATGAGTAATTTACTTCGCCGCATATAAAACTTTGGCGGAGTAAAATTTTCTTCGCATTCACTAATATCAGACATTTTAAGCAAGAATTTTAAAAACTGAATGGCGCCAAAACCCAGCACATCACCGCATTATCCACGCATGAGCTAAGGCTTAGCACACGCACTGCGATATTTATTCGCGAGATTTTTTTCCGCCCATTCTGCGACCTATGGAAAATGTATGAAGCTGCTCGCATTGCGGTAAAAAAATCGTGCGGCAATAATACCGCATGAAATCCGTGTTTTGCAACAGAATCCACCGCACCGCGGGACGAATTTAATTCGCGCGAATATTTTGAGCTCTATGAACAGATAGAAAGAGAAAAATTCGCGCGAATAAAAATCGCAGTGCGTGCTAAGCCTAAAGCGAGCATTGTCACAGACAATTTAAAATTGGAATCAAATCTTTTTATAATAAGTACTAAAATGGCATTACAAAAAAAATATTGATGGAAACTCCTTAGTGGAAACTTCTTGGAAAGGTTGCGGTAAGGCGCTGGGTGCAAGACGCACGGGATCGGTCAATGTGGCGACATCTGGGGGAGGCCTATGTCCAGCTGTGGACGTCTTTCAGCTGAAATTATGAAGATGCTCTTATTAAGCCCTAAAATGAATGATTTTGGTTTTGATGGCCATATAAGACTTCCCTGCCGGCACCCAGAAAATACCCCATAATAACACCATACATTGTCTTCTCTTTCCCATACACGAGACGTTAAAGGATTATGTAACGTGTAAGGACACCTGCGACCACTAATAACGTGAGAAATTGATACCCAATATCAATCAAATAGGATGACTATAATCCAGTAGGTATGTACATAGTTGAAGGACAGACAACGTAATGGATTTTGTGAGTGTGTAGGTGGAATTAATTAGGTGACGTTTAGTATACTGATATGTTTGTTTCGTTTTGTCACACTAAAATTTGATTTGTTTACATCTATAAAGGCCCAACATTTTCTTTCGGAACGGTCTGCACAATATAAATATGTAGCTCCTACATGGTGGATCGATGAGCTGGTGAAGGCTGCGGGCGATGTGTCACTTATGAGGCTTATGTCCACTACCAGCGAACCAACGTTTCGCAACTATGTATTAGTTGCTTGTCATTTTTCAGCTGAACTGCACCTATTAGGCGCAGCCGCGATTTATGTTTTTTTTTGTCCCATAAATTGTTATAAGCTATTTTTAACCGACTTCAAAAACGGAGGAGGTTCTCAACCCGTCGGAATCTTTTTTTTTAAAGATGTTCCTCGATTACTCAAAGACGCCTGAACCGATTTGGAAAATAGTTAATTCAGAATATTTGTAGCTTTTGGCAATCATTTCTGCTGAAAAAAAATCTTTTTTCTAGAATTTTTTTATCAAGAATATCTCTTTCCATGTTCTTTATTCAGTTGTTTTGATTACTTTGCTACTTTTTGTAATAAAAAATTGTTTTTAGCATAAAAATTACCGACGAAATAACAACTTTTTTAGTTTTTGCTTTTCAGCTCATTATTTCGTCGAAAAAATTTTTAGGTAAAAAGGATTTTTTTCGCTTTTTAGTTTACTTTACTACAACAGAATCGGATCATAATTGGAAATTCAGTAGGCAATTTATCAATAAATACTTTTTTCTACCTTTAGGAGTGGATATTATTTTTCAAAATTAAATGAGACCAACTTTGAGGTATACTATTTCCAATAAAAAAGTAATTCTGGAATCTGACCACTCTATAAAAATTTATGCGTGGTCATACATAAAAAACCGGCCAAGTGCAAGTCGGACTCGCGCACGTAGGTTTCAGTACCATTATCGCAAAAAACGCGTTTGTTGTGTGGGAGCCCCACTGAAATATTAATTTTATTCTGTCTTTAGTATTTTTTGTTATAGTGGCAACAGAAAAATCATCTGTGAAAATTTCAGCGGTCTAGCTATCACGATACAGCCTGGTGACAGACGGACAGACAGATAGACAGACGGATCGCGGAGCCTTAGTAATAGGATCCCGTTTTTAACCTTTGGGTACGGAACCCTTAAAATATACATGTCAAATTTAGAAACTACTCCTTTTTTTTTCGTCGGCAAAAAATATGTTTAGAAATATCTGAAAAAATACCAACAATTAATTATGAGGAGTTTACGCCTACTTTGAAAACCATAGTTATGTCAATCTTTCTTCCACACCTAGACAGTATCCATATTCATAAAATGGCTATGTATTTTTAAGGGCCAAAGACTTTAATAGCCCACCTACTATCAAAAGGGTACTGGTATGTAGGCTAACGATGTTAGTCTAACGTTAAGTATGTAATTTTAGGAAAGTAATGGGCTAGGCCTTTTTTATCATAGTGAAATTTAATATACTGTCTATGTTACTCCATAATATTTAGTCATATTTTATTAAGGTTATGCCTTATTTTGACACGAATTACGTTTACTACTATGTGCCTAGAAGAGAAAGAGCAATGACTGTCTGAGGGAAGAGACTGACTTTCATCAGCAGTTTAAAAGTAACCCGGACTCTGGATATATTTATATCCAGTCGATGGAATTGGTGATAGGCTCGACCACTTTTTTTTTAATATTTAATAGGCTTGCGCTAGACCACAAACTCACCTGATGGTAAGCGATGATGTGGTCGATGATGGAGCACGCTTGCCTAGAAGTAACCTATTCAATATTGACTTAAAGACCCCTAGGTTGTAGCTATCGGGAAACACAGACTCCGGCAGGGAATTCCACTCCTTAGCTGTACGCATTCTCGCATAAAAGTATTCTCAAAACGTTTAGTGCGTATGGGTGAGATGTCCACCATGTACCGATGGCGCATCGCCGTACGTCTGGTAGTCCGAAGATGAAACGGGCTAGGTGGAATTAGATCGTATTGGAATTAGCAATTCCAACGCACACTCCCGAAAAGTAACCGATAAAAACTGACAAGCTGGCACTACGGCGACGGTGTTCAAGGGTCTGGAGCTTTGACTTACATGTCTTACATGGGACTTAAAAAAAAAGTTAGTATACATATTCGCGAGCTGGCTGACCAAAACCAGATGTATCCTCCGACTGCACAGCATGATTTTCTTCTTGTTTACGTCTTTTTAGTTCGCTTTTTAAGCTGTCGGGTTTTTTGATTTTTTGCATTTACTTTTTTATTTATAAATTTTTAGTTATTTTTTTGTGTTAGGTAAATTTAAACATATAAAAGTTATATATATATTTGACACGATTGATTTAGAAGAAAAAAAAATTTGGTCTCCCACAATACGGTGCCCAAAAGCCGCCATTTTTCTATTTTAAATGCCGTGAATAAAAGTCCGTGATACTCGCAAGGTTAAGACGAATCGATTGACGTAAGAATCATCAAAATCGGCCAATGCGTTTGGTCTCTAGAACGTCACATAGCAACAAGCATATATACATTGCTCACTTACGCTTAAGCTATGTTGCTTATTACTAAGAAAAATTTAATGACAAAGAAGTTTTACACCACTTGTCAAATTAAGGCATAACCTTAATTTAATATAACTAAATATTATGGGTTCTAATTATAGGTAGTATAATATATTTCACTACTACATTTGAGGCCTAGTCCATTAGTTTCCTAAAATTACATACTTAACGTTAGACTAACATCGCTAGCCTACATACCAGTACCCTTTTGATAGTAGGTGGGCTATTAAAGTCTTTGGCCCTTAAAAATACATAGTCATTTTATGAATATGGATACTGTCTGGGTGTGGATTAAAGATTGACATAAAACCATAATTAATTGTTGGTCTTTTTACCCGACTGCCGCAGTCTAAATCTTTAAATGACCAAGAAACTGATGCTCTTTTTACAAGAATGCTGATTATGAAATACGTCATAACCTTATTCGGGAACAATGACTGCCTGAGGGAAGAGACTGACTTTCATCAGCAATTTATAATTAGCCCGGATATATTTATATCCAGACGATGGCAATTGAATAGAAATATATTTATTCGACACAGGCACAACACAACAGCAACAAACATGGAGTAAACGACAAAACAGAAGTGCAAAGATAAATTGCGCTGAACGTGCCCATACCGAAAGGGTTACCAACTCAGAATTTGCTGGGCGTCAGACACCCAGCGCTTTTCAGTTGGCACTCCGCTAGTGACACACGGACGTGGGTAACACAATTAAATATAATCTATACATAATTTGACATGAGTGATACAATTTAAGGATGTGTAAAATGTGTAAATAAATAAAAAGAAATGGTAAAATGGTGGTAAATGTGTATTGGTGATAGGGTCGCCCCCTATTACATCTAATACTTACTTACATGTAATAGGGGCTGATGCTGATGGAAAAAGTCAGTCTCTTCCCTAAGGCAGTCATTGTTCCCGAATAAGGTTGTGACGTATATCAGAATCAACATTCTTGTAATAAGAGCATCAGTTTCTTTTTAGGGTTCCGTACCCAATAGGTAGAAACGGGACCCTATTACTAAGACTTCACGATCCACCTGTCTGTCCGTCTGTCACCAGGCTGTATCTTATGACCCGTGATAGCTAGACAGTTGAAATTTTCACAGATGATGTATTTATGTTGCCGCTACAACAACAAATACTAAAAACAGAATAAAATAAATATTTAAATGGGGCTCCCATACAACAAACGTGATATTTTTTTCCGTTTTTTGCGATAATGGTACGGAACCCTTCGTGCTCGAGTCCGACTCGCACTCTCGACTTGGCTAGTTTTTCATATTTCTAAGAACTGCCTCGTTTATCAAGTAAGCATTGAAAGTCACTATGATCTCAGTAATCATCGCATACCTCCATATTGATTCTCGCTTACATACCTGTCGGATTAATTGCTTTGGTTACTGTGAATAGTTAGGTTGATACTGGAAAATCGGGTTACTATTAGTATGTGTCAAAATCGGGTTATAATTGTCATCATCTCATGATGAAGTACCATGGGACTTAAATATAGCTGCCAAAATGTTGGTCTCCTCTCACCACTGCATAAACCTTCGGGAATTACAGGCACAATGTTACATGATGTAACGCTTCTTACTGGTTTACCTAACTTCCAGGTAGCTAGAGGGTAGTAAAGGAAAAAAAACAACTGAAGGTTAACAAATTTTATTAGACCTCAGGGTCGGGGTTGTCACTCGCGGTCCGAAGTACGTTGCAAGGCCACAAGATAGTGTACCACTGGCCTTAGCGTTAGAGGCGTCCGGCGATGAGCAGTGCAGTTTAAACTCGGGGCCAGGTCCCGGGAAACTGTGGTGCAGAGTAGGCGGTAGGTAGACACGTAGCGCGGCGACACGGAGTAGGCAGCTAACAGTGCGTTGGGGTAGGCCAACACACGCGCTAGGTAGTCGTGTGAAACCGATCTGAAGCCTGGGTAGGAACCCCAACACGTTGGGGTAAACTTCACGTGATTATTATAAGAAGGAAGAGTGCAAATTATTGTCGGATTAGCTAGATTTTACGAGAATTATTTTGCATGGATAAAAATGTGAGCAGTGACAGTGCAACTCGTCTGCTCGCTCACGGTCAATGCCATGACATGCCTCGTTCAAGAACTTTAGTTCCCCGCGGCTCGCATCAACGTCATCTCGCTGCGTTCGGATACTTAGTTTGCGTTGATAGATAAATAACTGTTGGGATTTTATTATAATTAGGATATTATTAATTAGATTTATTTTATAAGTATTTATTAGTGAATTTAAGGTTGATTTTATTTGTAATTAGATTATTTTGTGTTATTAGTTTAAATTAGATGAAGTTAAGTAAAGTAAGGGAAGATTGTAACAAAACCGTTACAATGAACCACACGATCCATTCTTATAGGCTAAAAAAACAATGTTACAAATACAGACCAAAGAATAATACTCCGTCACTGGTCTCACGCTCTGTGTGAGAATTAAAGAATAACATAAAAGTGTGTCCATGCTCTTGTCTCGTAAATTTTATATGACACAGTCTCTCAGCCAAATTGAAATAGGGCCCTGTAGACAGCTAAAGGCCGGGAGTAAAGGCTTGCGTCATCGTTAGAGCCGAGTGAGACGAGAAGAGGCTCAAAGTAAAGTGACATTTTACCAGCGTTAGCAATCAATATCAGACAGCCTAGCCTTTAACTGAGTTTCCACCACCCAGATACTGGGTTACACACGGTAAGAGAAACAATACCCTTTAAAAATGCTAGTATCTGGTTTTTTTTTTACTTTTTACCCAACTACGGCGATGCAAAAGGGATGGTTATGTCTTTGACCGGTATTTGTCTATGTATGTATGTTCATCTGTTCCCTCATAACTACTAAACTTCGTTAACTTATCATAATTTAACAAATGAGTGGCGTTGGAGGCGTCTTGTTTGTCAGCTGGTTATAGGCTATGTAGCGTCACATTAAATTGAATATGGCGCACTCTAGGAGGCACGAAGTAAAGAACAAAAAAATGATTTACGCCTCGCCCTCCTTCATGTGCGGTTTCATTGAACAGTGATTTTAAAATGAAGGTTGGATTTCGTACATCATATTTTTGCGTCATATATCCCGTCAGTCATGAAATTTTTTGTCTATGAAAATAAAAAGCACTTTCTTACTTCAGACCTTACAAAACAAAGCAAATGATTACTACCTACGCATACCTGTCTAAGTGCGTCTTCCAACACTTTCAAGGTTAATGTCACAACCTAAACACCAAACACACTATAAAGTATAATGTTACTGCAAATTCCCTCACTGCCATTTACAGATTATGGCCCCATTTCACTAATTTACTTGGTGAAATTCTTGACAGTGCACTTAGGAATAACTTTCTTGTGTCCTTCAAAACAAGGGAACAATATTAGATGTTTTGTGTAAAGGTTTGTAACATAGAAGTGAAACATTAAGCTATGCACGTGAGGAGGTCAGAGGCTCTAGAGCCTAGACAATGTGTTAGCGATGGCGAAAATAAAATTTTGATAGCGCATGTCAAACCCAGGCATTTTGAACTATTTAACCGATTTCAAAAGAGGAGGTTCTCAATTCTTCGGTTTTTATTTTTGTTTTTATGTTTGTTCCCCGAATACAAAAAGACGCCTGGATCGATTAGGAAAATTCTTCTTTTTTTTGAAAAGTTATACTTTCCAGGTGATCCCAGAGTCATCAGGTTAGGATCTGATGATGGGATCCTAGAGAAATCGAGGGAACTCCTCAAATATTATAGGCAACATAATATAGCGATTTTGGTATTTTCATCAACAATGCAATCATTTTCACTCAGAAAGTATCATTTAGTAAAGTGGAACTGATGAAGAAGACCACAGATGGCCACTGGATCTCTTTATTGCTAAGTATATCACGGTATAAGATATATCGAATAGTTAACCGACTATGATGAAGCAAATACTTATAAATAAATGGTATTGACGAAAATGGTACCATCGAACTGATCTGATGATGAACCCGGAAGGTAGGCACTGGAACTCCGAAATAAAACAATCTCTATCCTAATCGTGTTTGGGCTTATTCGAATATTCATGAGATGTACCTACTTTGGCTATAAATGATTTTCAAAATATTGCAGGTACCTATCAAAACATAAAAAAGATAAATAAAAACCTTTTAAAAAAGAAAATTACCAACTTCTATTTTTTTTTCTTAAAGTTTTTTTGTCCATCATTATCGCTCTTAGAATTAGAATGTCCGTTTGCTTCGAACCCAAAACAGTCCACTTGAGACTGCGCCTACGCTACGCACAATAATGTATTGCAATATATGCTTGCTTAGCCTGCCCATCTTCACCTATTAAGCCTATGTTCTGTGTAACTCTTTAAGGGCTGTTTCTCATTTCATGTTGTTTGTCACGTTTCCCACCGAGAGAGTACTTAACACGGTGACATTTGCGTAATCAAGGTCATGAGCACAGCCCTCCTGACGCCGATGAAAGTAACTCAGAAGGTGTAACATATTCAGGCGTAGGGTTGCAAAAGTTCTTTGATAAAATTGCACTCCTGAGAGTTTTGTCAACTAACGATTTAAGTCAGTTACAGTTCAACCTGTCGTAATTTTGACAGATGAGGTTCTTTCAACATGAAAAGCCTGCCGTCGCTGTTCATCATATCAGCCGAAAGACGTCCACTAATGGATGTAGGGCTCCCCCAAGCGTCGCCACATTGACCGGTCCCGTGCGTCTCGCAACCAGCGGATCCCCGCAACTTTCACCAGGTCATCGGACCACCTCGTGGGAGACCTTACAACGCAACGTCTTTTGGTTCGCGGTCGCCACTCCAGAACTTTTCTGCCCCATCGGCCATCCGTTCTGCGAGCAATGTGGCCTGCCCATTGCCACGTAAGCTATGTCGGTCACCCTGGTTCTCTAGCGGATCACGCAAGAAAACGCCGAGCATAGCCCTATCCATTGCCCTTTGAGTGACTGTAAGTTTTCTGATGGGCTCTGTGTGTTCTGATGTCGCAGCTGCCCAAAAAGTATCTTGTTACGCAGTAACCCAAAATTTTGACAGTTCTCTCTTGAAACGTAGTATGATTCAAAAACTTGAGTTCCATTATGAAAGTTCGTGGTTAAATCCAAATCACGTGACTCTCCTTTAACCCGAGTATCTTTAGCAAATTGCTTAAAACATCCCAGAGTTACTTTGAAGGACCCCATCAGCCATCCATCCATCATTCCATCAGCATTGTATACAGAACAAACCTTCTGTATCTTCCATTATTTGATACCATAATAATGGCTCTTAACCGGTGTGTGGTGAATTTTATACAGGGTGAATAATGCATAGAGGCGTTCAGCTAAAGTGACGCGAAGGGGATGTGCGGAGACGTGACGTCATAGAAATTAGGCTAATACTTGTGAGCTGCATGATTTATTGTTGTATTGTGTACGTTTGGCGTTTCTGAGATCAGCTGGGGACTAGAAATGAAATAAGTTGTACTTTTTAGTTTCTGAATGTTCTCAGTTAAAGGTAATTTGAAATATATTTTTTTCCTACTACTATTTACTTCCCTTATTGAAAAAAAAATGTGCAACTTTTCTTAACATCAGAAGTGATCATGCGTGGGCTTATAATCGTTTGTAGGACGTTGATGAAGCAATCCAAGGCAAGGCGACAATTGCACCGCGAATATTACAAAGTTAATGTACTTCACTTGAGACTACCTAAAACAAAATTGGAGTGGTTACTAACCTGGTGTACAAAGTAATGGAACAAATCTGATAGCTCAGTTTTTGAGGCGAAAGGCCCATCGTTATACAACTTAGCTTTGCCTCCTGCTGAACATATAAGAAAATCTTCAGAATACTGGTAAATTACCAGGAAATGCTAAAACATAACTGCGTACCCAAAATTCTCTTACCTTATCGCAATTTATTTGGGACTAGCTGTGCCCGCGGCTTCGCTCCCGTCATCTGTCTGCCAACCCTACCCTACTTACCTTCCTGCCTACCCACTTACCTACCTACCATTTTTTTTTCTATAGTCATCATTCTTTCGCGAAGAATTTTAACATCGCCATTCAGAAAATTTCTTCAAATGCACAACGCCATCTATCGAATATCGAGTTCAACTGTCCGAGTATCTGAATTGCGTGTGTTGTGATAATTTTACTTCTCGAACTCTTTAAATTCATATAACTTTTGATAGAGTGAACCGATTGCGATGAAACAAAAACTAAGTAATTCTTCAAGTTACGCATAATTTTTATGTATAAAAGTTATTTACATTGGTTTCGTACATTTCACGTGATGCGTGCACAAATAAACAGACAAACAGACAAAAAATCCAAAAATGCCGGAAATAGGTTCTGTTGGTTATCCTTTAACACCCTGGCTATTTTTTTAGAAATATTTTCGATGCACAAAAATTACTTTTCTACAGATTTATTATATGTATTGATTGATGATGAGCCCAACATGTCTTCTTCTCCCATACTTTTTACCCGACGGCAAGTAAAGGGTTATGTTTTCTTATGTATTTTTTTTCTATTTTTCATTTTATTTGTTATGGGTTTGCTCTTGAAATTTATCCCAAGGAAACATATTCCTGGGATAATTTTCGAGATGAGTATCCTATGTGCTACTCCAGATCATAATCTATCTCTGCGCCGAATTTCATCCAGATCCATCCAGACGTTTGATCGTGAAGAAGAAGCAAACATATAAACACACACACACACACTCACAAATTATCGCCTTTAACAGACTACAAAACAACATTAGACAAGTGTTTGTAGATAAATGACGTTACAAAAAAACAAACATGGCGGATTATGGACGCCATATTGTGGGGTTCCTAACTCTTTTTTCAAATCCACCGAGTGGGATATCAAAAAGAATAATTTTAAGGGGTGGTTACAAAAATATATACCACATATAACTCAAAAGTTGTAAATAAAAAAGTTAATTTAAAAATCAAAAACCCGACTGCTTAAGAAGGGAACTAAAAAGATTTAAACAAGAAGAAATTCATGCTGTGTAGTCGGAGGATACATACTCGCGAGCTGGCTTTTCTTCATAAGCAGTCGGGTTTTTGATTTTTAGGGTTCCGTAGCTCAAAAGGTCCATCGTCGAGTGTCAAGAACAAACCCATAACAAATAAAAAAAAAAAAGGGAACCCTGATAAGATCACTTTCTTGTCCATCTGTCCGTGTGTCACTTTCTCAGGAACGGGTGGACCTAGCAAGTTGAAATGCATACCAGTGAATGAGGTCTATAGTCCCTATTTGTTGTATAAAAATTAACCCTATAGGTTTTTGGTCGAAAACCTATGTGGTAGTTCCCTTTGACCTAGAATCACGAAATTTGGCAAAAAGTAAGGTCTCACAGCACAAATAAAGGAAAAAATCCAAAAAATAAAAAAACCGGTCATGTGCGAGTCGGACTCGCGCACGAAGGGTTCCGTACCATTATCGCAAAAAAATGGCAAAAAAATCACGTTTTTTGTATGGGAGCCCCACTCAAATATTTGTTTTATTCTGTTTTTTGTATTTGTTGTTATAGCGGCAACAGAAATAAATCATTTGTGAAAATTTCAAATTTCTATCTATCACGGATCATGCGGTACAGCCTGGTGACAGACAGACAGATGGACCGCGGCGTCTTAGTAATTGGGTCCCGTTTTTATCCTTTGGGTACGGAACCCTAAAAAAATTGAAAATTAAGGTAAAATTTGGTACTTACAAGTTTTCGCGAAAATCTTAATTTGCCTATATCTTAAAAACTTAGCCACCAGTAAAAATTATACCAATTTTATTATGGCGGTATAATGGGTAGGTACGGAACCCTCGGCGCACGAGTCCGACTTGCACTTGGCCGGTTTTTATTTATTAGTAGTCATCTTAGTTCTCCCGGTCCCTTTCTAAACCTATCATCATCCATCGTATCCTTGCTCTTTCTCTACTCCTAAATCTATCCACATTCATACTCTTAACTGCCCTCACGACAGTTCTGCGTAGGTATCCGTAAGAGTCATTAGTCACACTCATCTACTCCACTTAGCAACTAACGCGGCATTCACCGCGTATAACTCGACATTAACCCACGTTAATAGTGTATTATCCTCATTTGCATAATAAGGCTGTTACTAGATACATATGGTTATTTTGGTATAACGAGCCTAAAGTTTGTTTCTGGTGGAATAATGCAAGTGGAATTTAAAACTTGATAAAGTTATTCTTTCAGCGCTTACGATTGTCAAGTTTCAAAAATGTTTGGGATCGTCCATGTGACATGTCAGTAGCTCATATCAATCCCACATTTTTATAACTTTTTATCGACTTCCAAAAAAAAGTGGTTATCAATTCGACACGTATATAAATAATATTGTTGGAATCGCACAATATTCACATAATTATGTTACTCTATGTGGGCTTCTAAACACTTGTGCCAATTTAATAAGTGTATGTTTGTCCACTCGTTTCTCTGAAACTAATTATCGGATCGTGATCATTCTTTTTTATTGGATTAGGTATCTCTCAATTTACAGAATTGTGCAAGATTTATCAAAATCGGTTCAGCAGTTGTCAAGATATAGAATAAAATATAACCGAACTCCTTAGCGACTAACAGCACGAATGTGTTAATTGAATAATTATGGGTATTTTATCAATCCTTTAAGTATCTTACTATAGAATTTGCTCACTTTTTAGTGATGGTGTACAAAAACTATAAAAAGGAAAAATAAAAAAAAAAAACAATAAAATAAACCGACTGCCAAACAAACATTAAAAAGAGCAAAAATAACTTTCGTATCGGAAGTCGGTGTCACAATCGAAAAAAAAATAAGAAGTATCTACCAAAGACACAGACTTCCGAAACGAAAGCTATGTTTGCTCTCTTTAGTGTTTTGCTTTGGAAGTCGGTTTATTTTTTGTGAAAAAGGTTTTTTCATGACCTATCTTTAAAAGAATGTCAGGTTGTTTAAAGTCTTTGCTCTTGTTATTTTCGTGTCGATTGAATACTCAACTTTTCAAATTTTAACTGACCAGAAAAAGATCCGTAGCCACTCCTTGAACACTTCTTCATTTGCCTCGTTCAGATCCGGGAAAGTGCATTGTTGCAGATGCCGTTGGACACGATAGACAAGAAAAGACGTAGAGCATATTTTGCGAAGTGGCTCCATACTGGGACTCCATAATGGTGTTTGGTATGTGTCTATGATACTCCGTTAAGCCAAATTGTTTCATCTTTTTTGTACTGGCTAGTACTCGATCAGCAGCGCACACAAGCCTGTCTGCGAAAATGTGGTTTTATAGATCCTTTAACACGGAATTTAAGGAACATATTGGCGTGCACATACCCAAGTAAATACCTCAATGATAAAGAATGCGTCTCCATCCCCGTCAAACCTGGTGTCGCACCGATTTGACAGAAGTTACGAGCATCGGAATGACATGGAGTGAGATAAAGCATGATGCTCAATACCGATCGCGATGAAGGACTTCTGTGAACGCCTTCTGCCATATCTATGGGCCATAGATCATTAAGTCAACGAAATCGACTGCCCATACATCTTGACTTTTGAAAACCTAATAGAAATCTCGTCTTTGATTCGGAAAGAAGACCCGTGCTCGGTAGGTACGAAATTGACCGTCATTTAGGTTTCGTTAGTAATTTTGTCGATCAAAATATGAACCAAATTTAATGAGTCATACTTAAAATAGTGATCGAATATGCCTTTTAGCAACTACTGATTAAATTAATTCCTTAAGTTTCGTCAATATTCTGGATTTATTGGGCATAATATTAAGCAGGATGGACTTTGATTTAGATTTAAAAGGTTGACTATCAAATTCATGTTAAATGCCAGCGATAGACGACTGAATCAGAAGCAAGGTAAAAACATCAGCTTGATTTTTCTTAAAGTGGTTAAGATCTCCTTGCACCTAGAAAGGCAAAAAATGCTTGAAGTTTTCGTTGCCTAACAGTTTTAAAGTTATTGTGCAGGACGTAGCGTGTTCATTGGCCCCGAGAAAAGAAGGGCGTAAACCTTCTGGCCATTGCCGCTGAACGCCCCATCCACATCAACGAAAACAAAGGTTCTTGGATGCCTAGCTGCAGCAGTGACGTAGGGTTGCAAATCGACTCTAACGATTCAACGATGTGTTGGGTGTACTCGAGTTATTTCCAGATTCCGGGTTGCCTACTTCTGGATCAGCACTCCTGGTGTCCAGGTTCCGAGGTTCAGCTCGACAGGATCGAAAAGGGATGTCTTCATAAGGGTTGAAGTCGATGAATTAAATGAAACACTAAGTTATTCAGTACACGGCACGATTCTAGGGCTCTCAACAATTTCTGAGACTTGATTCTATATAAGAATTACTTCTTATTTACTAAGACAAGTACAAGCGACTAGCTTTGGATGACTACAAATTCTATTTTGGGCCCGGGGGTTCTTTATACCCTCGCATCGTGCCATTATTGAGAGCCCCGCAAATTCTCGCCGAAAATAATTTTTATTTATGTAAAAAACCCTTATACATATTTGGTAAATAGGGTTACCGCACCCCTTCCATGGTGCTATCAATAGCTGGATTCCTTCGTACTGTAACACAGTAACGCCCCCTATCTATGTATCTAATCAATATACCTAATTTCCAGGTATTGATAGCTTCCCTAGACTATTTCCATGAAATAAAAGGACAATTCCCTTTATTTCCCAGTTAAAACCTTAATAGTTTTCAACCTAGCCTAAGGATATCTATAGGTTGGGTTGACCTGCTGGTGCCAATAGCAGGCTGTCTGTTGACGTCTAGAAAAAGCTTATTTTCGGGAATCTTCTATGGGATATCATCCCTTATGTAATGAATCTATAAATTCCTAAGTCATTTCACCGACTTTAGGACTTCCTACTTAGGCTAACCAGACAATCACCGCCTATTATGGGGATTCTGGTAGCCAATAGACCACACTTTACATTTCTAGTGTTTATGTAAGTCTATCTAGGTCATATGCACATAAGGTGCCTTGATATGTACAAATTTGATAGCTGGTCACTTTCTTTGCGCCCAGCTATCAGAGAAATTAGATATAAAAACACTAATAAGATTGGGACGACACGATGGTGCGTTTAACGGGCCATCGGGAGGTCCCCAAAAATTCCTTGTTTTCGGCATTCCCAGGGGTGTATAGTCCCGGGAAATGCCAAAAACTGACTAAAAATTACATTTCCAGAAACCTATTTTCTGGAATTGTACTTAAACCACTTGAGCGATTTTCGCTCCAAAGTGATGGCTTGGTAGCTAGTCCAGCAAGCCATCCGAAAGTACTTACACCATGAGTACATCTATTCCCTTCATGGAGTTATTCCACCTGAAGGGTCTACAAATTTCAACGTTTTACGTTGTTTACATTTTTCACGACTGCTTATCTCGTTGACTATCCAAGCGATTCTTCCCATCTAGAAACCGCCTGGAAGCCCTTTTAGCAAGCTTTCCAATGGTAGTACTTTTACCAGTACACCTATATGTTTCTAGGTACTTAGGGCACCTAAAACCGTAAGCGATTGCCAAAAACCAGATAAACAGCAGTTTTTCTATTATATACTGACTTGATATCTCAAGTAAATGGGCTTTATATAAAAGACTACGCTAACTATGAGGTGTATATAGGCTTCCTGTCTCGGTCTAGGTCCCCCATATACCCTAAAATGACCTAAAACCATATATTTGGTGTTTGAGATATCAAGTCAATATTCCTATTTACATAGCAGAAACTATGTGGTCTTCACATAGTTTCATCATTATGTACTGATTTCATGTCCAGTACATAGGATAAGCCCTTAAAAACATGATTTTAATTACTATAATATTTTCGAAAACCACCAAAACTATATATATCGTGTGGTTCCCTCTCACGGTTCATTCGGAACTAATCCGTCGTCGAGCACAGACGTATCGTATGACAGAAATTTATGTTTTTTACTATGATAACTCTTATCAGTATGCTTTCTAATGATTTTACTCTGTTAAGGGTGAACTATTGAACCCTATAACATACTGACAAACACTAAAAACATTATACTACTATCTCAAAAAATGTAGGTAAAATTTTAGTATAAATATAAACGTGCCTCTAAAATTCATTTTAGTATCAGGTGGCGCGCCGTGGTAAGCAGACATGTCTACACATACAAACTTCAATTTCTATGAACCATTTAGTATGGTTGATGACGCTTCGTCGCGAACATATCTCCCGCCGTGCAGTGCTGTGTCGACTCGCTGTGTCGACTCGAAGTGTTGTCGGCGCGGCGCTGCATTCCTTCGGTGAGCGACGGACGGCATTTCTCGGCTGCCGGCCAGGCCCACCGAGAGGACGGTCGCCGCTCCGGCATCTCTGGTTACTGGGGCAGTGGGACGAGTTTCTTCACCGGACGCTTCAAGGCACCGCCAAGCGTGCGTACCTCAGCGGTCCGGATTTCTCCGTCGATTCCTGGATACACGGCCACAATGCGGCCTCGCGGCCCCGTATTGCGGGGCAGCTGGCCGTCGGCTATCAGGACAGGGTCACCCACTTTAAATCTGGGCCCACTACTATGTGGCTCCCGCCGGTTTTGGAGCTCCGGCAGGTACTCTCTGACCCAGCGACTCCAGAACATATCAGCGAGGATCTGTGATCGTCGCCATATTTTCCTGCTGTCTATATCTTGCTCGGTGAACGTGCCAGGTGTAGGTAGTCTGGCTGACCCACCGAGCAAGAGGTGATTCGGTGTGATGGATTCATCATCATCACCATCTACCGACACGTGTGTCAATGGTCGGCTATTTACAATGTACTCTGCCTCACAAATCAGTGTGGACAACACCTCTTCGGTGGGGTGTTTTTCTGTAAGTACATTGTATAGTGTGTTTTTTACACAACGAACTAGGCGCTCCCAGGCGCCTCCCATGAATGGCGCTGATGGCGTTATGAAGCGCCATACGATGCCTCTACGACTTGCCTCTGTTTTGAAGGCGTCTCGCAGCTCTCTGTCGGCGCCGTGCATGTTGGTGCCATTGTCTGAGTGTATCTCAGCTGGGCATCCTCTGCGTGCGGCGAATCGGCGCAGCGCCAATATGGCGGAGTCTGCGCTAAGGCTGGCGGCGATTTCAAGGTGCACCGCCCTTGATGTGAGACACGTAAATAGTGCTACGTATCTCTTCTGATGCTGCCGACCGACGGTGACGGATAGCGGGCCGAAATAGTCGAGCCCGGTATATGTAAACGGCCTCTTATGGTGAGCGAGGCGCGTTTTCGGGTGGTCGCCGGTCGCAGGTACTGGTGGCTGTGCCTTGCGTATACGGCAATGCAGGCATCTTGCTATCACCTTCTTCGCTGTTGGTCGCATCTTCACGACCCAGTAGTGCTGCCGTACCTCATTAATTGTGAGTTCGGTGCCACTATGTTGTAGACTGCGATGTGTCCAGTCTATGTACAACTGCGTTATGTGATGGTCGCCATGTAATATAGGCGGGCGCATCACTTCTTCAGCTACCTCTTGCGTAGCTGCTATGCGACTTCTTAGTCGCAGCACGCCGTCGACGACCTGAATTTGTAAAGGTCGCAGCGAGCTATTTTTATTTATTTCTTCAACATTCGCTAACTCTGAAGCGAACGATTGTTGTTGTGCGACCTGGACAAGTATTTTCTCAGCTTCTTGGAGAAATTCTGCTTCTATGATTTGTCTGTTGACCTGGGTTGGTGCTCTGCATGCCTGCTTCTGCTTCTGTGCAGGTACAGCGGGCTTCTTGCGCCAGTCTGGGTCCTTTTCAGCGTTTTTTCTCGTCCGTTTATAGGACGTTATCTCTGTTCTATTTTTGCAAAGAGATATAAAACGCAGAACTGTGGCGGTCGCACGAAGCAGTCGCTCCCATCTGGAGAATCTGCTTGGCTCTGGAACGGCTTCTATGGAGCTCTTCTTGTCCCCTTCTGTGACAACGAAAGTTTTTTCTTCTCCCGTGTCGTTTGTAGTCGGAGGTTTCTCTGTGGGCCATAATTCGGGCCCAAGAGACAAAAAACTCGGCCCGCAGTACCACTCGTGGTCCGAGTTGAACCGCAGTGGCACGTCACGGGTTGCTGCATCAGCGATGTTCATCTTGGTGGGTATCCATCGCCAATCTTCGACTTTGCTATTGTCTTCAATAGCAGCTATTCGGTGAGCAACGAAAGGTTTGTATACTCTCGCTCCTCTTCTAATCCAGGTCAGTACGGTCTTGCTATCTGACCAATACGTTACTGACGTGGGCTTGCAGTCGTGTTCACTCATCACTGCTGCGGCTACGCGGGTTCCCAATACCGCGGCCTGAAGTTCGAGTCTCGGTATCGAAAGCAGTTTCAGTGGGGCCACCCGCGCTTTCGCCATAACAAGGCTTATTAAGTGCTTGCCTTCCACGGTCGTGGCCCGCCAGTATATAGCGGTAGCATATGCCATCTCGCTTGCATCAGTGAACACATGCACCTGCATTTCTATAGCGTCGCTATATCCAGGATAGCATCTTGGTACGCTAACATTTTTTAGTTGGCGTAAATGTTGTACCCAAATTTTCCATTGTAATGCTAGGTCAACATCTAGCCTCTGATCCCAGTCGACGCCTCGCCTCCATGCTTCTTGCAATATTTGCTTCGCCTTGATGGTTACTGGCGAGGCGAGTCCGAGTGGGTCGTATAGCGACGCTACTATTCTGAGCGCCTCTCGCTTGGTGGGCGCCTCTCGGTCCAAGATACCCTCAGGCAGACGCGCGAGTGTGAGGTTGAAACCCAGCGTGTCTTCGCCTGGCCTCCATATGAGGCCGAGTATCTTTTCCGACGTATCTATATCTCCAATGGATACCATCTCAGTTTGTATGTGCGATGGGTCCATTTTTTCTAGGAGCTGCGAGCTATTTGAAACCCATTTCTTGAGTTCAAACCTCGCCTGTAGGTGTATTTTTCGCACCATACTAGCGACTTCTGCCGCCTTCTCGATAGTTCTATAACTATCTAGGTAGTCATCCATATAATGACTACGTAGTATAGCATCCACAGCTTCAGGGTGCTTCTCTATATATTTGTTTGCGTTCCAGTTCTTTGCAAAAATTGCTGTACAAGGCGAACTGGCTGCGCCGAAAATGATGGACGTCATTCTGTATTCTTCTGGCGCTCCTTCTCTGCGGTTTCCCCTCCACAGGTAGCGAAGCGCGTCTCGGTCTTGGCTCCGCACCTTCACTTGCATGAACATCTCCGCTATGTCACCGGTTATTGCGACGCAGTGGCGGCGAAACCGCATCATTACGCCTGGCAGCGACTGTAATAGGTCGGGCCCAGTTAACAGGAAGTCATTCAGTGACATTCCTCTCGATTTGGCGGCAGCGTCATGTACGATGCGAAGTTTGTCTGGCTTCATTGGGTTGAAGACATCGAAGTGTGGGAGGTACCAAGTTTTGCCCGGCGTGCTAATTGCGGGTGCCCTTTCAGCGTACCCTTTCGCAATTAGCGAGTCCATCTGGTCTGAGTATCTTCTTAGAAGTTCCTGGTTCTTGTCCAGCTTCTTTTCTGTTGAGACGAGCCTCTTCAGAGCTGTCTCAAAGCTATCTGGCATCTCAGCATGCTCATTACGCCAAAGCATGGCGGTTTCGATGTGTCCATTCTCTAATTGGACAGTTGATCGATTCAAAATGTCCTCTGCCCTTCTTGCTGGGTCAGAGGCAGGTCGCTGTGGGTTTACGCACAACGATTCTATGGCGAAATGTTCGCGCAACTGATGATCCAAATTGTCATCAGTTGTTATTCTATTGACATGATGTACTTGTTGTCGTAGTAAACTACTGTGCGCGCCATGTAGTGTCCAACCCATTGCTGTAAGTGACGCAATTGGTTGGTGTCTTGGACCTCTGCGAATCTCGCTGGCCAATAACAAATGCCAGTTGTCTTGGCCGACGAGTATTTTTGGCACGCCATTGTTGTACATCAACTCTTTTCTCAAGTCGGTTAAATGCTTGCAGCGTGCGACAACCCTATCGCTCACTGTTTGTTTTGCCAAGCTGAGTTTAGGTATAGTACGTGCTTTAAATTGTACCCTTCTCTCTTGCGGGCTAACCAGCGTCACCTTGACTCTTCTTGAGCATGGGGTGGTGAGCATGGTGTTGCCTATCGCACCGATCTTGAGCGGGTCCACAGGGCCCTCTGCCCCGACTTGCCTCGCGATGTCTTCATCCATCAGCGAAACGGTGGACCCATCGTCTAGGAGAGCGTATGTTGCTACCTCTCCCGCCGGTCCGATTACCCGGACCGGCACTATCTTGAGGTACGCCTGGCTCGATGGTGACCCGAAACTGGCCACCGTTTCCTGAGGATCCTTGCGGGATTCAGGTACATCGGGCTTCTTGTTGGCTTCCCTCTGCTGTTGCTTCTTCCTATGAAGAAGCCGATGGTGCGTATCTCTGCACCCGTCTTGGCCACACTGTTTTCTCTTACAAGTGTGGTTGCCTCGTCGATGTTGAAGGCAGCGATAACATAGATTGTGTTTTTTCGCTAGCTCCCATCTTTTCTCGACAGCTACGCCCCTGAATTGTGCACATCCAGTGGCGTAGTGATGTCCCACGTCGCAAACACGGCATTTTCCTACCGGTTGGTCCGTAGCTATATGCGTCCTTTGTGTGACGCGTCTGTTGGTGTTCGCCTCGGCCGAAGCGATGCCTTCGGGTGGGGCGAATGGACTACAGAAGTGTGCCTGTTCAGATATAAAATTACTGAACAATGAAATATCTGGCACCGATTGGTACTTCTCCGAATATGATCGGTACCATTGTGCTCGTAGCGAATTGGGTAACTTCTCTGTTAACAATCGCATAAGCTCCGCGTTCATAAGGTAATGACCCTTTTTTAACGCGCGGAGCGTGACTACAGCACCTCTTACGCGACTTGCAAACGCGCAGATGTCTCTTGGTGACTCACTGCAGCGCGGCAGTCCGCGTAATCTATCTGTTTCAGCTTGCGCTATGGAGTCTGGACGGCCGAACTGCAGCTCGAGTTCCTTCATGATGTCATCGGGCCTGGCATGTCCGATGAGTTCTGAGCTGACGGTTTCCATTGCACGTCCATGTAAGCTTCTCCTCAGCCTCGCTGTATTCTCGATGTCCGTAAAGTACGCTCGAGTTGTCTCATATATGGCCCGAAATGATAGCCATTCAGTATGAGAACCATTGAAATTCGGCAATGTCATGACGAATTTCGACGCAGAGGGGTTCGGTTGGTCCCGCTGTTCTATTTTCCTGTCGGCTAGCGACGCTATAGCGGACGTCAACTCCGTCAAGAATGGACGGAGACTATCCCTCTGACCTCCTGTACCCTCAGCTGACGCTGCAACTGGAGGTTTTCGCACTTCTTTTTCCTTAGGATGCTGACCTTCTATTTGCGATTTGGTGGCGGTCGCAGTCAGGGGTCTATGCATAGAATTTCTGGTTCCCCCTTCCACGACGTTATCCTCCTTCTCAGGCTGAGGTTCTGGTGCCTCTTCTAGCCATGAACGCACGTACTCGTCATTCGAGTTTCTGTCATCCAGGTATTCAGCTTCGGAACCCTCTTCCTCCGCTCTCTGAAGTGCCAGTTGTGCAAGCTCCAACTTAATTTTGAGTAAGTCTTCGCGAGCTTTGTCTATGTTTTTTCGTGACCGAGTCACTCTAGTTGACGGCGGACGGTTATGTTCGATACGGGCGTCACCCCGGGTAGTCATCGGCATCGCTGTACGTCTGTCTTCTTCGAAAATCTTCTCTTTCTGAGAAGGTTTCAATGTTGTGTCTGAAGCTCCTTCTAATCTGGTTACTCTGGTAGAAACCGCTTGATCAGTTTCTATTGGTTGATGCGTCGGAGTGCTTTCAGTTTGAGGCGCTAGATGGCGCTGCTCGTCCGACGGCTCGGTCCCTTCGATTGTGGAAGGTGAACACGGCGGCAGCTCATGTCTGATGCCAGCTGGCTGATCCAACTCCACGGTCCATGCCTCCGGCGTCTTGCCTTTGGATCTGGTTATCGGCATTGTTGTTGAAATATTTTCTTTTGAAAACTCGAAGTTAGTTTTCAAAGATAAGTCCCAGTTCCGGGCTTCAGCGTTCAAACCGACGATCTCCAGAAGTTAACCTCCACTTCGATTGACTATAATTCAATCTTCAAATAAAAAATCACTAAAAACTTACGGTCAGTGATAAGTCTTCAGGAAACTTCAGGCATTTGCTATACAAGTTTATTTTTCCCATAAACGTGTATGTTCTATTTGATTGACTATAATTCAATCAAATTCTAAATCACCGAAAAGTCAAGGTTACTTTTCGGTGGTGATGCTTCATGAACTGCTTGTCCAAAGCATCAAAGCCGTGCATCAATCTTCAGAGCACGTATCTTGCTTGATTGAAGAAAATTCAATCTTCAAATAAATCACCGAAACGTCAAAGTTATTTTCAGTGATAGTGCTTCAGGAACCGCATAGTCAGTACATCCGAAACGTATCTAAGTCTTCAGAGTACGTTTCTTCCATTCACTGACGAAAATTCAGTCTTCAAAATTTTCCTGAAAACATAGGGGTTGTTTTCAGTCATAAGGCTTCAGGAATTATTCTTCAATCATCAAGGATGCACATCAGCCTTCTAAACGCACGTCTTGTATTTTTCTGACGGGCGCTCGTTTTTTAAACAAATCGCTAAAAACATAAGGGTAGTTTTCAGCGATAAGTCTTCAGGAACTATTCTTCCGCGTCAAAGACGTAATCCAATCTTCTGAACGAGTATTCTTGGTTGAATAAACAAGCGTTCAGTTCTAGAACAAATCACTGATAACATAGGGTAGTTTTCAGCGATAAGTCTTCAGGAACTATTCTTGGGGCTTCAAGGATGCGCATCTGTCTTCATACAGCATTTTGCGGCTCACAGAAAATTTCTTCTATTTTCTTACAATTATTGAAAAAATAGGGTATTTTCAATAACTGTCTCCAGAATTTTACCTCTTGGATCCAGCGGCAAATAGGGCACGTAGGACTTGTTCCCTGCAGTGCACGTCGATTTTTGGTTTATTTGTGAAATTAATTTCTCCAAAATTCGAAAAATTAATTCCACCACTGTTTCTTCCCGACGTCCTGGGGCGCTCCAGACTTCGAATTTCGGCTCGAACGGGTCAACGTTGTGTTGCACGTAGCCGACTTAATATGCAGGCACCCAGTTGTTTTTTCTGGATCTACTGTTCCCGACGTCCTGGGGCTCTCCAGGCTCCAAAATTCGGCTCGATAGGACCATTAAATGTGCAGGACGTAGCGTGTTCATTGGCCCCGAGAAAAGAAGGGCGTAAACCTTCTGGCCATTGCCGCTGAACGCCCCATCCACATCAACGAAAACAAAGGTTCTTGGATGCCTAGCTGCAGCAGTGACGTAGGGTTGCAAATCGACTCTAACGATTCAACGATGTGTTGGGTGTACTCGAGTTATTTCCAGATTCCGGGTTGCCTACTTCTGGATCAGCACTCCTGGTGTCCAGGTTCCGAGGTTCAGCTCGACAGGATCGAAAAGGGATGTCTTCATAAGGGTTGAAGTCGATGAATTAAATGAAACACTAAGTTATTCAGTACACGGCACGATTCTAGGGCTCTCAACAATTTCTGAGACTTGATTCTATATAAGAATTACTTCTTATTTACTAAGACAAGTACAAGCGACTAGCTTTGGATGACTACAAATTCTATTTTGGGCCCGGGGGTTCTTTATACCCTCGCATCGTGCCATTATTGAGAGCCCCGCAAATTCTCGCCGAAAATAATTTTTATTTATGTAAAAAACCCTTATACATATTTGGTAAATAGGGTTACCGCACCCCTTCCATGGTGCTATCAATAGCTGGATTCCTTCGTACTGTAACACAGTAACGCCCCCTATCTATGTATCTAATCAATATACCTAATTTCCAGGTATTGATAGCTTCCCTAGACTATTTCCATGAAATAAAAGGACAATTCCCTTTATTTCCCAGTTAAAACCTTAATAGTTTTCAACCTAGCCTAAGGATATCTATAGGTTGGGTTGACCTGCTGGTGCCAATAGCAGGCTGTCTGTTGACGTCTAGAAAAAGCTTATTTTCGGGAATCTTCTATGGGATATCATCCCTTATGTAATGAATCTATAAATTCCTAAGTCATTTCACCGACTTTAGGACTTCCTACTTAGGCTAACCAGACAATCACCGCCTATTATGGGGATTCTGGTAGCCAATAGACCACACTTTACATTTCTAGTGTTTATGTAAGTCTATCTAGGTCATATGCACATAAGGTGCCTTGATATGTACAAATTTGATAGCTGGTCACTTTCTTTGCGCCCAGCTATCAGAGAAATTAGATATAAAAACACTAATAAGATTGGGACGACACGATGGTGCGTTTAACGGGCCATCGGGAGGTCCCCAAAAATTCCTTGTTTTCGGAATTCCCAGGGGTGTATAGTCCCGGGAAATGCCAAAAACTGACTAAAAATTACATTTCCAGAAACCTATTTTCTGGAATTGTACTTAAACCACTTGAGCGATTTTCGCTCCAAAGTGATGGCTTGGTAGCTAGTCCAGCAAGCCATCCGAAAGTACTTACACCATGAGTACATCTATTCCCTTCATGGAGTTATTCCACCTGAAGGGTCTACAAATTTCAACGTTTTACGTTGTTTACATTTTTCACGACTGCTTATCTCGTTGACTATCCAAGCGATTCTTCCCATCTAGAAACCGCCTGGAAGCCCTTTTAGCAAGCTTTCCAATGGTAGTACTTTTACCAGTACACCTATATGTTTCTAGGTACTTAGGGCACCTAAAACCGTAAGCGATTGCCAAAAACCAGATAAACAGCAGTTTTTCTATTATATACTGACTTGATATCTCAAGTAAATGGGCTTTATATAAAAGACTACGCTAACTATGAGGTGTATATAGGCTTCCTGTCTCGGTCTAGGTCCCCCATATACCCTAAAATGACCTAAAACCATATATTTGGTGTTTGAGATATCAAGTCAATATTCCTATTTACATAGCAGAAACTATGTGGTCTTCACATAGTTTCATCATTATGTACTGATTTCATGTCCAGTACATAGGATAAGCCCTTAAAAACATGATTTTAATTACTATAATATTTTCGAAAACCACCAAAACTATATATATCGTGTGGTTCCCTCTCACGGTTCATTCGGAACTAATCCGTCGTCGAGCACAGACGTATCGTATGACAGAAATTTATGTTTTTTACTATGATAACTCTTATCAGTATGCTTTCTAATGATTTTACTCTGTTAAGGGTGAACTATTGAATCCTATAACATACTGACAAACACTAAAAACATTATACTACTATCTCAAAAAATGTAGGTAAAATTTTAGTATAAATATAAACGTGCCTCTAAAATTCATTTTAGTATCAGGTGGCGCGCCGTGGTAAGCAGACATGTCTACACATACAAACTTCAATTTCTATGAACCATTTAGTATGGTTGATGACGCTTCGTCGCGAACAGTTATCACACTTTACACTAATATTAAAAAGGCGAAAGTTTGTGAGTGTGTGTGTTTGTGTTTGTATGTTTGTTATTTCTTCACGCTCAAACGGATCTGGATGAAATTTGCCACAGAGATCTTATAGTCAGGCATAGCACATGAGATATTTTTTTTATCGCGGGAATATGTTCTTTCGGGATAATTATCGACATTCACGCGGGTGAAGCCGCTGGTAGAAGCTAGTCTTATTATAAATGCGAAAGTTTGGATGGATAAAGTTTGTTACTCAATCACGCCAGAATGGGTGAACGGGTCTGGGTGAAATTTGGCACAGAGATAGACTATAGTCTGGATTAGCACATAGGCTACTTTTCTTTCCGGTATAATGTTCCGTTGGGAAAACAAAACACTTTTTAGAAGCTAGTATTAATAATAATTTGCTTGACAATCAGTTGGACAATGAATGGAACTCACTACTTGCGTCTGTGTTTCCCAACGCATTCAACCCGAATCTCTTCAAAGTTAGAGTGAACAGGATTCTTCTGGGTAAGCTCACTCCATCGTCGACTCTGTCTCTGTCACCTATGACCTAGACTAAGAGCAAACCCAATACAAATAAATAAAAAAAATTACAATCAGTTGGATACGAGACGCACGGGTTTAGTTAATGTGTGACACTTAGGGAAAGCCTGTTCATCAGTGGAAGTCTTTCGGCTGATGATAAAATCAGCTTCCTCGCTACTCCAACCTATCTACTCGCAGCCTTAGCTCTCATAAATTCCCGACATGCTGCATCGATGACGTCACAGCTTCAGTCCACGTGAGTAGCTGTTTAATATGCTGTTTCAATACTGCACTCTAGTAACATTAGTATCAGATACTCGTAGATTGTTCTGGAATAATGTTAGGTATTCAGGTCATTGGTATTGCGGCATAAGGAAGGTACTGGTTGCTGATTTTGTGAAAAATTGAAAATATTATAATTGTTCAGAATGAAACTGGTTTCTTGATTATTGACATTTTTCAGAGTTAAGCAGATTTTTTGATAAATAAAATGTGCTCTATCGCTAACAATTAAAAGTTTATCAGAATATAAAACAGAATGCGCTCTTGGAATTTTGTTATCGAACAGGGTTGTCAAAATGAACCACAAGGATTGACCATGTGATGTGTCGAAAGCGCATGACTAACCCCAAAAAAATGAACAGTCATTGTCGATGATAGAATGTTAATTTTATCTAGGTCCCAAGGAGTCAGCTAAACAATAATTAACTGTACAAATATTTTAAAACAAGCTTTTAATGGACTAAAAGTTACAAATTGTTATTTTGATTGTGAATACATTTCCAATGCACCCAAACAGGGTGGTGCTATCATTTTTGGTTGAGGAGTTGCTATGTCTTCCTTCCGGCTTCATTGTGAGACCAGCTCCACATACATATACATACCATATCATTCAAAATTCAAAATTTCCTAAGTAACATAAGAACGCCACGTTTCATCTTAATCGAATGCAAGGAAGTGCCTGAAAAATCGATTACTATTTGCCGGACACATACAAAAGCACGCTTATATAAAGCTTGTTAAAATGTAATAACCAATTTCACGTTTGACTGAATCTTTTAACCATAAGACGGACTGGACAGTCAATCCAAGGGCTCACTGGCCAATGAAGTGTGCGTTAAAGTGTTAATATTTATTGAAATAACATACATACATAAGCTCACGCCTTTTTCCCATGGGGGTAGGCAGAAACTACAGAACGCCACCTGCTACGATTCTTCTGCCTTTGCTTCACTCACATTCATACATCTAGTCATACACCATGAGTACTGCGCACCTGGCCTTTCTGAAGAACATCACCTATAAGGTCTATGTATGTCTTTCTAGGGCGTCCCCTCCCGGCGTTTCCATTCACGTCTGCCTTGTAAATACCTTTCGTTAGTCGCCTTTCAGTCATCCTCTCTCAACATGGCCAAACCATCTTAGCAAACTATTTTCAATTTTATTCACTACATCTTCTTTTTAACTACAATGTTGTCTTATTACCTCATTCCTGAATCTATCATTTAAAAACAAGGAACGCATTTCTACTGAAATAATCCTATTTTCATGTCTTTTTAGCCAAACCCAACCTTCACTTCCATACATAAGTGTAGGCACCAGCAGCAACAATAACATGTTTTTCAGAAATGCTCAGAACAATATTAATGAAGGTGTGTTAAACTTATATGTCAAGCAACTAAGCAAGTGACCCTAGAATTAGTCACTGAACTGGTGTTGCCGCTACCCGTCAATCGTCAATGGCCTGGATTACAGCCCCGCCATTTGTCACATGAGAGACATGAACTATGTGGAAGGTAGGACTAATTTGGTTAGCTACCTGAATAGAGCTCTATCCATAATGTTTCGGATTGACCCTGACGACAAACATATCGTAACTTTACGCTTGTGCTTTTCAAAGAGTAAGTTGGAGATGTTGGGTTAACTACGTTTCAAGCTTATTGGGCGAGCTTAGGTGTTGACGTGTTTTCAAAGTGGGCCTGGTGTTTAAACTAAAACGTCTGGTTTTTTTTTTTGTTCTGGAATACTAAAGGCCCCGATAGTATGCAGCCCTTATATTTGTACAGCAAACAATCTTTTTTCCATCTCTAATAGCACATTGAGTCCACCCACTCATGAAAAGAAATCCAGATAATCGGTAATTTAAGTCATCATTATCATCTGCCTTGCCTTTTCCCAACTATATTGGGGTCGGCTTCCAGTCTTACCGGATTTAGCTAAGTACCAGTGTTTTACATGGAGCGACTGCCTATCTGACCTCCACAACCCAGTAACTGGGTAATACGGTACCCCTTGGCAAGACTGGTGTCAGATCTCAAGCTTCTGACTACCCGTAACGACTGTCAAAGATCTTCAAATAACAGCCGCGACCAACGGCTTAACGTGCTTTCCGAGGCACGGAGGAAACTCGGTATGTTGAAGTGGTCACCCATCCACGGACCGGCCTCGTCAAGCGTTGCTTAACCTTGATGATCGACCCGAGTGGCTGTTATTATTTAGCCACGAGCTCATAATTGGTAATTTAAGTACCACTAATAATATTGCTAAGGGTTTAGCAGAAGCATAATGTACTTATATAATTATGTATGTCGTTTCGTGGTGACAAATAAACACTTTTTCTATCTTTCTTTCAAAGTTTAATACGTCCACAAAACATGGTTCTAACCAAATCAATTCTCCAATCGATACCGCAAACCATAAAAATTCGCTTACCATTTCCTTATCCACCAGAATAAATCAGCTTATACCTACCTATTTCAACAAAACCGCGGCCGATTCTAAATCAAACCGGCTAAACATTACATTGATAAAAACGAGTCTCATTCGGTATTCAGAGTACGCATCGACAAACAGTGGTATTGATTTCGGCGACTAGCTTGAGCATAAATCACGATCATTATACGAAACCGCTGAAAAGATAACGTGGTAACTGTTTTGATGGTCTGCATTTGTTTTTATTTGTGGAGGTGGAATTAGCCGTGGTACGGGAAACGTGCTGGATTTTCATTTAATTATGGACTTCTTCTTCTTCGTCTACCTAGCGTTTATCCCGGTTGCTCATCCCGCCCAGCGCGGGAGAGCCCAGGGTCCGCTTTCCTACTCTTCCTCCTCCACTTTGCCCGGTCTTCGGCATCCCTCGCAACTAGCCCATTGGCGCACATGTCATCCTGCGCGACATCAAGCCAGCGTTTCTTGGGCCGTCCTCTGCTCCTGGTGCCAGGTAGGGTCATGTCCAGGCATTTGTTTCCCACGTAGCTTGCCGGTCGTCGTAAGACGTGGCCGTATCAGTGGAGGCGACTTTCCTGCAGCTTGTCAGCAATGTCACGGATATGGAGGCTGCCACGGATGTATGTATTCCGTACACGGTCTTTCCGCGTGACGCCACACATCCACCGCAGCATGTTCATCTCCGTGACATGCAACAACTGCCGGTGTCGCTCCAACCCTCCCTCTCTTAATTATGGACTAACATTCGCCAACAAATATCCCCACAAACTTTCTCATTTATGATATTTGTAGGGTGGGCTTGCGTTTGGCCACTGTTTCAGCTGATGATAAGCAGTGATGTAATTGACGATAGAGCACGCTTGCCTAGAAGTTACCTATTTAATCTTGACTTAAATAACGCTAGAAGAGATTAATAGAAGATTGAATTAAATGACTTGTGAATAGAGAAGCCTGCGTAATAGGCAAATCGCTATATTTAAAACTAGCGGATGCCTCGCGGTTTCACCCGCGTTGTTCCCGTGTCCGTGGGAATACAGATATAAAAAGTAGCCTATGTCACTCGGGGATAGTGTAGCTTCCCAACGGTGAAAGGACTTTTGTAATCGGTCCAGTAGTTTTTAAGTTTATTTGTTACATACAAAAATACAATTCTTTCCTCTTTACAATACATAGTCTAGACTAAATACATCATACATACGGTACAAACAAACAAAAAAATCTTTCCTCTTTATAATATTTATAGATTAGTATATTATTATAGATAAAATCTCCTGAATTCCTCCGAATATTTCAAATTATTGAATCGAGAAAAAACACAAAAAGCAAGCAAAGGCATTAAGTCCGCCATTGTAACTTTGTGCATGAAGTTTAAATAAATAAATAAAAAAAAGAAAGACTCTACATCTCAAAAAGCCACTAGTTTAAGTTCCATGTAATGGGTTTGAGCCGATTGCAAAAACAGCATTTATTATTTATCAAACCCAGCATGTATCAACCAAAGTATTTAGAAACCGCTTGTTAAACCATTCAAATTGACTACCAACAACCTACTAAAATAAATGTGGAGGTCTTAAATCAAATACCTCTTGTAGAAGTTTGTCTTGCTTACGAGAATGTTCGAGATTAAGTAGGATTATTGAATCAACAGTGAAGCACCTCGATATTTAGTTCAAGGAGCACTTCGGAGGTGGTACTTCAGATTGTGTAGGATTAACGAGTTAGATAAAAGGTGTCGGAGAAAGAAAATGAGGTGTTTTGGTTGCTTGTTCAGAATCTCTGTGATTTTATGAATGGTAGGTACCTAAGTATAGTTATTTAATTTAACGAGATTGGTATTGTGAATTTCAGACTTTGCAAAACTTTTATTTATTTATTTATCCACTAATGTACACACACATACTAAAAAGTCAAAAAATAAGGAACAGAAAATAGGTACAAAGGTACGTATATAACAAAGAAATCTCTTACAGAATAACTGTGAAAAAAAAATGTAGACACCGTATGTAGAAGGGAAATAAAAAAGAAAGACATATCAAACAATTCACTATAAAATAGAATACAATATAACTAATGAAATTATATAAATTAAATGAATTTTATATAAATAAATAAATAATATAATATAATAAAAAAATGAGAGCAGTGGTGGCTCAGTGGTATCGGCCGCGACTTACAGAGAGCAGTGATGGCTCAGTGGTATCGGCCGCGACTTACAAGTTGTAGGTCGTGAGTTCAAACCCAGGCAGGCGCTTTACTTTGTGTAAATTATTTCATCACCACTGCTCTCAAAATGGTGAAGGAAAACATCGTGAGGAAACCGGCATGTCCTAGAATCAAAAATTCGAAGACATGTGACATCCACCAACCCGCACTGGGCCCGCGTGGTGGATAATGGCCCATTCCCTCTCACAGAGAGGAGGCCTGTGTCCCAGCAGTGGGAACATTAATAGGCTGATGATGTGATGATGATGTGAATAAAAAAATACATAATTATTTGCAACTATGACGGAATGGAAATATAGTTTTCTTATCTTAAAAGATTTAGATAGTAAATCATAAATAGGTCAGGTGTAGTTCTAGTACTAGTTACTAGTTCTCAAAGTAATATTGGTTTCAACTTAAGGCAACATATACGCCCCAATGTAAACACAGTACTGGCCGTCCGCCCGCTCGATGCCAAAACATCAATATTGAATCTCCTTTTGAACAGATTTTTGGCAAAATATTATTTGATTTACTTATGCTATGTTAGTTATGAAGAAATTCTAGCCATAATTTTTTCTGTGTAAAAATATTTTAAAACATCCAATTCGTTTTGGAAGAGTTTCCAAAAGTTGCGAAAAAATTTCGTGTTGTTAATTATTATCTTAAAGCAAAACTATTCGTACACGAAAAAACCTTGTGTTAAAAATTAAGTATGTCGCCGCGGAGGCGTGATTCTGCTAATTCGTTATCCAATTAACACAAACTCTATAATCCTGTCATCTCTGAGATTTCGCTAGAACTATTAAATGTCTGTTTATGTTGGTTTTATAGTTCAGCGCCATCTATTGGCTTATTGTGGAATTAGTTATTGGTTTGTTTGAATGAAGATCATTTGATAAGCTAATTTTCATTGTTTAATTAAAACGAGATGTTTAAATAAAACGGGAACACTTATTGTAGGACTTTTAGATTTGTTCTCATTTTAACAACGCACATTTGACGAAGTAAATATGTTTGAATATGACCTTACGAAAAGTTGTCAACAATGGCGGATGTTATAATTTTAATGACCAATAACTAGATTTAATAATTTAATACGAGAACTAAACAAATTTGAGTAATTGATTAAATACTATAAAGTAATAAGACTATTTTACACATCCATGTAATAATGAGAAACCTTCTGGTTAGTAAGATATTCAGATCACCGGAAACTTGGATAGTTTTGTGTTAAGGTAATTATTTTAGTAATAATCTACAAACAACTTTGTATTTGTAAGTATTGAGATTGTTTAATGTTAAAATAATTAACTGAGCAGCATTTTAGTATTGTTTGTTAGCTTTATTCAACTATCCAAGTAATTAGTGTCTAAACAAAAACAATATGGAAGTCCCACACACTCGCAACGCGCATCGCGCTATGCCGTGTGTAAAATAATAACTGTTTAATAAATCTGATTGATTAGATGTTTGAAAACCTAATAAACATGTAACACCAATTGTCTTAAAGTGATTGTGTAAACTATAAAAAGATTTAAAAGAGTATCCTAGAGTTTCTTGCTGGGTCTTCTCTAGAGATCGACGAGGGATTGCGACCTAGCGAGCCACCATGTGGTTTTAACTTCAAGTTCGAATGAAAACTCAAAGTGCCTGTAACAAAGTCAAATAAATACTTTCGAGTTTCAATCCAGTAATGTGTGTTATTGAAGTTTACCCGTTCCTATGAAGAATGAAGGAATTGCCTCTAGAATTGGAGTTGATGATGGTGGTCCTATAATTCATAGGTACCTCGACGTGACATCAGAATTGAGATCAGCTCCCGCCTTCTGCCTATGCTATGAAAGCCATCCGAAGAATTTCGTACATCACCGCCACCGCCGAGAGCATGGCAAAATATTTTCCGATGATAATTTCCAAGAACGCATAGAACTTTATTGAAACGTCAGAAGAAGCTAAGAATTGGCTATGGTCTCGTCTAAGCTGCTGATGAAGAAAGAAAGAAAGAAAAAATTGTTTATTTGCGCCAGGCACGACGCATACCATAAAAAACAAAAATAAATAAATAATAATAATAAGATCATTACAAAGTATGCGTCACAACTACGCAAAACGTTCATCGCTCAGCATAATGCTGGGAGGATGCTGACCTACATCATTATGATCATAACTAGCTGGAGACAATATCATTGAAGTAAACCAAAACTTTGTACAGTACAGAATGACCGAAGCAGCTAATCAAACAAAGACTTGATCTGTCCATTGATAGATTCCATCATCATTAAGGGGAGTATTCTGTTTTATTTATTTATGTTACCTAACATTCTTAATTATTTTCATCATACAAGGCAAGGTTAGTGACCTTTTGTGTGACAATTTTAATCAATCTGCCTAGACTTTTCCCAACTAAGTCGGGGTCTGCTTCTTGTCTAACCTGATGGGGTTCAGCTGAGTACCAGTGTTTTACATGGGGTCACCAAAACCCAGTAACTGGGTAACGCAATACCCCTTTGCAAGACTAGTGCCTGCTGGTATTTGTGTGACAATTTTTGGAAATAAAATGAATGAAAACAGCCTAATTTACTCCATAAAATAAATTGTAGTTCTAAAAACTAAAAAACACGCTTTAATGGTAAGGATAATGGGACAAACTGTTTAAATTATTGCATTGTCATCGGTCCTTGATAAGTGTGCAAAGTTTCAAATCAATCCTACGTTTTGAAGTGGGTGAAAATCACGTTCAAAGATTCCGTTACATTGATACATTGATACATTGATACATTGTTACATTGATACATAGATACATACATACCAAGCTAATAAAAGCGTGTTAAATAAGATGGCTTACTAGTAACTCAATGTTATTGTTTAAATATGGTTCTTTCTTTTCTCTTAAGAATTACAATGGCTCAGTTATTATTTGAGAAACTTAATTTTATTTGAGGAGTATGTAAGGATCGTAGCAAGTGGCGATCTGTGGTTGCTGCCTATCCCCATGGGGACAAGGTGTGAGTGTATGAATGATAAACAATTCAAAGTACTTAATTTGAGTTTAGTGCCGGACAAAAGGTAATTTAACTTATTTTTATAGCATTTGTTACATTTAGGTAGCTCAAACAAAACAATAGTTTAGTAGGTAGCTACGTTAAGTAAGTAACAGAATGTATGTGCAACAGAATTAGTAAACATTTGGCAAAAAGTGCCATGACATGTTCATGTTGACGCTGTAGTTGTTATTTTTACAATGAGTTATGGTTTTTACCCAACTGCCAACAAGGCTTATTATTGAATAATGTGGAACCTGTTGCATGTCATACTTACTAAATAAAGTAAGATAAGAAAATGTATTAACACATTCCTGAAAACATGAAAAGCACAACAAATAAAATTAAAATTATTACATGCTTAAGAAAATACCTAGGTACAATGATTTGCATTTAAGTAGCCCCACACTAGGATACCCTGTGTCGTGATCTAGTTTTTAAGTGCACTTAGGGGTGAGACAAATAGTTTAGTTACAAGACTTAACAACATTTTAAATATTATTAAGAGGTTTGTTTAGAGTGTAGTGTGCATCTAGTATAAATGTGTTTGTATGAATGAAAGGGATGTGATACACCTGGGTGACTCATTACGAGGACTTTATAATAATTATCAGGAGAGCTTAGGTCCGTGCATTGTCATAAGCTGATAGCCACTTGGTAACTTTTAATTTACAAGTACCTAAGCTTTGAGTAACCAATTATGTATGGACCTTGTGAATTCTTGGTAAATTAATGGTCATGTGTATGTAAGACATCTTTGAGTGAATTTAATGTGATTACTGTGTTCCATCTTATCTGTCTACATGATCTGGTAGCTTTGTTTTGAGTATGGAGATCTTGTCAGTGATAGCGCTATAAGTTAGACCTAATGATAAATTGTCTGACCCTACATTCTTGGTACAGACTGTCAGTTGGATAGTGATAGGAGGGCCTCCTATAAGCTCTTAAGTTTAAACTTATTCAAGTTAAGTTTGTTATAACAAAGTTTCTTTAATCATTCAATATTTGAGAACCTTCCTGATGAATTAAATCTCACAATGTGTTTAGTTGAATTTTACTTGTTATGGTGGTACATGGGTGTAAATAGATTAGTCATTTCTGACAGATTTCAAAGCTTGTTATTGGGTGCATTTGCACGGAATAAAAACAATCAAAAGACAGGTTTGTTTTACGATAATTTGTCACAGACATTATTATTTAGCTGCATATCTTCTCACATTCCAGATTCCTGTTAATTGTCATATCAAAAATCAAAATGGTTACCTACGATATGAAAACAAAACAAAAAAATACCTGGTGGTGCAAGTGACCGTGTCGCCGGGTCAGGACCTTATATGCTACCAACATACATGCCACCAAATAGAGGTCAGCTAGTAAAGACTTCAAGCACAACATAACAAAAGTAAAAGGTGAGATGTTTTCAAACTATCTTCTACTCACCTCGCTAACTGATACAGTGCTGTTGTATCAGAAGGCTCAACTCAATAGCCATGCCAAATAACTCTACATGATGCTTGTGCATGGTACTACCAAGCAACAAAGTACTTTTAAATTATTATCCCTGGGTTCAATTCCTAGGTCGGGCAAAATGTGTTTATGGGATTTTTCCAATAGGAATTCCTCTGTGACAGCCTAGAGTTTTGAAATTGGTGAACCCCATGCTACGGAAAGCATGTTAAGCCATTGGCCTTGCGCGCTATAGTATCTTCCTATGTAGATGGCTCATCAGATTGGCTGTCATGGCCGAATTCAATCAGGAGGATTACTGTTATTATTATATTTTTGTAACTCTTAACAGTTCATGGTATTCTATTGTCAAATTTAGGCAATTATAAAAATGAATAATAAAACAAGCTCTAATTATAGAGGTGTCCCATAGCCTAGAGCTCTGGAGGCAGTTAATAACACAATCATTTATATCAACACCATTCTATCAGCATCCATGGAGGTGCATTTGAGGTAATAATGAGAACACAATAAACTTTCCTGTTGTATGCTGTGGAAGCAACTAATAATGATAACACAATAAACTATACTGTTGGTATGCTGTGGAAGCAACTAATAATGATAACACAATAAACTATACTGTTGGTATGCTGTGGAAGCAACTAATAATGATAACACAATAAGCTGTCTGTTAGTAATCCGTGGAGGAAACTAATAGTGATAATACAACAAACAATCTCTTAGTTTGCTGTGGAAGCAACTAAGAATGATTTAATATCCATTGGTTAGGCGTGGAGGCCGCTAATGAACAATCTCTCATGTTATCCTGCTGGGTCCACGGTGTACAAGACCACCCAGAGCCTGGTTCCTTATATCCTGTCAAATCAAAGACTTTGTGCCTGTCACGGAGCAATGGTCCTAAACTCCTTAACCTTTAATCCTGTCAAATCAAAGACTTTGTGTCTATCACAGAGCGGTGTTCCTGATCCTATCCTTTAATCCTGTCAAATCAAAGACTTTGTGTCTATCACAGAGCATTACCATCCCGTGAGAATGAAACTAAACAAAAAACAGCTGATCACAATACTCCTACACTACCTACACTATACTTACCAAATACAAGAGTGCTGTGTTAGCCTTATAAGGTGTGTGTTGTAGGTGTGTGCTCATTAATGCATCAAATATTTTCATTTAAGATAAACTTTGTAGTTACCTAATCTAATAAGTATTCAGTGATAAACTGATAACTTAAACTGACTCATACCTATTACAAATCAATGAATATTGTAAGATAATACAAACAACAACATTCTGCAAACAAGATTCAAAATGGACTATTAAGCTAGCAACTGACTATTCAATAACAAAAATCTGAAATACAAATTGTATGCCTTCATTGGCATGACATGTAGCAATTCGTTGTTTTATAACAACATTGATCTTTACCATATTGCAAGTTGAATACCTAAAGCATATAGCTGTGGGTGTTAAAATGCATTCAATATTTCAAAAATAAGGCATACTAAGCATAGATTTATTACAAGCTGTCAATGATGATTAAAACTAGTTGTTATCAGATCCCAAATTTAATTTATATTGTAGGATGATAAACAACAATAATCTGCCGACAAATTTCTGTCTGCTATTACAGATAACAACCAAGAAACAGAGACTGAGGACACCAGCACCCGCAGAGCACGCGGTTGATTTTCAGAATGGCCGTGTCGCCGCGGAGGCGTGATTCTGCTAATTCGTTATCCAATTAACACAAACTCTATAATCCTGTCATCTCTGAGATTTCGCTAGAACTATTAAATGTCTGTTTATGTTGGTTTTATAGTTCAGCGCCATCTATTGGCTTATTGTGGAATTAGTTATTGGTTTGTTTGAATGAAGATCATTTGATAAGCTAATTTTCATTGTTTAATTAAAACGAGATGTTTAAATAAAACGGGAACACTTATTGTAGGACTTTTAGATTTGTTCTCATTTTAACAACGCACATTTGACGAAGTAAATATGTTTGAATATGACCTTACGAAAAGTTGTCAACAATGGCGGATGTTATAATTTTAATTACCAATAACTAGATTTAATAATTTAATACGAGAACTAAACAAATTTGAGTAATTGATTAAATACTATAAAGTAATAAGACTATTTTACACATCCATGTAATAATGAGAAACCTTCTGGTTAGTAAGATATTCAGATCACCGGAAACTTGGATAGTTTTGTGTTAAGGTAATTATTTTAGTAATAATCTACAAACAACTTTGTATTTGTGAGTATTGAGATTGTTTAATGTTAAAATAATTAACTGAGCAGCATTTTAGTATTGTTTGTTAGCTTTATTCAACTATCCAAGTAATTAGTGTCTAAACAAAAACAATATGGAAGTCCCACACACTCGCAACGCGCATCGCGCTATGCCGTGTGTAAAATAATAACTGTTTAATAAATCTGATTGATTAGATGTTTGAAAACCTAATAAACATGTAACACCAATTGTCTTAAAGTGATTGTGTAAACTATAAAAAGATTTAAAAGAGTATCCTAGAGTTTCTTGCTGGGTCTTCTCTAGAGATCGACGAGGGATTGCGACCTAGCGAGCCACCATGTGGTTTTAACTTCAAGTTCGAATGAAAACTCAAAGTGCCTGTAACAAAGTCAAATAAATACTTTCGAGTTTCAATCCAGTAATGTGTGTTATTGAAGTTTACCCGTTCCTATGAAGAATGAAGGAATTGCCTCTAGAATTGGAGTTGATGATGGTGGTCCTATAATTCATAGGTACCTCGACGTGACAAGTATGTACATGAATCAATAATAAATATATATGTTTTTTTAAACCTTTTAACCTTTTTACTAAGGACTATTCTTTAGAAAGTTACCGTTTTACGGCACTAAATCGGATGTAGGCCCTTAAAGAAAAGCCCAAAAGAGGTTGCCATTGCTAGATACAATGATATGATAGAAAGAGTCGACTGAAGTCGAAATCACCTTTCTATTACTTTATATTTATATAAAGGTATTTATTATAAGAAATATATATGTATGTTTATCTTAACTATATATATATATTATTTCTATCTTTATGCACCTGCCATGTTATCTCTCCACCACCCTTGGTTGACTGGTAGAGAATGCCTCAGGCATTAAGTCCGCCTATGTACCTGTATGTTGCATGAAGTTTTTATAAATACATAAATAAGTTACTATAGCATTTCATCATCATCATCATCAACTATGGGGCATCAAGGTAGACCGACCGTATTATTATGTGGAATATTTCATCATCATCACCAGCCTTTTAATGTCCCCACTGCTGGGAGACAGGCCTCCGTGAGAGAGGGAATGAGCCGTTATCCACAACGTGGGCCCAGTTTGGGTTGGTGAATGTCACATGTCTTCGTATTTTTGTTTCAAGTACATGCCGGTTTCCTTACGTAGTTTTCCTTCACCGTTTTGAGAGCAGTAATGATGAAATAATTTACACAAAGTAAAGCGCCTGCCTGGGTTTGAACCAAATATCTACAAATTGTAGGACGCGGCTGTTACCACTGGGCCACCACTGCTCTTGTAATGGAATATTTATTAAGTATATATTATTAATAATAGTAAATAATATTTATAATAACAATTTAATATTTGTCTTGGTTAAAATTATGAACTTAAGACAAATGAAATGTTAGCTTCCGTAAATGCTCGATTATGGGGATGTCTTTAGACAAAAAAAGAAATCCTTACTGGTACCTTTTCTTAACAATTTCAACGTGCAGCTAATAATAATCCTCCTCACATAATTTAACACGATAAAATGCTGATATTACAAGTAAATTCAAAGACTTTGAACGTATTGTTCTTCAACTTTGACGTAAAAACAATAGTCTATTTCAGTCAAACTGGAATCCGTATGACGTTGAACTGAAAGAATCTTCAGCACAATCTTAGAACTAAAGCTGAAAACAAAAGAAGGTTTTCTTTTGTTTTTGATGGTACGTATTTCTTTCATGCCTGCTACATGGTATGAAATGACATATGATTGAAAGAACAACGGGTACAAAACATATTTATTTAGAAAGTAATTTGTGGCTAATGAATTGCAGTGATTTGACATACTTTATACCTATGTGTAGTATAGTATTGTTATTCTGGGTGCATCGTTCTCACATATATGAATTAATGTATGTGTGTAAATATTGTAAAACACTATTTCTATAAAGTCTCCACACTTACTGTGGAGTTTCTTGTCCGTTCTTCTCCATAACAAGCAACTTTTCCGAATGTACGGTAGAATCAATAGTTATTGGCAGAAAATTTTAATTTTTGACTTTCAAATGTGGCGCTTATTATTATTATAAAAAATAATATGACTTTTCAAAGTCAAAGTCAAAGTCAAAGCACTTTATTTCAAGTAGGCCAGTTACAGGCACTTTTGAATTGTCAAAAGACAAAATAAAATATTACAAAATTATGGTGGTACAGTCCCAGTCACAAGACATAATAACTGTGAAAGTACCGTAGATGCCCATTCCAAGGCGTAGGTCTCTATGGAGAAGAACGGGCAAGAAACTCCTTTGACTTTCATACGTCAGTCAACGACAGTTAATTTACTTTCATCATCATCATCATTTCAGCCGAAAGACGTCCACTGCTGGGCATATCCCTCCCCCAGGCGTCGCCACATTGATTAATCCCGTGCGTCTCGCATCCAGCGCCTTCCCGCAACCTTAATCAGGTCATCGGTCCACCTACTTCTTACTTACTGGTTAATTTAATTTACTTGATATTTATTATCTTTTCAAAATTAATATAAGTGTAGCTTATAATATCAGTTTAGATAAAACGAATAAATACACACTGGGGTTTGTTTTCCAAATTGTAATCTAGATCTGGCATTATGCCCACGTGGTCTAAACCTACGTTTACAAATCTATTTGCAAAATGTTTAGATTTTGAAGGATTCCTAAGAGACAGGAAAGACGTATGAAGTTCAGCGAAGCAAAAGGAGTGGTAAGGATCGTAGCAGGTATCTAGGACTCTGTAGTTTTGTCTACCGCCACGGAAATATTCCTGAGTTTATTACTGGTATTTAAATGATAAAGATGAAGTGTATTTTTGTCGCGTATCTGTATACGTGTCAAAAATACACTTTAATGTTTTCGCAAATGATAATTCAAAACGAACGTAACTATTCATTTTCGTTTTGAACTATTATTTGCGAAAAAATGCGCCATAATAAAAGTTTATGCAACATGCAAACTTGTATCTTGCCACCAACTAATGCAAACAATTCGTCTTATTATCCCTTTTCAATTGAACGCCAATGTGAGGACGAACCACCAAAGCATTGGCATTTGGCCCAAGTAGCACGCCAGCCACGTGCCAAAGGCTGCCCCGCCAACTCGCGAAAAATCCCGGTATGCTCCACCGTGCCAGCTGGCGACTGGATGGGAGGACCCGGTGGCCATATCCGGGGGGGTTCGGGCGTCCCCGCAGTCTCCAAATGAGTTCCCCATAGGTTGGGTTAGCTCCAGTTTTCCACTTGGTTCACTGAGCAGCGCCTTGACAGTTCGACTTCTTCCCCACCATACTCTAACACAATGACCAGAAAAAATAAGAATAGGGTGAAACAACGGCTGCACTTCCTCCCACTAAAAGTGCACCTCACTAACATCAGGGGGTTGCACTCTAATCTCGATCCGGTCCACCACCACCTCGAGACCGAGAAGCCGCACCTGTTTTTTCTAACGGAGACGAAGATAACAACCCCGTCGGACGTGGCGTACCTCAACTACCCGGGTTACTCTCTTGAACACAAATTCAAGAAGCAAGCTGGGGTCTGTGTGTACGTCCGCGATGACATTTGTTGTCGTCGTCTCCGTTGCTTTGAGAAATCGGGCTTTTCTGCCATATGGCTACTTGTGGACACTGGCGTGGAGAAGTCTCTTTACATCGGCGTCTACCGATCGCACTCAGGTGACCAGGAGACGACAGCGCTTTTTAATTGCCTCGTGGAGTCGGCTGACATAGCCCAGCAACGGTACCCAACAGCGAAGCTTAATTTTCTGGGGGACTTTAACGCCCATCATAAAGAATGGTTGTACCCATACCGGAAAACTGACCATGCCGGGTTAGAGGCGCGCAAGTTTTCTCTATCCCTAGATCTAACCCAGCTGGTGAATGTGGCAACGCGGGTACCGGATGTTGACGGCCATACACCCAACTGCTTGGATCTTCTACTGACAACTGATCCGGACAGTCATTCGGTGTCGGTCTCAGCCCCGCTGGGATCGTCTGACCACTGTCTGGTGAAATCCGTTTCGACTTGCTCCCCTCCAGATGAGAGCCCTAGAGGCACGAGGCGAGTATGGCGATACAAGTCAGCAGACTGGGACGAGATGCGGCACTTTTTTGCGTCTTATCCTTGGCGGCATGTGTGCTTCTCCTCTGGTAGCCCCTCGAGCTGTGCAGACGCGGTTGCGGATGTGATTCGGCAGGGAATGGAATATTTCATTCCATTCTCCGACATTCCGCTCGGTCACGAATCCCGACCTTGGTATAATGCAGAATGCGCCCATGCTGAGGCCCGAAAAGAGTCTGCTTACCAAGCCCGGGTCGGGGCCCGCGACCGCAAAGTTAGAGCGCGTAGGGTTCGCGCGAGGAAGAGAGCCTTTAATTCTGCCGCCAAGTTCTGCAAGCGGGTTCTGCGTCGGGCACGTTTTGACCATATTGGACGTATTGGGGCCAAGCTGGCATCGCACCCTCCGGGTAGTAAACAGTTTTGGTCCCTGTCTAAAGCGGTTGAAACGAATTTCTGTCGGCCCACTTTACCTCCGATGCTGAAACCTGATGGGTCGCTGGCTCACTCTGCAAGTGACAAAGCAAATTTATTTGCATCTCTTTTTGCTAGCAATTCACCTACTGTACCTCATTGTGACTCTTCGATGCCGGAGATCGCTGTGCACACTAAAGAGGTCCGGAGAGTATTGTGCAGTCTAGACGTGAACAAGGCCAGCGGACCTGACGGCATTCCAGCGAGAGTGCTGAGGCAGTGTGCGCCAGAACTGTCTCCTGTGTTGACTCGCTTGTTCCGCCTCTCTCTTGTAAAAGGGACGGTGCCGAAATCCTGGAAGCTTGCAAATGTGCAACCAGTGCCCAAAAAAGGCAACCGTGCAGACCCTGCCAATTACCGTCCGATCGCCATTACCTCTATTCTGTGCAAAGTTATGGAAAGGGTACTGAACAGAAAGTTGCTGACCTACCTTGAAGACAACAATCTCCTCAGTGACCGTCAATATCGCTTTCGCCGGGGACGGTCAACTGGCGATCTTCTTGTGTATGTCACGCACTGCTGGGGCGAAGCCATCGAGAGACACGGCGAAGCACTTGCTGTATCGCTTGATATCTCGAAGGCCTTCGACAGGGTCTGGCACGCGAGTCTGCTCAGTAAGCTTCCTGCTTATGGCATCCCCGCTGGTTTTTGTAGCTGGATATCAGACTTCCTTAGCGAACGGTCGATCCGAGTAGTCATTGACGGCTGCTCCTCAGACCTTATGGCTATTGATGCCGGAGTTCCTCAGGGGTCTGTTCTCTCTGCAACTCTTTTCCTGCTGCACATCAATGACCTACTTCAGCCTGGTATTGTTGGGTACGCAGATGACAGTACTGTTTCAGAGAGATACTTGTCCAGCGCAAAAACCAGCATGGATGAAGTTCGTTCCTTGAGGGAGGCTATGGTTGAGCGGACAGATTTGACCTTAAGCCTTGTCTCCCAGTGGGGTGATGACAATCTGGTCTCTTTTAACGCCACCAAAACACAGGCGTGTCTTTTTACCGCCAAAAGGAGTCTGTTCGATCAAACGCCTACTTTTCGGGGTGCGTCTGTTCCTATGACTGATCGGCTCGAGCTCCTAGGCATGGAGTTGACATCCAGTCTCAACTTCGGCTCCTCCATTGAGAACAAAGCCCAAATCGCGGCCAAAAAACTGGGCATCCTAAATAAAGTGAAGCGATACTTTACGCCTGGACAGCTTTTAACCCTATACAAAGCACAAGTCCGATCCTGCATGGAGTATTGCAGCCACCTTTGGGATGGTTCAGCTAAGTATCAGCTTGCCGCGCTTGACTCAGTGGAACGCAGAGCCAAGAGGCTCATTGGCAACGTGGAACTGGTGGACGCCAAGCTTCACAGCTTGGCTCATCGCCGCAAAGTTGCCTGCTTGTCGGTCTTCTACAGACTGTACTTCGGTGAGTGTGCTCAGGAACTCCACGACCTCATCCCACCAGCCCCCTTCTACCATCGGACATCTAGACGCACTGCAAGTTATCATCCTTACCTTGTTGCCATTCCACCAATTCGAACCAAGCGCTTCCAAACATCCTTTATAATGCGCACAGCGAATGAGTGGAACTCACTGCCTGCGTCTGTGTTTCCGAACGCATTCAACCCGAATCTCTTCAAAGTTAGAGTGAACAGGCTACTTCTGGGTAAGCTCACTCCATCGTAGACTCTGTCTCTGTCACCTATGACCTAGACTAGAGTCAAGAGCAAACCCATTACAAATAAAAAAAAAAAAAAAAAAAAAAAGCATTCAGACTCGCCTGAGGAAAAGAAGCCTGCCACACTTTTCCCAACCTCTGTACTTCCTGAAAGCCAGAATCAACAGCGGTGACCACGAGGCAATGAAGCTCGAGAAATCCTCGTGGTACGATGCAACTGTTTGGTATTCCACAACGAAAATAATCAGAAAAGAATAGCAGAGGACTAAGAAAAAATATTATTTCTTATACGTGCAAAAACGAGTTCAAATTATGATGATTGTCTATATGTGAATTAAAATGTTGTTGTGTTCAAATTATATCTGTTCTTATTGTGTTACTAACATCATCATCATATCAGCCGAAAGACGTCCACTGCTGGACATAGGCCTCCTCCAAGCGTCGCCACATTGACCGGTCTCGTGCGTCCCGCAACCAGCGGATCCCCGCAACCTTCACCAGGTCATCGGTCCACCTGGTGGGAGGCCTTCCAACGCAACGTCTTCCGGTTCGCGGTCGCCACTCCAGAACCTTTCTGCCCCATCGGCCATCCGTTCTGCGAGCAATGTGCCCTGCCCACTGCCACTTAAGTTTGGCAATTCTTCGGGCTATGTCGGTAACCCTGGTTCTCTTGCGGATCTCTTAAACTTTACTAACATAGGTATAAGTTTATATTGTTACTAACACCATGATTATGTATTGTATGTTTAGTTTTAATTTATTTTGTATGGGCCCTGTCGCTTTAAATAATTGGACTAAAAATAAAAATATTAAAAAAGTAAAAAATAACTTAAATAAAATTCACAACACCTACCAGACCCATAGCCCAATACATTTTTCTCCATATTTTGCAATAGTCCTGCACCAATCGGGGATTGCCCTTGGTCACATTTCCTGATACATGCGTAACATGGCCTCTACTTGTTGGCTTCGGCCCCTCGCATTTCGAGCTTCGGTCATGAGATTGTCAAAGTAATATTATTATTATAAGTTGAAAATACTTCCATGATATAAAGATAAACCCACCCACGATTACTTGAGGCCTGACCCGGTACTTATTAATACCTACCCAAATCATTTTAGCTGATGTAATTGGTTGACCAAAATAGCCCACAATCAATCATAGGTTTGACAGCAAATTAAATTGGGAAGCTGAGAGAAATCAATAGAGATGATTGAAATAAGTTTTGATATGGGCAAATGTTTTTATACGAAAAAACCAAAACTTGTGTGTGTGGTCGGGAGACGCCTATCAGAAACGATGTTCCTGACACCTTTTATTCACTCTGAGTGCAATTTTGATATGGATAAAACAGTTTTAACTAACACATGATTTAAAAAGTATGGCGGCCAGCTCTTGACTATAATAGCCGAACTACGCCGAACGGAACCGAACGTCTCGAGACATAACGCTTGTGATGTGACGATTTATACCAGGTAACACCTACCGCGAGCCGCGTTAAGAAACTTCGTAGCAAAAAGATAAAATTTACGTAAGTTGAAAATGAAAAACGAAGTGTTGAATTCAGATATTATGCTCAAACTCGTACCTACATTCTTAGTTGGAGTAAATAAGTAACTTATTTAAAACTCCATCTACCTGTTACGAACAAGATAAAGAACTGCTGAAGTATTTTCTAAGATTACGTGACTTTATAATGTCGACACGACTTTAAGTCATTACCATACATAAAATGTTAAATGACATAACTTTAGAGTAATTTTAGTTTATTACATAAAATCATAGCTTGTTTATTTGTCTAGATAAATTAATAAAACTTCAAGAAATACACTTTGTTGAGTGTAATTTCTAATCTAACGAAAATAAACCTGCCATTTGTGGCTATAAAGAAGCAGATCTGTGAGTTGACGCAAAGGGCGACAATACTCATACCTATAACTCGCATAAAACTGTGCAAGTATTTTGTATTCCACTGTGCAAGTATCTTGTATACCATTGTGGCATAATAACTTTTGATTGGTGAATGTCGCAAAGGCATGCAAGCTATTCGCACACTTCTATGCATGTTACAGGCATGTGTGTTGTCGCTAACAGACAGACCATATATGCTTAGTAAAACGGCCCTTTGCCGACGACGCAACCCTAAAAAAATCACAAAGACAAAATCACTCACAAACAGAGCAAAGTCTTCAGAACGGGACATATTTTGTCACGCATCGTCACATGATACGCTAATGGAACGTCATTTCGATGGAGAGAGGTGTTTTGATGTAGGTGAGCCCGTGAGATATTATACGAGAATGGTTTTGACAACAACCTGACGTAATAAAGGTACTGTTTCATAGCAGCCCACGGCTAAGGTACGCACGTCCACGTAGCTTTGCTTTGTATTAAAATGTTGGAGGGATTGACTATGCCGCGTACGCATTTGTGGTTAAATGAACTGCACTTCTAATGTGGCAAAACTTTGCGGACACATCCTACATAACAGTGGACTAAATAAACTAAAAAAGTTATGCGACGATACTATACGTCTGTTTCCATAAGAGCTAAGTGATATAAGTAGCAAAGTGGATAAGATTTTCTATAAAGATGCGATAGGCGCCAGGTAGAAAACTTAGTTTTGCTGAGCTCATTTACCACCAGAGCTGAGCCAGACTATGACAATGAAACGAACCTGTATGGCATCATATTCTTTGCTATGGACATTCCTGGTGGTAAAACAGCATAAAATCGATCGTCCAATACATTGCAGATTATGAACAGATAGAGATTTGCTGTTTGCTAGCTAATCCATTGCAGCGTTCTGCCTCTAGCTTCATAATTTTTCATCTTTATTAACAATTAAGAATTTATAACGATATAAAGTTGTTTAACATCACTTTCAAACTGCTAGATGGATTTATTCGTTAGATACGTGTTGACCGCCCAAGTATTTTTAGATAAGTGACGTAAAAATAAACAAAAATGGCGAATTTTGGGTCCCATAATGTGGGGTCCCAGATTTTTTCTTCTTCTTCCAAAAATTCTAAAACAACATCCGTAGTATCGCCGTGGGTAGCTGTGGAGCGGTAACCTTAAACAGGTGTGTGCAAGAAATCTAGTCCATACATAATATAGGCTAAAGGTTAATGTATGTCTGCTTATGAGTTCAATCCTGCTCTTGACAAAAAGTAATAAGTTTTTGGATTAAGTGACCTATTTTTGATGTCGTTGACTTGGGGATATGGAAAGCTTAGCTGGAACAACACTTAATTCTGAGGAGTATAAATCAAATTAATTCAAAAGAGATCTAGATTACTAGATTGTTTTAGTCTTGGAAGTCTCATTAGGATGTAGTGGAAATTTTATTTTTCAAAGACAGGCTCCGAAACTTTTTTACGCATAAAGCATAATATACTGTCAGCGAATTCCTTACTGAGAAAGAAATTTGAACAAGTATTGTATATAATATGAATTGTGTATATAAATTATATAATTTGAGTCTTTAAAATTAAAATTGTATTGCAGTGATCTAGATAAGTTGTGATTTAAAACTATTCGGTGTATCTGATGATTGCCCGCCTATTGGTAAAATATGGCTGAACTTTTATCTGTTTCATTATTAAAACTGTGTACTACATATTTTCAAAATTAAAAAAATACTTTCTTACTTGAAAATCGACCCCAATATAGAAGGCAATCGGCTAGGCATAACTATAAATGGCATAGGCATATAAATACTAAATCAGGTAAAACTGTGTACTACATATTTGCAAAATTAAAAAAAATACTTTCTTACTTGAAAATCGACCCCAATATAGAAGGCAATCGGCTAGGCAGGCAGAAGTCAGCTCATTCAGAGAAGTACTAACACTATACAGGATATTTTTTGACTGGGCCAAATAAATAAATAAAATAAAATAAGAGATACGGGGAAACTGTCGTGATTACAAGTAGGTAGCTTTTTTTTCTTGAAATCAATTTGGGCAATAAGATTACTTATTTTTGGTGCGTGCAAATTCTCCACATAAACAGTGAATGAACATTTTTTTTTAATTCCAATCGACTTAGTTTCTTGTAAAAATATTTCATTATCTATATATGTATATAAAACATAAAAAAAAAACTACCTATGCCCACCTATGTCAGTGATAGACTTTGAAATCATGCAACCGATGTGCTCCACACTGGTTTAATTAGAAAGGCAATAATGCGAAGATGGTTTCAGATAAAAACAAATTGGTAGGTAAGTAGGATAGGGAAGGGTAGGTAGGTAGCCAGTTGACGGGAGCGAAGCAGTGGGGGACAGCCAGTATGTGATAAAATACACCAAGACAGAAGACATGTTGTAAAATATTTTTTACAGTTCCATGATAGTATGGAAAATGAAATCTGGGATGGCAACGAACTTATCTCTATTATGGCAAATGAAAATTTCAAATAAACTTCAAATAAACATGACAAAAGAAATATTATTGTTGAATTGTCTGGAACGTTTTGGAGTGGTAACAAGACTGAGCCGGCTGATAGTTGTTAACAGTCGGCCAAGCATCAGTAATTTGTTAACTTGACCACAAAGGCGAGTTTGAACATCTCTCGAAGTATGAAAGGGTCAACTAACGAACTTAATAATTTCTGGAACAGATCGTTACTAAAATTAACTAAGGCAGAAATTTCTGAAGAAATTTTACAACTTTATATTATGGACCTAATTATATTATAATTAATTCAAATATAAATAAGCAAATCCCCATTTTGATTCATCAATTTATCTTCCGCCCACTGCTAACTATAAGACCTCCCCTTTCTTCTGCTAATATACAATTTCTGTGCTTCATACAGGTGTTTTTTTTTTGGGCAATCCCACCGCACTATTCACAAACCACTGCAACTCCTGAAAGCCAGAATCAACAGTGGCTGTCATACAGGTGTTTCCCGCAACTTGGTCAATATCAATTTTGGTTACTGATTTTTGAAGTGAAAACTTCTTTAGTTCCGTTGTGATTTGATCGATGAAACGAAAAAGCGGCATTACATATAAGATTTAACGTGCGAGAGAACGAGATAAAATATTTTTGAAGGTGTCACTTCTACCGCGTATGAACTGCACTCATGTTTTTTTTTATTCCGTTTTGATTTGTACTGAGTTCGTATTTACATCAAACTCAAAAATATAAAGCCTTTTAATGCAAACAGCACCCTATAATTTTCCCATTTCAATTAATTGACAGTGTTTCTATTTTGCAGATTCAGAGCTTTTAGTACGCCCATATTTTGTGTTTTTTTCCTAACCTAACCTCAAGTTTGATTAAGTTTAGCCAGATTCACACCGTTTGTCAGAATTCCACACAGTGCAATTGCCAAAAACTGATTAATTATAAAATTTACATAATAATCAATTTATCATTTTGGATCTCGAAAATTTTCAGCTACATTTGCATATTCATTCTATTACTCAAACCAAACGATGTATATCAGTTGCGATTGTTATATTGTTATTAATGCATGAAGTTTTCCACAGTTTAATTTTAAAGAAGACAAAAATGAGATTTATTTTTGCAACATCAATGTAAATAGAGAAAATGTTGAAAAAGGATTTTGTCCTTGAATTGAAACTGTAATTTTTGGGTCTGATCATAAGTAATATTATAAAGAGAGCCCGAATATTGTGAGTTTGATCAGACGTGTTATTTGTGTTTGAAGGTCACAGCCGACATACGACACCGCTCCCACCCGGCAAAATAATGTACATTGAAATGTTAGCTTCAGGGCGTCCTCTGTAGACATTGACAACAGAGATTAGCAGACAGCTCGCTGTAAGCGAGCTTACCACCATCGAACCACTCGATAGTTAACGTCTCGTTTACCACATGCTTATCATACGCTTCAAGGCGTGCGCACTGTACGCACGCAGACTGCTCGCTTGAATCACCTTGCTAGCTAGTCGAAAAAGGAAGGCGAAAGAAGTCGGCGCGTGGACAGCTGGTTGCCTGCTAGCTGTCGGCGCGTGGACAGCGAACAGTCATCTCCGTTTGGGGTGGTGTTGTGCGGGAGCGGTGTTGGAGCGGGTTCGTTTAAATGAGCTATGGCACCTATTTGAAAAATATTTCACCATTTGAAAGTCACATTATTCCAGATGGTTATAAGCTATACGTTATTATAACCCAGGCGAAGCTCGAGTGGGCCACTAGTTATTTTTTACTTACGTGGAACTATCGTCTCAAATGCAATATATTCTTGAATGTTATGAGCGTATTTTTATGAAGAAAACATAGTTAGAACGTTTTAATGTGAATTATTATGAATCATGAATAAAAAACATAAAAAAAAGCTATTTTCGTATTCTTCTCAGCAAACCCTTTCATTTGATACCCATATCATGGCAGTGCACAAAAAATAACTGGTCCGCCATCTTGGATTTAGAATGACGTCACTTCTAACCATGCATTTTCGTCCAAACTCGTTCGTTTTAGTGCAAAATTTCTTCTTAATCGGCGGAGGATAACTGCTTTAAAATTCAATTGCAAGATTTTTTGGATTTGACCAGAACACACTAACATACATGTATGTATATACACTGCAAGTAAAATAAAAGCTTGTAATAAGATCAATGATTTTGTAAGGATCGTAGAAGGTGGCATTCTGTAGTTTCTGTCCATCCCATAGCAAAAAGGCTTTATTTTATGTATGTTTGTTTATGTAAGAACACAATTTTATTTACTTCTGTAATCGATTGTTATACCTACCTTAACTAATATGTTGATAGGAATAATTATTACATTTACGAATTATATTCAGGAAATTTGTTCAGTCCCTTCTTATACATTATTCCTTTTGTACTGAGGTTTCTACCAGTTGTCCCTAATAGCTGAGGTATCACAAAACCGTGACGATTGGATATTTTGGCAAGCAATAAAACCTTTGACACATTTTCAGCTTCGCTACCTCAAATTCCGCCCTCAATATTCAACTTTGTCACCATCAGATACAATTCAAAATTGCTCGTGGTTTCAGTAACCAAATTCCAAACACGAACGCGTAGGTTTTTTCGGTAATTTTGTACGTTTGTGGTATTCGGAAACAGGATCATATTTGGCTTTTAGCTATTCACATCTGATATTTTATTGTGGATATTGTTAAAACATATGAAAATATTTGCGTTAACAGACGTTTTATTTAGCATGTTGTATTTTAATATGTTTTCGATGTTGTGAAGTAGTTTTATACAATGTTTTGTATTGGAATTTCTCAGTAGGCGCTCGCAGTTTCTATTTGCGACCTGACTGCAATCACAGATACAAATCTTACTAGATGACGCGATTGTATATACTTCACGTTTCAAGAAACGGAGTAAAATTCCACACCGAAATCTAGAAAAATGCCTACATTATGCCATATTGAGCTGTAAAGACTGTATAATAGAAAAAGTTGGCTGATGCATTGGAAATGTTTTCTTTCATTGGTAAGTAAATTTGTTTTTAAATGGGTAGTATTTAAACGCAAATCAAAAAATATCCTTTTTCTATGCAATCAAATTCCGAATTCTCATCAAAATTACTGATTGCGCAGCAAAATATTCAACGCAAAATATCACTAAACACACTACAATTTATTTTCGCAGCGTACAGCGATTTTTCCTAAAGCAAAAGCTTTTTTATTAATGCACAGCTAATAATCTTAATGCACATCATACATGTTAACTCTTTTTCTTTTAAATCCATGGTTAAAGTTTTTACAATTACTATTTAACGACAATGTCGACGGAGCCCCGCTGCGCGGGGCTCCTATTTCTGTCTAAAGGGTCTAAAGTAACCTAACACGAAGAAGATGACGGGAGCTGAGTTCACTCGCTTTGCTCGCTCACTTCAGCTGCCGTCATCTTTTCGAACCTAACCTGTCCGTGTCGGGGTGCCCTAAGTTCCCGAGCTCGCTTCGCTCGCTCTTGGACTAATGACTTCTTGAAAATTAGGACAAATGTGATGAACAGGTTTTGTTGTACTTACTGGTTAATATGCGACTGAGATAGTTATTTTGCTACGAAATATGGAATTTTTTTTGTGCAGTTAGTATTTCTGCTATGTATGTAGTATTTTTGTACAAAAATAAATTTAACTGTATTGCATTATGAGGAAAAAAGTAATGTCATATTGATGTATAATTTCGAATTATCTGCAGTTTGAGTTTTGCTAAACATTTAGTAAGTTATTTGATGTAAAAAATAATATAAATGATGAGTATGTATTGATAGACGATTATTTTATTTGATATGCAATTTATAATATCCCTTTTTAAATTGTGTGTGAAAAAGTGGCACGCTTGGTTTTCATACAGATGGAGGGACTTGCGTTATCTAGTGAGATTTTTGTTTTGTTGTTTAAAAAAACTATGGGTGCTCTGTCTAAACTTTTTCAAGCCCAGTCGTTTTTCAGTGTCAAAAGTGAAATCTTCTGAAAGTCTAAAAGAGAAGTCCTCATAAACGCTATTTAATAATGTATCTCTTGTATTCAACTGCCATCATTGAATTTATAGTGTCAAAATTATAAATGGTAGAAAATAAACGAGCTTCATAATATCACACTAATATGACAAAAGGTGAAAGTTTGTGAGTGTGTGTGTGTGTTTGTATGTTTGTTACTTCTTCACGCTCAAACGGCTGGAGGGTTATGGATGAAATTTGGCACAGAGATAGATTATAGTCAGGAATAGGACATAAGATAATATTTTCAACATTCATGCGGGCGAAATCGCTGACAGAAGCTAGTTATTAATATTTTTCAAAGCATTTAATGCAAACATGTGGCCTACATTTTAGAAGAAACATCAAGACAAAGTCCACAGTCTACATTGAAATACATTCAAATTAATTTTATTCCACATATCCTATGTTCAGGCAAACCAAAATTATTATGCTCTACCAACTCCAAAATAACATACCTATATCATTACAGAATTCCCAACGTACGCTAAAATATAAAGATCTTACCCTCAACTGAATCACACAGGGAATATTATAATAATTATGCTATAAATCTAGGTAGGCCCTGATACTACTGTCGCAAAGATGCCTCATTATGTATGTGCTAAGAGTCTCGGAAACATGGAGTGAAATTTTAATATGAAATGTGGAGATAGGGTCGCTAACATAGACGGAATTCCTAAACATGGTGGCATTTTAAATAGAGGTATAGAACTAGATGATCATGCTAGTACTAAAGTAGTAGACAATTAAGGATTTAGTGTTATAGCAGAAGCTACGAGTATAATACTAAATCCATTTTCTTCTATTTTATTTGTTATATATCTTATGTTCCGTTACCGTGGCATCAACAGTCCACTGTTATATCAGTATATCAGCGCAGCGTTATTTTCTTTTAAATATCGCTGCATATGCTGAGATGCCTTTTTGGTATTGTCTTTTTTTGTGTTTTTGCTTCGCTTTCGCCCAGGTACTTAGGTACCGGTTTCGGTAGGTATATATATGTATATAAATCTGGCAAAATTTAGGTGTACTATTGGTACACCTTAACCCCTTGGACCCTTAACCCTTCGTAAATACACACTTGATGATATAAATGTTATTATGAAATGGAAAAAAAAATGCAAACTGTATTTACAAACTTTTTTGTATTAAATTCCTTTTTCAACACACTTGCTTATAAAGTCGCTCTAATTTCACCGCAATTAGGCACATAATAATACCTGTTATCAAACTGTGACTTTTTCATTGCTATTATTCACAAGTGAGTTATAGAGTCTTTTTTTAATTTATTGGTTGAGTTGCTTTGTTCTTAAAAAAGTTTCGATACAAAAAAGATCGTGCTCAATAGTTCAAATAAATTAATGTACCTATTGCTTGCTTATTTCATGCAACTTCGTATTTAATTAGATTATTTCAACTTGTAAGTGTAATAAATAAAACTTTCACTCAAATATAAATTTTATTTGCTCTGTAATTAAGAAAAAATAAATTCCCTATTTTGTACGTGGCTAAAACACTATCCACATACATACATACATACATAAACTCACGCCTTTTTCCCATGGGGGTAGGCAGAAACCACAGAACGCCACCTGCCACGATCCCTACACACTTCTTTTGCCTCACTCACATTCATACATCTTGTCATACACACACGCCGGTTATGAGTACTGCGCACCTTGCCCTTCTGAAGAACATCACCTATAAGGTCTATATATGTCTTCCTAGGGCGTCCCCTCCCGGCGTTTCCATTCACGTCTGCCTTGTAAATATCTTTCGTTAGTCGCCTATCATTCATCCTCTCAACATGGCCAAACCATCTTAACATACTATCCACGAAAAGCCAAAAAAAAAAGAAACCTCATTCTTTTAGTCTATGGCCGATCGCCATTGTTAAATGCGCGCGCATAGCAAAACTGATTAATTTGGCCCGCCATTGTGAATTTTTTTTACTGTTGAAAATGATTTTTTAGTATTATTTTCTTCACAAGTGTGCTGAAAAACGTCGTATGATACACGTGTGTATTGATGATTACCGTCCTCGGCTCTCTTAAGACCCTCACCTCTCGGCTCGGGTCTCAATGGGGCCTCAGCGGTAATCACCAACATTGCACACTTGTACCATAATGTACTAACCTACCCACATCTAATCCAAATTCGATAAAGTAATCGATCCAAATATCTTAAAGTCCACACGGAGTACCACAAACATCGAACCTATAAATTTTATTGGAACTTATAATTGAATTACATTCTATCTAGATCAGAAGCTCATAAGTTTCACAGATAGACTTAAATATTCAATTGAATTATATTCCGTAATATACTGGTATACTTAATTGATTACGCATGGGCCAATAGTTTCCATCATCATCATTTATCCAGCATAATAATTATACAACCTACTAGCACTTCGCCCGCGACTTCGTTCGCGTAATCCATATTTTATCCTAAAGATAACTTTTTAGTTCACCCCCCATAAAGGTTGAATTGCCAAAAATCCCTTTTTAGTGCTCCCCTACATCATAAAAGAAGCCCTGTACAGTAAAATTCTTCATAAATCACAAACTGTAAAAATTTCATACAAAATTCCAACCCACTTTTTACCCCCTTGGGGTTGGAATTTCCAAAAATCCTTTCTTAGTGCGCATTTACGTCACTTCTCTCGTCTTCTTCGTACGTCTTTATACGTCAAGCGGTTTTAGATATTTTTTGATGAGTGAGTCAGTGACCTTTCGCTTTTATATATATATATGAAGGTAATGTATGCTATGGTTATTTTAACAAACTATAGACTGCTGGGACAACGGCCTCCTATCTGTAATCAACCACGTAGGATCATCCTCAACTTCATCACAGGGTTATCAGCCTGGCATTTTCCCAACTGTGGTTTCTTATATTTTCATGGAGTGAGTATCTATCTGACTTAAAAACCCCAGCAACTTCTGGATAACACGATATGGTTGTCAAATTTAAGAACTTTTGATCACCCGTAACTACTGTTAATGATCTATGAATAACAGCCGGCAACATTGATTAAGCTTGTTTTCCAAGACATAGGTTTCGTTGTAATGTAATTGATCCATCCAGATAATGATTTCGGCAAGCGATGTTTAATCTTGAAGATTGACCCGTGTCGCATTCAGCTCCTTATTCCGTAAGTTATTACACTCAATGACCTACTCATGTATGTTCCAAAAAGTTTCCATCTTGTGCAAAATATCCAAAAAAATTACGCCTCCTTTTTACCTTTTTCGTGCAAAATTTCGACGGAGAGTGCTAAATTTTTCACGCTTTATTAGGCGATCCCTATTCTGACCCTTCTAATTTGGTAGCCGTTGCTACCCTCTTTTATACATTTAGAACTAGTTTCTCAGTTCTCACACGTAATTCAACCCGTACTGCTATTTACTTAGCCAACCGTGTGTTAAAATTAAGTTCTTGTAGGTACTTTTCCTTTTTATCTACAGAACCAATGTTTGCTTAAAACTATTTGAACTTAGTATTTATTTCATGAGTTACTTTGTTGAGTTTTAGTTTTAGGTCATGCATATTATAGAGAGACCTTACATTAACAAAGGTGCACCTGTATCCTATTAAGCTTCGCGGAAATTTTCGTGAAATCGTGGATCTGTCCCGACCACCTGAGTGACGTCATGCAATAACGGTGCGTGTGATTAAAAAGCCGACATCTCATAAGTTAATAAGGGGAGCTGTTTAATAGCTAATATTATTATGAATGGATTGGTCCAGCAGTATTTTTTTTAATTATGTTTTTAAGTTTAGATTAATATACTTACATTTTTTAAGTTTACAATAATAGACATTTTAAATTTTTTTTTGTTTCTGACCATATGGTATAAACTGCGAATACCTGTAATGGGCATACAAACCAGCACCTTTACTTGAACATTGTTTACTACAAACTGTTTTATATGTAATTCTGTTGGTGTACCTTAAAATAAACAAATAATTGCGCAAGTGAATTCGGCAAGGCGAAGGATTAAACCCCATCAATCGACCAATCACATAGACGGAAATCCACAACACGTCTTTCATTAAGCACGTGATCGGTCTTTTGAGGCAAGTGGAACAGGGTGTAAAGTCCTGCAAACCACCATAGAAAAGGGTGTTCAATAATAGGGTGTTATTCTTCCGACCAGACGGGTGTTGTGTCTGGTCCGGGCAACTGCCCAACGGTTATTGTCGGACTGTTGTTTATGTTCAAATCGCGCCGAAAACTTTGCTTGTTGATTTGTGTGACGTCATGTCATTAGTTAATAAGTGGCGGCGTTGGTGCTGCTGCAGGTCAATTGATCCTTGTCCAATCCTTCGCCTTGCCGAATTCACTTACGCAATTAGGCTGCAGTTTTGTCTAATAATATTTTATGAATATAGGTTTGAAATTTGGATAAGGGCACTATCAAAAAAGAAAAACCGATCGTAATACGAATATACATTATTTCACATGAATAATGTATATTGCACCCACATTTCACTAAATACCTTGTAAGTTTGGGCTTTTTTTTATTTGTGATGGGTTTGTTCTTTGGTAGGTACTAAATTTTTTCGTTATGGACACCGACTTCCAAAAAGAAAGTTATTTTCCACTTTTTAGTGTTTTTATTTGGAAGTAGTATTTTTTGAAAAATGGTTTCTTATTTTTCACTTTTTAATTGTACACCCGAAGATCATGAAATTTGAACATAACCGGTGAAATAAGATTGTACCAAGCTGAACTGTACACATCTGCGTTCACCTTTACAGCGTACTGGCGTGATGTAATATTATGAAAAAGTTTAAACAATAAACAGACATGCGATTGCAGCAACCCCGAGAGATTTGTCGTTATTTATTGAAGAGTTATGTTGTATATCTCAAAAGTTCTTCATTAGATCTTCGTCAAATTAAAATGAGACCAATTTGAGAACACACTCTTTCAAACTAAAAAAAAAAATTCAAAATCAGTCCACAATTAGCGAAGAAATAAGTGAATATAAGCAAAAAAAAACAAACAAAGTCGATCATAGAACCTCCTCCTTTTTGGAAAGTCGGTAAAAAACCCAACAACACTTTGTCTGACCCGAGAACCGAACCTAAGACCTCATGCTCAACAGTAGCATTTGCACTACACCAACAAGGCAGTTGCTTATATATAGAGTTCATATTATATAGAGCTACTTATTTATTTATTTTTAATCAAGACCTTACTTTATTCTCTGTCTAATTAGGCAATCTGTATTCATGAAAACTTTAGCATCTAGTCCGAGCAAAAGAGATACTGAAGTGATGAAGTTTTTGTCGGTTCTTCTTTGTAGGAAAAGACAATTTGGAACCCTGTACCTAAAACGCCGAATTTCAATTAGTATATTAATTAACTTATTGTTTAATAAAGCTAGGTTGTGCTGTCTTAAAGCTAGGCAAAGTCCATCTTTTTCGAATCTGCGCCAAGTCGAGCCATTTCAAAATTACATACTCAGTTATGCTTTATCTACACTAATGATTTTGCGCTTTTATATACAAGCACATCAGAAATGGATGTATAACTCTGAAATTAGTAGCCATGTTTGATCCAATAAAAAACAAGAAAAATTTTAAAATTTAAGAAACCTCCGACATTTTATTTCATACTACATATTTTATCTAGTAGTAGACAAGCTTCGATTGACAATCTATTGAACACACTGTGAGAAGATATTTTGCGAAAACACCCCGATTCAAACAATAAAACGCCCATAAATTTAGGACCAATTAGGAGAATCGGATAGAAAAGAAATCAGTTCATCCATTTAGGAGCTATGATGCCACAGACAGATAAACAAATACACTTACAGACAAATACACAAGCACACAGCAGTACACACTTCAACTTTATCACACCCCTCTATTTCCGTCGGGGGTAAAAATATAGCATATTCCTTAGTTTGCACAACGAAAGAACTCTTATAGTCTCATTTATCATTTAAATATCACAGTCATCGCAGTTTTTTTTTTTTTTTTTAATGTCGTAGTATTAAATACCAATTTGTTGCTGCTAAGTTTTGGTCTAAAGACAAACTATGAAAGTGCGTTCTATATTTCTTAAGATTTCGACTAGACTAGACTATTCATCTTTGGTTATAACCGAGGATGAATTGCCAATAATTACACGTTAATATTCATAAGAATGCTTATGAGTATTTATAAAAATCGACGCTGTTGTGTTTCGTAAATTGTTATATCAAATTTTCAAAAGAGAATTTGAATAAAGAATCTGCAAATCAGTTGCTCAATTATAAGGGTGTATGTTTACAGAAACACAGCATACAAACTTAACGAACAATTTTCCAACATCGTGTGATTATTCACTTAAAGGCAAATGAAATTTATACGACATCGAGCAAACACTCCGTACATACAAGGTCCCTTGACGGAACGTAATGAACTCTTCCTAAATTAATATTGACAGGAGTATTACAGAACACTGGAGGATTCGTCGACATTGTACCTTAGGGATCGCTGTTTAATTGTTTACGCAATTATCCGCGTAATAATTAAGTTTTTCGTTCCAGTTATCTGTTAGTTTCGTGTTCGTAGATCCAATTCTGTTTAAATACTAATTGCCACCCACGGCTTCACCCGCGTGGAATTAGTGCTTAATATCTTTATAACGAACTTCTGGAATGGCGACCGCGAACCGAAAGACGATCCGTTGGAAGGCCTATGTACAGCAGTGGACGTCTTTCGACTAAAATGATGATGATGATGATGATCTTTATAAATAATTGTCTATGTGTTATTCTAATGTAGATGCTATAACACTGTTTAGTTTCATCAAATCCATTCAGAAGTTTGTTCTTTTAAGAGTAACAAACATCCATCGAGAAAGAGTCAGAGATGGCATGACGGGAGATAGGATGGGTTGGAAGAAGAAAACGTGTTGCGCCGAACCCAAGTAACATGGGACAAAGGCAGGAAGATGATGATGAGTAACAAACATCGATGCTTAAAATCTTTCACATTTGTAATAATGGTAGGTCTAGTTGAATAGCTTTTGCGCTTTGAAAGCAAAGAGGTAATTAATTTAACTTGAGAGTGTAAATTCGTGGCATTAAACTCAGAAATACACTGCTCTCAAAACGGTTATAAACATCATGGAGAAACTGGGACGTTCTAGAACCAAATATTAGAAAACATTCATCAACCCACATAAGCCCATAGATAATTGTCTACTCTTTACCACAGACGGGAGACTAGCGTCCCAGCAATGGGATATTTGGCTGATTATGCCCTATACCATCTGTTAGTTCGGAATTAATTGATGTTATATTAAACTAGATGTGTTTTATTATCCTAAGGGAATGTTATACCGGGATAAAAATCAAAATAGCTTAATTAAAATAAACCTTATACTTATGAATAGTCAAACAAAAAAAAGATGAATCTAGTTGCACATTAAAAAGTGTCAGTAGGTCTTTAAAAGTAGCATATGTGCTATTCCAGACTATCTCTGTGCCAAATATGATCCAGATGAGTAACAAACATACGTTCATCCATCCAATTTTTGCATTTATAATATTATTAAGATTCATACACCAATTAGTGTACCTTGATTAAGGTTTCATCAGGATGTTATGTAAATCAATTTGAAATACTGTATGTTGGGGAAACTAATTATGAAGGAAATATTGAATTTGATAGACTGGCGGAATACATAGTTCCTCGAATACATTGTTACGTAGAACACTAGAACGCTACTTGACGTTAATGCAGCAGAATTGATTAAAAGTATAGATATTTCATGCAATCATCTAGGTGTAGCTAATATAGACAAAGTTTTTGCAGCAACAAATGAGTTACACGAAGCAAGAGATCGTCTTAATGAAGAAAAACACTTCAACGATCAAGAAGATAGTTTAAACTCTAAAGAAAAACCAGAACACTTTAATGGCTTTAAACTAACTGAAGTTGTAGAAGTCAACCGTGAGGATTAAGATACAAATGTGGCTCCAAGTCTTTGTGAGATCGTAAATTCTCTGGTGACTTAGTACTGACCAACTTAGATAGTATTTAACTGTATGTGGTAAAGCGGTTGAAGTGTATAACAGACTATAATACAATTAGAAGTTTTGAGGAAAGTGGTCTTAGGACTTAAGAACATTAAGGGGGAACTTGGAATGTAAACAGATGGGGGGTTCTTGATTGAAGGCTCTGTAAACAAATGTTATGAAAAACTGTTCTTAAACGAAATTGTTTTCAAAAATTAAGATTACGAAAATATTGGATATACGTTCGATGGTTTTTACCAGCCTAACCATTTCTACCAAAAATTTAAACAATACTAGTATTTTACAAGCAGCGACTACCTGTCTGACATCCACAACTCATTTACTGGAACTCCCAAACCATAAATTAAAACTGATCCGTGAAAGACACATCAGAACAAACATTTTAAATTACAATAATCCAAACGTTAAAGAAGGGTTTTTGAGTAAAAGCTTCTGACAACGCACCAATTACCAAACAAATACATTACAAAGGCAGCACAGGGGTTATTTTTGCAATCTATCCTTCTTTCAATTAAGCTAATTGGTCGGAAAACAGAGGAAAATTTAGAAGTGGTTGGGAACATACTAATTTATTTAAGAGCCCAAATTTTTATCCAAATACAGCAAGGGAAAGAACAATATTTAATTTGAGATATTTTCTGTTATTGTAACTTGAGATTAATTATATTTTTGCTAGTACTTTTGTCCTTTTTCGTGCTCGAATTAGAATGTATTTTTTAAAGAGCAAGCAAATTAGTGCCGCCGAGGCCGGCCCAGAACGTGGTGGCGAGACGAAGCGATACGCAGGGGCTGGTCCGAGGTTGCACTAATCAGAAAATAATACTTGGACGAATTTGGGAGAGCAGTTACAGGACAGTATATAGGCTTATATAAAAAAAGCAAATTAGCTGCTCTTAAAATAAAACAATATAAAAATAAATTTCGTCTAAAGGTAAAGGCGCTTAATCGTTTCTTTAATTCGCATCTATATTGCCTGTATAACTTCTGTTAAGCAGAATGCTCCTCATTTTTGCTTAAAAAGCCGATTGAAAAAGCTGCACCTTTTATATTTTTATTGTACGGGCTAAAAACTCTCAGCCTTTCTGCCTCCACTTTGTCCCATTTTTTCATAATCTGCTCCTCAGCTTTCACTAAAACCCTGTTTTACATCTCAGTTAGGCCTTGATAAATCATCTTAAATGAACCACCCAAGATTGCCTTTGTTGAAAGTCGTATCCCGATGATTATCTCGGCGAAAATTATTCTGGGCCTTTTTACGCCTAGAACGAATTACAACAGGATAATACTCGTTTAACGTTTTATACAAAACTTCTAACAATATATTCTCAACTAAGTTAAAATGAAAGCAATTTGAGAAAACTTTGCTCACTATGTTATCGGGTAAGGAATTGGGGACGGAATTTATACAATCATTATTAATATTTCAACAAGTAAAAGTAACGTTTGTGACAAAAGGAGATCTTGTTTGTTTGGGAGTTTCGCTGGAGGAAGTTTTATGAGCGTGACAAAGAAATCTAAAGAAACGCTTTTTTAGAGGGGTGTTGGTTGTCAAGTTATTTTGCTGTTGAAACTCGGATTACATCAAACATCGTTGATGAAGTTCCCTGAAAATTTATAGACGTCGATTCGGTATTAATGTGGCGATAAATGCGATTTCATCGAGTGAATCATAAAATTTAAAATTCAACTGAGGGTAATGGTTGATTCTGCTGCTCGTAAACAAGTAACTACGACTTTTTCAGTGCTCAATTGTTTATTGGATTCTATATTGAGTTACCCAGAAGTGTTATAATGACGTGATTCATACTACTATATATTACTAATACTACTTATTCATAAATACTAGATCCTGTATTATTTATCATCAGTCTATTAATGTTTCCACTGCTGTGACAAAGGCCTCCTCTCTGTGAGAGAGGAGGAATCCTGTATTATTATAGTGACCTAATAATTTCTTTTCAAGTATTTTTTTAATAAAACTATTTCCAAAAGCGTTAATGTATACTACTGATATTTTAGTCAGAGAATCTAACAAAAAACTGCACCAGCTTCAGTAAAAACAACCATTTCCGTATTCTTGCACAACATTGTGCGTGATGCTGAAGTACCTAGTGATAATATCGCGAAGAAAGATAAATAGGTCAGTATTTTTCTCAACAGTACACTGACACTATTCTTTCCTAGACAGCTGAGAATAAACACGACTATTCTACAAGATTTATTTGACAGTATGAGCACACGCAAAAACTATAGCACTAGATAAGACTTCAACTTTAATTAAAAGATTACTCCACGATTATAGCCAAGTCAACGACAAAACAGAGTCCGGTGTAAATCTACGTCGAACGACGTCAAAACAATATTGTTATTTTCGTCGAGAATTTTCTTGTTTTCGACGAAGTTGGTTTGTTGTATGTGTTTGTTTTGCTGTCTGCCGTAATTTATTTGAACAGCACCGCAGTAACACGAAGTAATGACGTAGCGTACACTTCAGGGCTAGCAGAGATGGTCTAATAAAAGGAATATATAGCCTTCCCACCGCTGTTAAAGGTTTATGCGAGGTTTTATTTTGTTTTGATATAGATAATGAAGGCTATTTGCGGTGATAGAGTCGAGTAATAGGTTTTTGTGATAGTTTTAGTGCAATAATTGGTGTCTTATAACCTGTCTAATTTAAAGTATTTCTACTCGTAGTTTAGTTATTTTATGCGGCAATATTTACTATATAATGATTGTATATTTGTTCGTGATACTTAACAAACGATAGATGTATAAACTATAGCATATGTGTTATTCTGATGTACACGCTATAGTTCTGTAAAGTGACGCAATGGGCGCACGGTTGGCGCAGTGGTTGAGCGATTGACTGGTGCGCTGCGTGTCGCGGGTTCGATTCCCGCACGGAACAAATATTTGTATAAACAGATAGTTGTTCCGGCTCTGGGTGTTGTGTACAGGAAGAAATTCCTAGTGTGGGGCAACGTTTTCTCATGTTAAAAAAAAAAAGTTTCCTCTAAATCCGTTCCGTAGATTTTGCGTGAAAGAGAAACAAACATCCATCCATCCATTATCATAAACTTTCACGTTTATAGTACTATTAAATAAGATGGCACTAGCTTATTGGCAGAAACTATAAGATACTCAATAAACATATTGCTCAAATGTATACAACATACAATTATAATTGCTCAGATAACTGTAAACACGCAAACATTAATAACAACAACCTATTGTTGAACGCACATCAAAATTCCCGAAAACATATTCCATTACATATACCGAAAACGTTTAAAATTAATTCTACCTTATCTTTGTAATTTAGAGTAAGGAGGCATTCACACGTACCGTCACATCACACTACAGCGATAACTACGTGGGTGGGCGCAAATTATGAAGTTGTACAGTGTATTGACACGAACCATATTTTTCCGTCCTATTGGCCTGGACGGCAATATGTGGAAACGTGGTTGATTTTGTCGACCACGCTGCAGTCACCTGCAAATACCAGAAATAACTACTAACGTGGCCCTGGTCAATACAACGCAACTGAAATTTGCTCTAGTGATCCCCCTGTTTTACCCGACGAGTTAGACACAGGACGGTGTATAGCACATGTAATACCCACATTACACCAATTATGATTAAGTTCCATTTATTAAGGGGAATGCTGCATGCTGTCGGACGTAAAGAATATCACCATCCCATATCTTCCCGTGGGTTTCGTAAAAGGCAATTAAGGGACTTACAAGAGAATGTGCAGCAGCATTCTCTGTGCACTTTAACAACAAACTGCGATCAACAAACCGCGTGCCAATTACGGCAAACACCCTAAACTGAAAAAGTAATAGTGAAACTAAAAATGGTAACCAGTCTACCCTCGACTACGGTAGCGGTTGAGGTTACAGCGGCGTGGCAAGGGTTGCGAAGAATCCCCGGACGGGAATTGGCTACCTAAGTACAAACCGAGAACTGGCCCTGGCAATATATAACACGCGTACACTCCGGACCGACGAGAAGATCGCCGAACTCGAGGAAGAATTGAGTAGGTTACGATGGAGTATCATAGGGTTATCTGAAGTCCAAAGAGTTTGACTAACGTAGTGATGATCGAGAGTGTGTCGACCAGGGTGGCGTACCGTGTACCCAGAATATCCTCAAAATATTCGCTGAAGGTCAAACAGATCTATGCCCCAACCTCGGCACACCCTAAAGATGAAGTAGAGACCATGTATGATGATATTTCTAGAGCCATGCATGGTCAGAAACTTTACTTCACCGTGGTCATGGGGGACTTCAACGTGAAACTGAGAATGCTACTTTGCAGAATGAATACGACCACGTTTATACTCTGAACACCACTATGAATATGTATGAAATACAACAAAATATTTATTATTTGTAAGTTGTTCATTTAATTACCGATACATATCGAAGAGTGTATACATAAAAGTTTCAGATGAGAATGTTTTCTTGTTTCATACTTTTTAGAGTGTGATTTTTCAATAGTCGGGTTTTAGTTTTTTATCAATTTTTCACTTTACATCTTTTTCTGTTAAGGGTTTGTTGTTTTACATGTATCTAGATAATGCATAAGTTACAATAATTATAACGATAACGTAGTTAATTTAGGAAATTTACTATTCACTAAAGGGCATGTATGTGTGTAGTTATGGTAGCTAACAAAATATACATATAGATTTACGATTCGAAATTTGAGAGACTCAGTAATGAGGGAATAAATGAACATAAATACATGCATACATACTTATATATACGTAACGATCAACAAACACTGCGACGCCGCGTAGTCAGGTAAAAATAGTTTTTATGACTTTGACGGAATATATCTCACAAACGTACGCTTGACAAAATTATGATATACAAACTCTACCTTCATTTTAAAATCCCTGTTCAACGATACCACACATGATGGAAAGAAGCGAAAATAGTTATTTGTTCTTGATTTCGAGTCCCCTAGAGGGCGCCATATTAAATTTAATGTGACGCCACATAATCTATAACTAAGACAAACAAGATTCTGCCAACGATATCTCATTTGTCAAATTATGATAAATAGTTTAGAAGTTATGAGAGAACAGATGAACAAAAAAACATAACCCTCCCTTTTGCTTTGCCGTATTCGTGTAAAAAGAACAATACATTTATCTGCATCTCCTAAATTTGTAATTAAAATCATGACAATTGAATATGATTAGTTAATGTGTTTTATAAACTATCTGATTCGTGTGATATTTTGTGTTTAATGCTGACATTGTATTGCCTGTATATATTTTTAATCTTTTTATTTATCTTGCGTTACCTGGGTATATTTTGCGCCTAATTTTAATTCCAGACTTCAAGCAGAAGAGAAAATTCTTGCGACAGTAAAGTGTTTACGTAACATCTGCTAGCCAAACTTTTTACAGCGGGACCACAGTCTGATGAGAATGGGCCTTAAGCGTGTACGTCATTAAAATGACAATACCAAGCCCTAACTTACATACAACTTGCTTGTTACGATTCTCGTTTACCAGACATGTTATCTCCCCTTCAAGAATAATCCTTAACAAGTTAAATTGTGCTCTCATATCTGAGACAGCTCAGTTATGAGTCATCTTGAATCATTGTGTAAGTTTCAATAACACTGTTTTGTTTAAGTGAAACAAGTTGGGAACTATTGCTATCTCTGGATGTACTGTTTTATGTTTGAAGTCTGCTGTGGGGAGATTTCTTTGGTGGGTTAATTTGCTTGGTTTAGTTTTGATACTTATGTTATATTGTTAGTTATTTTGTACTCTTGTAATATTTCTGCTCAAGTTCATATTTTTCGGACATATTTTAACAGCATGTTTATTTGGTGACGCAGTATTTTACTTAATATAATAATGAATACATAATAAAATAAAAACTAAATCAAAATCGATTTATCCGTTTAGAAGTTATGATATCACAGACATACACACACTGAACACGTCAAACTTATAATAGCCCACTTTTTTCGTCAGGGGTAAAAAATAAAATAATTGAATGTTCATTCAAATCAAATCAAATCAAATCAAATCTTTTTTTTGTGGGCATAGGTATAGGGCATAGGCAGACAGATGTTAGGTAAATTACAGTTCCATTATGTCCTGCCTAGTAGGCATACAATAATTAAGTCAACATGCAACATAATCATAGGTATCACATATAAAGAAAATCTTACAAAATACGTATTAGGTGCATGGTGACAGATTGTAGTAGGTACTAATTATTAAGAAAATCTTGGATCGTGTAGTAAGCTTTGTCAATTAAAAAATTACGTAATTTATATTTGAGTAGTGGCAGTTCCTTGGTGTTTAAAATGTCCACAGGTATCCTATTGTAAATTTTAGATGCCATTCCGAAAAGACTTTTGCTCAGAAGAGCAGTTCTATGTGGTATACTGGATATTTTAAGTATATATCTTTTTGATTTTAGTTCACCAAATAGATTTTTATTTATTTTAACAAATACCGCAACTTCATAGATGTAAGCTGATGGAAAGGTCAGAATTTTAAACTTTTTAAAATATGGTTCATTATCGCCAATTAATAAATATAGATACTTGATAAAGACTGTAAATTAAACGTTATGTTACCCGTACACCACTATATATTATCGAATCCAATAAAATTTTGGACGGTGACGATCGTGTTCATCGTCCCAACTAAAACTGAGTAAAGAAAAAGGGGCACTTATTTGTGCTAACGTTACTACGTAGAAACGACCGTTACCAAGAGCCGTATCCCTTCCTAAAATAAACAAAACAAAATCAGGCCCTACAAAATATCCAAAGTAACGACCCCTCTCAATAAAATCAATACATAAACAAGAAAAACAAAGAGAAGAAAATATCGGTATTTGGTAACAAACAACATTAACAAAGACGTATTTACAAAGAAACCCAGCACTTGAAAACTTTGAAGAAAAACATCGTGGGGAAACCAGCATGATCTAGAACCAAACATTTAAGAACATTAATCTATTAACCCGAACTAGCCTTGCGTGGAATACAAACTGTTTTCTCGAAAAAATGAGACATTATAGCCTACTGACGCTGCCATTGAAGCTGCAAACATAATATATTCTATTTAGATTACGCCTAAAAATGACTAAACTAGAAATTAAGCTATCAAAAACATTGACACTGAGACTAAAAAGCAATAGCTTCTAATATTTGTAACCAAATATAAGGGCTCTAAGTAAAATTATACAATATTAAATTAAGTTTAGGCCTCCGTTAGAAAGGACAACCTAAACAAACTTAGTAATGGTGTGTGGTGTATGGTGTGAGTAAAAGCGAGAGAAAAAGCACACTATCCAACTATTCTTCGTATTTTATCTTACTTTATATACATATATAAATCATTTTATGAATATGTTTGGGTGGATGGACGTATGTTTATGTACTCAATCACTCCAGAACAGCTGAATGGATCTAGATGAAATTTAGCACAGAGATAAATTATAGTCTGAAATAGTACAATTTTATGCGTATAATGGTCTCTTGGGATGATATTACACTGGTAGAAACTAGCAGCCAATATTTTTCTAATATCTCTATTTTCATTGAACACAAAAACTATATGTCATTTCAAGAAAAAAATTCTACAATTTCTAGTGTGATATCTTCACACAGCATTGTCTCTAAATACTCTCTTATCATCATCGCTATTACTTCCCAAAATGTTCTATGCTACATTATCATCCCTAACGAGTCCATATACATGAGAATTCCCTAAAGGTTTCCAGTATCGTTCATTTCTCACAGTGTGTAAAGTCTACTTATGAGTTTACGCCAAAACTTTGCACACGTTTGATATATCTTCGAATTAACTTTAATGGCTTCCGGCATCTATGGTAGCATGTATGAAATTCGCACACAATTAATAGATACAGAAGGTTGGGTATACACAACGACCGAAAATGCACGCTTCACGTACAGTGAGTGCAAACGCAACCACGACTTTCATATGTACTGAAATAGCTGTATCTACATATTTATGTGTGCGTAAGTTTTCAGTCTAATCTCTATAGGGCTAACCTTCTGTACCTATCAATTCCTGGAAAACTTGTTCAGTTAAAACCTCTTCTCCTAAACAAAGAGTACTCACATCTTTGTTAATTACTTGTTTGAATTATTACCGGATATTTTCTTCGCATAACTTAAGGGGCCTTTTGAGTACGTGATTCGTGTTTTTGACGGCTCTTCTTTACGGCATTTTGCTTTGAAAGGAGAAGATTAAGGTAGTATTATGTAAGGATCTGCTGATTCGTTTGAAGTTTGTGTAAACGCAAAATGTTTACGTGTCGAAAATACGTTATGTTTACTGCTTATTGCTACTTTGCTTGTTTACTTACCTATGAATCCTTTTGTGGTTGTCTTGCTTATTCTATTTTTAAAACTTTAAGCCTTAGCAACGGCTGGGTTTTCAACAATTGGTAAGTACCTGAAATCGAAACAAAAATTTCATTTGAAAGACAAACTTTTATACAGTATAATTAAGCTAACTTAAAAACAAGTTTTTGATTTCAAAATCCGTACTAATTGGCCCAATTTTCGTCCCAAGTGTCCTTTTTGTCTCCACCATTTTTGAATGACTGTTAGAATTTTTCGTGTAACAAGCCCAATCAAGATTACTAGAATTTTCTGGATTGTTATAATCTGTATTTTTTGTAAGCTTCGAAATTATGAAATTACAAAAAACTTATTTTTTGACAATATCGCTTGGAACAATCCTGATTGCTGAAAACTTTTCAACTTCTTCGATATTTTCATCGAAAATTCTAGAATATCGAAAAATTGTGCCTGTTTTAATGGTCCAAAGTTTGGGATCGCTGATGCTTATCGCTTAGCTCGAACTAAACTCGAAGTTCGTAACCCAACTTTATTAAATTACCTCAGTCTTGGGAAGTGTATAAATTGTCGAATTTATCGCTTGGGTTCTCAGTATGTTGGTTACGGGCGATGACGTCGGTCGACGGTCAACGCTTAGTGTAGCTTTGGTTGACCACGTTACGGTCGTCTGAGCATTATTTTGGTATAGGCCGAAATAACAATGATTTTCTTCTGTTCTCAAAATATTGGTCACTTTTTTCTGTTTGTTTTTCTGCTAATAAGATGTTTCATTCCTATTAAAGGTTGTTTATGACTTGAATTTAGTTTGCAGCTCTCTTGAAATTTAATCGCAGTTTTAAAATCATAATAAAATATCCTAGATATATATAAATATTTTGCAAAAAATGTTTTCTATCAAATAACAAACTTTCAAAAAACATATATCATTTAAAAACCTCGCACACGAAAACTTCACAGACGCAAATACCAAACAAATTAGAGATAACTAATTATCTTTCACGTTACACAAATGTCGAACATAATCCCGCATTCGTACATCACCTAACGGCAATACGTTGCTAATCTAGGTATCCAGATCCTTCGACTAGCCCAAGCTTCTATTCAGAGTTTCGCAAAAACAAAACGGGAGGGTTAACCGATCATGATATATCGGGAAATCACACTAATGTGGATTGGAGTTTAGACACAAAGCCTAGGTCTGAAAGGAAAACCGCTAGAGTAGCTGAGCGACACGGAAAAGGTAATTATCGTCAACATCAATGGCTCGTCGGATTTCAACGCTAAATGTGGTTCCAATTCGGTACCTACATTGGTTGTTTTGAGAGCCATATACACTATGTTAATTTCTTAACTGATTCTTCAATTGAGCTTTCCTTGACACCACAGATTTTATCTAGTCAAGAGTATTATTTGTTCTCTATTAAAATCTTCTTCTTCTTTCTCCTGACTGTTGTCCCAGTATATTTGGGGTCAGCCCTCCTAGTACTTCTGCACCACACCGTACGGTTGCGGGTTGTCTCTTCTGTTGTGTTGGTTTTTTCATGTCATTCCTGATTGTTCGTAGCCAGGTCATTGGTGGACGTCCACGGCTTCTTTTTGTTTTTTGTTCTCTATTAAAATCAAAATCAAAAAACATTTATTTTCTTTCACATAGGCCTACATGGGCACTTATAAAACGTCGACAAAAGGTGCACGGTTTGGGTTGGTCGTTTCCTATGAAGAAGAACCGGCAAGAAACTCTACGGTTACTCTTTTAAAAAATTGGTTTGGTTTAACAATATTTCCATGTTACAGCATTAGCGCTTAGATATGGAGGGACAACGTAGGCCCGACAATAAGTCGTAAGAAACTAAAAAGAGATTATATTAATGATATAAAAGTTAACAAATGTTAACAAGCATCTAGAGATCTAGAAGGCATACAAAATGCATGCAACACCTACATACATACAAGTATTTGAGAAGAAACCGCGCCCTAGATGAACGGACATACATTGACCTTACTGGTGATCTACTTGAGACATTATTATCAGCTGTAAACGCTGTAAACGGAGTAAAAGTGCGGATCGTAGCTGGAGGCGTACTGCAGTTTCTGCCAAAGCGTTTTATGTCAGCAGTAATGTAGAAGAGTGTGTAGTTCTAAAACCAATTAGAACTATCACAAAACTCATCAAGTACCCTATCATTTTTAATACAACCAACGACCATGAATGACCCTAGGTGCTTAAAACCGAGGCGGTAGCTTTTCGATGGCAGTAAATATAAAAGGGAAACATGAGCCACTGGCGCTTGCCAAGTGGAGCAAGCTACTAGCCAAGTTTCGTGAACAGCTGATATTAGCTCACTTTATATTTTTTGTTGTAATCCTTTCGCGTTGGTAGACGAAATATTTCGTTGGCTTGACTTGTATCATTTTTGTGAGCTGTGGCTGTTGACTGGGAGGATTTAGGACCGTCAGCTGTAGTAGTAATCACGGTTAACATTTCACTACTGCAATACGTGCCCGTCGCGATCAGTTTTTGGTCTAATGTCCACTATTTTTACAAGCTTTTATTTAGTTTGAATACTTGCAAATCTGACCCACTTTTCGATGTTTGATTAAGCTGAAATTTTGCACCCATGTTTATTTCTCGTGAAAATGTATATTTTTTAATATAAAAGCTTGTTTTACCATTTCAGTGGTCAGTTTACCAGTTATTTTTACCATACACGTTGAAGTCAGGTTTCAACGTAACCAGACAGGACTGGATATCAATATTTTCTATGTGCGTCATAGACACTGCCATCTGAAATCCATAACCCAATTTGTGACTGATACCTATATTATGAGGTCAGATTTTGCTGTCCAGCTCCAGACTTATGACTACCCATAAAGTTTATCATTGATCATCATCATCACACATCATCAGCCTATTAATTTTACCACTGCATTTTTTTGATTTCTGTATTGATACAGGCCTCCTTTCTGTGAGAGGGAATAGGCCGTAATCGACCACGTGGGCCCAGTACGGGTTGATGGATGTTGGTTCTAGGACATGGATGACATTGACATTTGAATGATAACCGGAACCGAGAAGGTTGCATGTGCCTTTCGAAGTATAATCTCGTGGTCGACTGGAGTCTAAAAACCCAGAAATGACTGTCAATAATCTTTAAATGACAACCGGTAACAACGGCTTAACAAAGAAAAAAAAATTACTTGAGTCGAAGATCAACCTTATTATTATCGTAAACAAACTTCTTAAGGATCTTTTAAACTCTCCATGCCATGGTTTGCCAGTAATTAGTCATTCTAATTGACATCTATACATGCTTTGATAGCATTTTCCTAAATCCCTAAAAAAAAAAATACTTGAAGCAAAATCGAATATTCTCAAAACCTGACTATTTCCAAGAATATTTCTATATGAAAACTCTTCTAGCGTACCCCAGCCGTTAGTGTCACCAGTCATAATATATCTCGTAAGACGTCATAACTTTCTGCAAAGCCCAAGTTATTGTAATAGAGTATACTCTAAATTCTACCTATGAAGCCTTTGACCTCTTGTAATAATGTTAACTCGACTACATTAGAAGAAATGGAACGTATTCTTTCGTTTTTAGGTTTCTTTCTAGAAATGTTATGTTTATTTCCCAAAGGTATGTCTAGGCTTGTACTGTTGATATAACTGTCTCTTCTGATGTGAATCTCGTTAAGGTTAAGAAAATATTTTGGTGACTTAGCGTTAAAGGATGATAAGGACATTTATTTCCATTATAGTGTAATATGTGATGAACTAAAATATAAGTAGTCATTACATTTAAAATATTGGTACTCAGCTGCATCCAGTTAGACAAGCAGCCGACCCCAACGTGGTTAAGAAAAAGCTATAAAGATTGATTTCTGTATTGAAACGCAAACATTGTGACAATTCAGAATTTAGCATTCATATTGGAGTAAATAAACTCAATAAAGATACTAATAAAGTATATCTAATCGCTAACTATACTGTTGCTAAAATAAACGAAGATTAAGCGGCCTTATCCATTCTACAAAACATAACATTACACACTGTATTGAGAACGAGCATAATATCGATATATAATTGAGCTATTAAAAATACGTAGATACGAGTAACATAAAGGTGTGGATGTGTTGTAGTGTAAATAAAGAAAGATATAAAAATTAAATAAACGCACTACCGTTTACCAGTACAATAAAAGCACTTGATTCTATAACTGTTGTTTGTCAAGCCATTTGTCAAACCATCTAATGTAATTGAGAATATGTTAATATTAATACTCTGTGCTGCATAGATCATTAATTAAGATAATTACTGTGATGTGTAGGTATTGTTATGGATTTAACGAGTATATGCGGCATTCTATGAAGTGAATTTAATCTTAACACTAGTGACCAGCATCATCTTATTGTTTATTGATATAGTTTACTTTGGTTAAGATAAGTGTGAAACCGCCAACCTGCCAGCGTGATGATAAATGCTCTTGCTTTCTCTGTGTGAGAAGAGGACTTTGCTTGAGAAATGTTTCCTGAATCGTCGACAGCTAGGTAGATTTTTCTTGTGTATATAAATTTCTCAGGCAGCGTCTCTTATTTTTCAGTAGTTAGACTCCTTTTTTTTGTTTCCTGTTTTGTAATATGCTAATTACAGACAAACCCACGCTGGTGCGTGGGTTTGTCTTAAAACTACTTTATAGTGTTTTGTACTTCTTTTACTAACCTCTATAAGTACTGTGTTAGCTAACAATACAATTTGTTCTCGTCTCTTTATCTATGTCCTGCATTTTTGTCCAAACAATAACCTTTTAATCAGACATGCCAAAACCCTAACTTATTTCTATCGTTTCCTCTAATATATCCCAATATTTACGCAGAAATTCTTCTCCGTATCTCTATAATCATATATAGAACCGCCTCTTTGTAGTTAGAGAGACAAAAACAAATTTATTGCACGTTCACAATGATTTTGACGTGGGTTCCTGATAGGGGTTTCGTAAACACCCTTATATTAATTGATGTAATTTATATGTGTACAACATTGGGGCTCGCTCCCAACGTTATTGCTTCGTTTAAACTGTTTCTATCATGTTTTGTGCAGAATTTCGAAGGTTTAGGAGTAAGAGTGTTAGATGATTCTATATTTTTATTTGTGACTTTATTGGCAGTCTCACTTCTCTCATTGCCAGACATAAATCTAGTTTTGTTTTGGCCACCTTCCTTTCATTAGCATGCCAGGGTCAAGTAAAATCGCGTTTTGTCAATAAATACTCTCACTTGGTAATAAATCATACAAAGTCATTCAAGAGGATCTCTCCTTCTAATGTTGTAATATGCAATAACCAATCGTCATAAAACAGGAACGAAGATAAAATACATGGATCACGTGACCAAAACCCAACAAATCCCGAACATTAAACTGCCGTTTCGCCCCAAATTCTAGCTTTAAGAGCCACCTAATTTAATTATTCATGCCAAGCTTAATGGACCAACTTAGCTTTAAAACAAAGAAGTAAGAAGAGATTAACATAAAATTAACTTGAAAAATATTAATTGTAATAATGGGCGAAAAATAATGAGGGCACGCAAAGACTACCAGCAATCAAAATCTGGCTAACCACCGAATGAAAACAAAGAATTTTGCGAACCGACAAAGCGGGGTCATTAATCAACAAAAACTACTCCACAGTTTAATAAATCAAGAAAGAATGAAATGAAAATGTAAATCACGAACCACCATTTAGGAGAATCATAATTAAAAGAGGTTTTTACCCAGCCTACGCGTTTCAATCTATCGCATCCTTTTCGCAATTTATAGTGTAAATTGGATTTTGTGATTCAGAATTTTCGTGGGTATGTAAGTTATATGGAGTAGAACCACGGTATAAATTTTCAATAAAATTAACAGCTCATGTGATTTTAAGACTGATCGTGATAATAAACTTATTGATTTAAAATGCACATAAAAGGAGGAATTTTCGAGATATTATTGGTATCTGATCTGTAGTACTCGTACTATGCTTTTTACCCCAGTAACAAAGACAAAATGAAGTTTAATTTTAGAATTATAACTCTCGCAGACTATTAACAAAATTTTAACTTTTAAGTAAAATCTTTCTAAACTTTAGTCCCTTACTAGTCTATTTACCCTATCATCTTTCTCCTCTATCGTATCTTCACGAACTATAATTACATGAAAGCATAAAAATAAATACTAACTAATAACATATCTTGTACTCACAAGAAACTTCTCTGAAAATACTAAAGAAGTCCCTAAACCAATAAAGGCAGATTCGATCTTCGTAAACTTGACCTCAAACATAAATAAATTGCCAGTCATTGAACTAATAGTTGCAGCCTCCCCGAAACCAGCAATAAATTCAGATCCGTACTTAAGATTTACCTCAAAAGGCAATGAGCAGTTGCAAGAAGTAAAGTCTATAATAAAGACGACAAATCCAAAGGCTGTAGGTAGCAGAGGTTTGGACGCTTGCCAAATCATTTCGCTACATTTTCCCTGCGTAACATTGTGTGGTGTAAGTTAAGAGTTTTTGTGGATATATTTTCATATTGTGGAATATCATATTCCCCGCTGATAATAATAGAAATTTCGTCGATCTTTCTTCTAATAGTGTATTTTACTTCATTTCTTTTACTTGTCTGTTTGGATAAAATCACTTTTTTATCATTTCCATCATTGCATTTTTGAATATTTCATCTCTTGCCACTACATGTCTTTTCTAGTGAATCCGATCACAATCTCCGTTGCCTAACTTGTCGCAACCATCTATACCTACGGGCACGTGCCGAATCAAATCAATCGTCCTCTTAAACCCATGTTTGACCCCTGTCTCCAACATTCGTAAGCCAATGTTCGCTCACAGGAGAGTCACCCTTGGCTGCAAAAAACTGTCAATGCATTTCTAGTTGAAACTGATTGGTTTTATCCTTTGCTCAGTGATATATATAAGTCTATACATAAGGGGCATTTTGGTTTGCTTTGTTTTCACAATTTACGTCAGTATTTTCTACCTATCTTGTACTCCAAGCATGTGCACTCGCGTAATCACGTACTGAGTACAAGTAATCTTTCCGTCGTTTGCATTAATAATTTTTGAAAAGTTGAATCATTCTCATGAAAATTATTAGGAAAAAAATTACGAAAAATTTTCAACCTTGATTTCCAACGACAGTAAAGATTACCACTGGCTAATTGGGAATGACACTAAATGTGATTGCTGCCTTAAAGAGTTTATATAAATCTCGTTTTAAATTGTAATTGCTCATATCACGATAAAAACATTCAAGTCTTGTTATTTACACCACAAAAACCGAGAAACTGGGTGAAAGTAGAATAAAATGAGAAGATTTTAATATCAGAAACTTTAATTAACTTGAAAAATATTTTGTACTGGCTTTGATTGTTTAAGAACTCTTTGAAAGTTGTACAGAAAATTTTGAACAAATTAAGGGCATAACAAGCAGAGGCACTTCGTGGACGCCAGACAAGAATACTAGACAATAATATGACGATTTATTCATACAAAAGGGTTATATTTGTAAGAGAATAAACAAAAATGAGACGAGGGAATCGTGGCAAAAAAGAGGAGGTCTCAGACTCAGCAGTGGGTGAAATAAGGCTGTCATCTTAATCATCGTATTAATATTAATTGTAAATGCGAAAGTTTGGATGTGTGTATGTTTATTACTCAATCATTCCAGAACGGCTGAACGAATCTGAATGAAGTTTGGCACAGAAATAGACTATAGTTAATAATAGCACAAAATATACTTTTTATCCCAGGAATATGTTCCGTTGGGAAATTTTTTGAATTTCACGCGGGCGAAGCCGCTGGCAGTAACTAGTTTATTATATTCGTACTGATGTTTGATAATTATTTGTGATAACTAATCACAGCCTGCTTACTTCTTTATCTGCTGAACTCAAGGCCTTTCATATCTCAAAATTACAGATACCTACTACTACCCACGTGTTTCTTCTCTTTTAAGACCACTTTTTCATAGTGCCCACTAGTACTATAAATGTAAAAATTTCTTTTTAAATGTTTGTTAATCAATCGCGCCTCAACGAAGTTGGATAAACTTGACACATGAATAAACCTTGTCACATGGATAAACCTTGAGCTGGATTAGCACAAACAATACTTTTAATCTTGTCATTATGTTTACTTGGGATAATTTTATCGTACAAAGCTGTGGGCAGAATCCAGAGTAGAATAAAACTAGGTTCTAGCGCCGCTAAATTAAAATGCTCACGTTAAATATTTATCTATCCCAAACCAAACGCATAATTTCATTTGATTGATAATACCAGTCTTGTCTATCTCACGCAAGAAACTCACGTAAAAGATAAAAACAGCGAACCACACATTAGAGGTATGACTAAGAGAATTTGCGCGATCAATAATGACAACGCAAAAACGATGCCCTTATTAATACCGCAGAACAAAAGGGGGTTGGGTAAATAATATAGAACAGATAGATACAGAAGGTCGGCTTTATACAATGCGCAAAAACCGGGCGCAATCACACATAGACGCGTACATATCATTATGGTAATATCAAACATATGCCGGTCGTGAGTGCGGTTGCACTCGCTGTACGTGAAGCGTGTCTATATGTGCGCGCGTTTTTGCTCATTCTATGGAGTCGACTTTCTGTTTATAACTGCTTTGTGGTGGATATAAGAATAATAACCTATAGATCGGCTGTTTTGGTCCATTGATTGCCTTTCCCTTTTGTTGGTGGAAGAGACACTGCCGCCATTGAAATTCAAATTTGAAGCTCACGCCGTTGTTGGTTATTTGTTACTTTGGGTAATAAATAGTTTGCTGCGTTTATTAGTTAAGGATAGTTTTATAGATAGTTGAAATTTTTTACTTGAAGATACAACCTTTCAATGGACCTCAATCTTAAAACTTATAAAATCTGTAGAATACAACATCTGTGAAAACAATATCTGTAATGAGACTTGAGCTTGATATTACAGTTAATCTGAAATAGAAAGAAAAAAAGAAAAAGAGTTTAAATGTCACAAAACGACATACATAATATATATATATATGCTTATGCTAAATCCTTAAAAATAGTATTAGTAGTACTTAAATTAAGTTAGTAAAGACGAGAAATTAGTAAAACAATAATAATATATCCTACATACATTCTAAAAAAAATGTTTGTGTAGAAAATATTATTAACTACCTAATGCTTAACTAATATATCCGTAGTAATCCACTCAATATTATTTGCCTATACGAGTAATACAGCTAATTGTACATAAAAACGAATTAGTTTCAATAAAAAACATATTAGTGTGGCAATAAGAGATTAATCAAGTCACGTAGAAAGTACAAAAAGCCCAGAATGAAAATACAAACGTATGATTTAATTACAAAATTATGATGCTTCAAAACTTTCAATTATAATTCAGGTAACGATTTATTTGATGAGTAAATAAGAACCTATTACAATATCACTACTAGCGGTTCGCGAATACTTTCATTGTACGCACAGCTAAGGAGTGGAATTCCCTGCCGGAGTCTTTGTTTCCTGATAGCTTTAACCTTGGGGTCTTTAAGTCAAGAGTGAATAAGTTACTTCTAGGCAAGCGTGCTTCACCGTCGACCACATCATCACTTACCATCAGGCGAGATAGTGGTCAAACGCGAGCCTATCGATAAATAAAAAAATAATGTACAAAAATTATTAGTTCGAAAATCCTACAGCTATTCGAAAAAGTGTTACAACAAAGAAAGTGTTCCTTCTTAGCAGTAAACCCCTCAATTATGAATAACGTTAATAGTAAATTACGTCACGATAATTGGAATAACTTCCAAGAAATAGTCCTGAATGAAACTAATGGAAAGGGTTTGGCATAACGTCAAAAGTATACAAAAATATCGTATTGAATTATTTATATCGAGGAAGCAAAGACCTAGAAATTATAGACATTCATTTCTTTTCAGATGAATCGGGCCAAGAATATTATTTGGTATTGGTATTTCTTTTATGATAATATGAACCTGATAATATCCTATTCATTTATATAACCGCCAGAGTTGAATTGAATGGATTAGCAAAAATAATTATCTTAATAATATTCTCTAGCCAGTGTGAATACAGTCCGCAACGATTATATCCGAGGTACTTCTAAAGAGGCTCCAATGCAGAATGGAGAGTAGATAGACATTGTACGGACATATGAGAAGCATAGAACAGCACATCGCGATGCGGTTCTAAGCCCACCTATAGGCAAAAGAGACCGAGGACGACCTCCTGCGACATGGTGGACCGCTACGATAAAGCTTCTCAAGGAGAATTTATCTGACCCGACAACCCTCGACAGAACGTCAAGGTGCCGTGAAATAAAGAGAGCCGACGCAGCCCAAAGTAGGAAAAAGCTGGGTATATGAGAGATTCTCTGTCTAAACGCACTTTAGACGAAATGACATAATTTCAGCTAAAAATTAAAAAGTGAAAATTGACCACGTGACATTTCGGTAGAGCATGTCAAACTCATACATTTTGGATTTCTCGATATCATTTTGCGCCCCAAAGAGCGTTCTGGATAAAATTGCTTTATAATTTCAAATTACAACGCAAGAAAAACAAAGTACTCTTTGTTATTCTTGCTAATTTTGAACTGCCACAGGAAACTGTGGCAGTTGTAAAATTAAACAGTACTTTGTATGAGACATGAAAATTAAAATCTGAACCAAAGCGAAAAATAACTTTTAATAAAATTGCCGGCTTCTTTGAACATCTTACTTGTTCAATATTAAAATTTGAAGAGATTATTACATACTTGTTTTATGCCGTTAATATTACGTTTGTGCCAATGTTTTTAATGGCCTTATTACCTACTGAAATACGTTCGTCACTCATTAGGTATTGAGACTTAGGTTCGATTTCTGGCTAAAACAAAGAAATACTTGTATCGTCAACAAGATAGAACAGGAAAAAAACTAAGATAACGAGTAATTAACAAATCGCATTAAAACTGCAGTTTTTCTGCTTGATTTTGTCTCTGTAGACGCAAAAACAGACTTTGAATCTAATTCAAAAGAAATAGGGTTGAAATTAGCTATGTCATTATTAGACATCGGATTATATGCATTTGCATGTTTGTATATGCCAATGAATAAAACCTTAATTTTATGGCGTTATTGCTTGTTTTAGTACTTTTATATTGATAGTGCTTATTTCAGTAGATAAATGTGTTAGCGGCGGCGGGAAGGTCTGGCCTGACAGTTTTCTTCAGAAAGGTTGCCAAATTTCAAGTTCTTTCTAATAACGTCAGTAGACCTAGAGGTAATTTTCAGTCTACAACAACAAAGTAGCCTATATGGTAATAAACTAAAAAATCTAGAAGAATATTAAATTAGTTTTCGAAGAAACACCAATTGATAATTAAATATGTTGTGACAATAAACGTAAATTCAAATGACAAAAGTATTTAGAAAGTGCATATTTTGTGCATATTTCGACCTCTCTAAGTGCATATTTCCATGCATATTTCGCCATTTTGATAGTGCAGAATATATAATCCGATGTCTACTCATTATCATCTGCCTAAAGTTTTCCAACCTGTTAAGATTGGTTTTCTGTTTAATTTCTTGCAGCTATTTATTCTACCAGAATTTTACATGAAAACTTGCTTATATGACTCTTCAACCAAATTGGCGACACATTGTCGTAAATTTTACAGTCGCTTGTTTTTCTATCTATGTACATTAGTTATACAAAGCTGTTCCTTGAAAGAGTAATTCCTAAACCAAACATGTTACCTTTAAAAGTACGACAATCTTGACGTTCACTCCCATCGGAATTCCGTTCACGCCATAAGGAAAAAGCGTCCAAAATTACTCTTTCGCAACTAAATCTTTTATGTAAATTTCTATTGCTTTTCACACCAAAATCTTTCCCCGGGGGTACCTCAGATACCTTCAGTTACGTTAGAGTTTTTCGGGAAAGATTAATCCGTTTTTATTACAATTCGTAGAGCTATCAAAGGCAGAAGATTAAATTGCCTGTGTGACGACTAACTTTATTGGCTAATAAATTTGGGCGAAGATATTTTATTAAGAGCGCAAATATTAAAGAGATTACCTCGTGGGCTGTAAACATAAATTGGTTCGAAATAATCTTGATGTTCCAAGTTTTTCTAATGGAATCTTCTTGTGTTTGGTTTTGACATATCTTTTGTTATGTATACAATATATAAGATCAAAGCTATGTTGGATTAAAGGAATATCTTTTTTATTTTACCGCGTATTTTTTTTTATAAAACGATAAAAATATGAGTTCCAAATTTTTAAAACACTTTTTCTTTAATATTTCTTTTGACGTTTTTAAGGCAACTGGAAGTTAAAAGAGAGCATTATTTTAATAGTACATTTTTGATTGTTTACGTGATGGTTCTGAGAATAAGGGAGGACCAAAGAAACGATAGATGGACTGTATGAAAGATAATATTACGTCTAAAAAGGTGGTAAATATGATGACTCTCATTCGGTCCGTTGTGCGTGGGGGTTCTGGCTAACATAGTCAGCCTTGTAAATACTGTAATCGTGACTATTTTAGAAGTGTGGAAGAAGATATGAGAACTATTAGACAACCAACTTAATTGGGATAGTGTTGAAATGACAGACGCCGTGTAGTTTGTAATTATCGGCTCAGGTGTAATTTTTTTTTAATTTAAAACAAAGAACAATATTAGACAACCAACTTAATTGGGATAGTGACAAGATAATGTTAAAATAATAGACATTAAGGTGTAAAAGTGAAATTATTTGTTTTATTTCAAATTCAAAACAAAATACTTATTATTTATTTAAAATAAAGAACAATATTAGACAACCAACTTAATTGGGATAAGGTCAAGATAATGTTGAAATGATAGACAGTAAGGTGTAAATGTGAAATTAATGTCAATTTCACTCAATTTTTTTAATCTATGGTACATGCTGTTATCAAGTGCTTTTTATTGACTATTATTTTGTTGCGCTTTGACAGCAAATATACTAGTCAAAGACTTGAATCATGATCAGCCTTGTAAAATCCAGGTTTATGTGTCATGGAGCCTGTGATTAATGCAGGCACTATGTATAATGCCCGGGCAATATGAATCAAGTCAAGACAAATTAGTCCAAGAGTGAGCGAAGCGAGCTCGGGTGATTAGGGCAGCCCGACACGGATGGGTTTAGTTCGAAGGACGCTGCAGACAGATATAGGAGCCCCATCGACTTTGTTGCTTAAATAGTAATCGTACTTACCTACCATACTGATTCGATATAAAAATCAATGTCAACATTAAAATAATTTAATAAAACACCCTGCCCAATAAGTGATAGGCATTATTCAGAAAGCCCGGTCAATTTAATTATGTTAATATTTTTTAGCAAAACGCTTACTTATATTGGACATTTTCAAATTGTCTGGGCATTGTGAATAATACCGTACTACATTTGGTCCATAACATATACACATACAATCAATCTGCACATCTTCTAAATGCAGACACAGCGTGCAATCTGTTACAGTGTATTCAATGAACCAGAGATAATTAGCGAAATAGGGCACTATCACTGGGAACAAGTTGTTACTGATGCAAGTACGGTTTGATTACTCGTAGCTTATGAATCCTTTATATAAATACTAGTTGTATTGAAGACTATCTCTATAGATTGGGATAAGGGCAAGAGAATGATGAAATGATATATCATTTTGCGTAACCATAAATCATGAAAATAAGTGTATTAGGCCAACTTTTAAATATTTTAATATATCTTATAACTACAAACTGCTTTGATTGGCTACAACTGTTCTGTTGCAATTTGATAACAGATATTGTACTAGTTAAAGACTTGAGAAAAAAATGTTCTGTGGTCAAATACCTTGTTATTCAACATGTTTTTGGGAATAGCAAAATTACATTCATTTTGCGCCACGTATCCGACGGGTATTTTACGAGCATACACCTACAAAAAATTACTGCTCATACCCCGAAATATGTTTACATCCCAAACATATAAATATCATATTCATCAACATCTTCCTGCTTTTGTCCTATGTGACTTAGTATGTCGTTGGCGCAACACGTTTTCATCTTCACAAAGATATCTTAACAAATCATCACGCCAGTATTCTCCGAAGAGTAAGATAGAGGTACAGAGAGGTAGAGCTATATAGAGAAGAGGGTAGGTACAGTGTACCCACATTTTGTTAACAAAGATATCTTCTCAAAAATTAATAACTGTCTTCCCATTATAATTGCTGAATAAATAAGCCACAAACGCTGTGGTATCAGTACGGCCATTTATTTCATTTATTACATTGTGCTTCAAAAAGCTAATAATCTTTGTCAAAGGCGCTGAATGAAATGGTTTTGTTAAAGGTACCGTTTTGATGTTTAGGTAATGGTTAAGACTTGTATTTTGTGACGTTAAATTTGTTTCATCTTGACGTATCGTTGGGACATTAATTTTCAAGGACTGACTCCTTGAGACTGTTCTGCGAAATTTTATCTTTTAGAGGCATGAAGTGAAATTAATTGGACGGTTGATTAAATTGTAATTTGTTTTTAGGCTTCAGACATGACGCCAGTTTGCGTGTCAGTTCGTCCTGTAATGAAAATGTATCATTGAGTTATCTTCATATAAACAGTAGACACTGAACTTTCTTCAAATATATTCATTCAAGAGGCTAATGAAATGCCAGATATAGAAATGACAATTGACCTGCTGTCCAAATATATAAGGTTTGGATTTGTGTCAGGGGTTAGTATTACTTAGTTTGGGACCTTTTATATTAAAATTGATGCACTCCACGACACCAAAGAAAAACACAGATGGAAAATCAACAACACAGAAAATTTTATCTTCCGTCGAGGGAATCACGACCTTGAGTAATGACAAACTCAGGAGGAGGAGGCTATAAAAAATCAAAAAGTTTTTAAGTGTCAGTTTATATTTTCTTTCTTTAAAAAAAACTCTTACTATGAACGATGAGTTGTACGTTTCCTTTTTTATTTAAACTATGAACTAACAGAACACAGGCTAGACTATATTGATCGCAGTTTTAACAACCATTAAAGGCAGCCCACATATTTAGTTGAAACTAGATACGTAATTGTTTTCAAATACTTGATGTAGTCCGTATTTCCAGACACATATAATGAAGGAAAGTTAGATAGGTTCGTTAGAACCGGTTAAGGTCAAATAAACATTCAATTATGTCATCTGCCTGCCCTCTTTCCGACTTTAATGAAGCCGGTTTTCAATCTGACTAGATGAAGCCGAACAGTGATTACCTATCTGTTTTCCACAATCCAGTAAATGGATACCTAACACGGTACCACATGACATTCAAAAATGTTATATTTAAGAACATAAACAAACATGACTTTACAACATGTTATATCAAATTTATTTTTCCCGAAGTGATAAGCAGGAGCGTGTAGAATTCACCGGAATTTTGACTGTTGTATTGTTAATCCCATATAGTAGAGGGCTTTTGCTTACGCAGTACATCTGGCATGTTACGGAGAATTTTGTATTCGAAACAAATATACAAAGCCAATATACATAACCATAAAGAACATAACGTTTGTTTTCAAAACGGCTCAATCTCCATACTAGACTTTCCTATAACAGATGCTATACTAATCAAATGCACAAACACCCAGATTTCGAACTACAGTTTGTAGGTTAAACAAATGTTTGTTCCGAATGTTCCGATGTGCCAATTGAGGACTTGAGTAGTCAAATGATGGACTGAAACTAGGGCAGGAGTAAGCTTGAGATTAGAGGCGGTTCAAATTCAAAACTTGCAGAGATCTCAGCTTTGTATAGTCACGGTACAGAAGTTCAGCTCTTTACGACGGGCGAAAACGTATACACACATAGTAAATGCGATAACAAACAAAAGTTATATATAAGGCAGATGCGAGAGACCTTGTTGGTTATGTTTCCTGAGGAAATACTGGTGTTTAGTACTCATAACCTGCCGTGCGTCTATGATTAGCTTTTTGAACTTTAACGAAAGAAAAGTAGGAATCATTAAAGCAGATGGCGTTTTAAAGTTTCTGCTTACACCCACTAGATAAAGACGTCAGTTTATGTATCTAAACTCCATTTACTATAACATAAGACATTTAAATAAGCCCATTTTACAGCTCGTTCAACCGATTTTGACTTCTATTGCGTTGGTCATACGACAAATGGAAACTGTAGTAAACAGTTGCTTGGTAACAGGTTTATGCTTTTTATGAAATCCTTATGTGTACAAGATAGAACTCAAAATTGGTTGAACGGACTGTAAAAAGAGTTGTAAAGACGTCTAATGTTATTTTAAAGAGTATACACACGTTTCACACAGAGCGAGTGCAAGCGCACTCGTGACTGCTCGTTGTTTGAGATCGCCGAACGTACGTGACGTTCGGCGATCGTATTATTCGACGTTCTATGTGTGCGTGTGCCTGTTTTCACTCGTTTTATGGAGTCGACCTTCTGCACTATTCTGTGGTATAGTGTTTCAAACAACTCTTGATATGAACGTCATGTTAAGTTAGAATTCATGTCAAGTTGGGCTGTCTGTTAATAGATTTAACACGTCATATTAAACCTTTGTCATGTTTGATTGTTATTCTCCTATTCAGATGGCTATTAATATTTCTCATTGTACTGATTTGATTGATCGATAAGCGGAAATTAATTTTGATACCCAGTTTTGATATGAAAATCTAGAACATTATCATTTTGATTGAACACGGTCTGAGAGATATATAATTTATTTATTCAGGTTTCCATATTCAAAATACTTGGTACTGGAACTCAATTTTTATATATAGAATCCGTAACGACATTTACATCAATATAAATAATACATTTGAAAATAACGTTCTTCTTCTTCTTAGCGTGTCGATGGCAAATATAAAAAGTTAAATATTGTGTTTGGCCCAGAATTCAGCCATGGCAACACCATTAACTTGCTTTTAGGGTTGTAGTCAACAAGGAACCCTTATAGTTTCACCATGTCTGTCTGTCCGTCCATCCACAGCTTAGCTCAGAGACTCTTAGTACTAGAAAGCTATATTAATCAACGCCGACAAAGTGGTAAAATAAAACCACGAAAAAAAATCTGTAATAATCTTGTACACGTAAAGTGCAGATGTTTTTTTTTTTCTCGTCTATCCCATGGGATTCATTGGATAGGGCATTCAAAAATATTACAGGTCTGTGAAAACCCTTTTTCGATTCTGGGATCCGTTTGCGTAAAATTAAGCTTTAAATGGCAAATTTTTTTTAGAGTCAAATGCCAGCAACTTGTTATTCGCGGGCGATACCACTGGGCCACCACTGCTCTTGTAGTTGTAGGTCGTGGGTTCAAGCCCAGGCAGGCGCGCTGTACTTTGTGTAATTTTTTCCATCACGTTTTGAGAGCAGCAAAACGGTGAAGGAAAACATCGTGAGGAAACCGGCATGTCCTGTGAAGACATGTGACATCCACCAACACGCACTGGGCACGCGTAGCGGACAACGGCCCATTCCCTCTCACAGAGTGGAGGCCTGTGTCCCAGCAGTGGGAACATTAATAGGCTGATGATGTGATGTGATGTGAAGTGCCAGCTAAATGGTTGCTTTTGGATAATTATGTGAAAATATTCACAGCACTAGTATTTATAACGAAATTAAAAGGAAAACTATCACAGCTATGTAGGCTTTATAAGTTTACAAGTAATAGTCGACCAACTTATAAAATGTACTTGGAAAAGTAAAAATTTTGTATATTGATGTATGGGGACAACAGTTTTCGAAAGGCAAAGTTAATTTTGTCCCTTCGTTACAGAAATGTTCGGTGCTCTCATTGTTTATGAACGTTAGTAATGTTACCTATTTATTTTGGTGAATGTAGCTGTTTATACGGAACCCTCTGTGCGCGAGTCAGACTCGCATTTGGCCGGTTTATCTAGATTTGGGTCTAACATATTATTATTCAATATGACTTGACAGACAGCACTTTTTTTTAACCATGTTCATTATTATAAAAAAATATATTTAGATATGAGATGAAATATGTATAGAAATACATATCTACCTAAAAACGTGTAGTACACAAAGCTAGTATGTAAGTATTTCGTGTCTCTATGTTCGCTTACCTAGTTCGTTTAAACAACACAAGGAATTTTAATTCGATTTTCACCAGGTTTTAATAATTGATTTTGGATGGTTTTCGTGTGATATATTAATATTTGATCACATGGGTATAGCTCAGAATTCACGATATTGTGACGCAAAGAATAACACATGGACTAAGTAGGGGTTGCTCATTAGTTTTAGAAGTATATATACCCCAATGAATCTGCGGTACTGGCTGTGCACCCGTGCGGTACCAGAATATCAATATTGAACCTTCTTTTGGACACCTTTGATTGCAAAAAGAAATGATTTACACATATCTTATGTAGGTTAAGAAGAAATTCGAAACATCAATATTTAAAAATCCAAGTCGTTTTGGAGGACTATGCAAAACAAGCGAAAAATATATTTTGTTATTTTTTTAAACAAAATTGTGTTTTTTTTTCAAACCTTTTAGCCTAGCCGTTACTTAGATGTATGCTTTAGAAAGTAATCGTTTTAAGAGTTCCTACAAGTTTCACGAGCCAAAAACAGAAAAAAGCTAATTTTTTTGAGCAAATTTCTCAATTACTACGAGATATATGATAAAAAACACAAAGACAACAATAAAAACGACACAGGTCCGTCGTCTACAAGCCCTTAAGCGAGAATGAATGCCTCGCGCGAGCCGCCGCGAGCGCAATAAAATAAGTACTCAAAAATGTAATATAAAAATTGGATTCGATTGATAAACACCACAAATTTCAAATTATTTACCAGTTATTTTTATATTCAACATATTCTTACACTTAGGCGACGATTTCGCACATGATAAAATTGCCTTTTTATCCGCGTGGACAATTTTTTTTTTTAAGTACAAGTACAATAAAGTCTAAAAACAAAATTGGTGGCTTACTAGTATACTATATGCCCAGTCCACACCATATTTTGCAGATTGTTACGCCACCAGTAAGCTGCAAAAGCAATTGAAAAACCTGGTGTTTCGTGATTATGTAAAAACGTGTGTTAGGAATTATTTTTTTCTAATTTAAATTGAGCAGTTATCAAAAATATGTAATGTAAATTTACTAGATAACTATGTGACGCAAAAATTTGCATTAAAAGATTTATCATACATTTTGTAGTTATTGAGAAATTTGCGCTGAAAAAGTAGCTGTTTTCTGTTTTTAGATCGTGAAACTTGTAGGGGCTCTTAAGGCACTAAAGCGTAGTAAGGGCCTTATAAAGGTACAGTTGTTTATTTGTTTTGTGAAAGTAATCTCTGAAAATAGTTACTGATTTCATAACGGAAGTTATTTACTTTTTTATACTACACTTTACACACAAACCCGTTGAAACACGAGTGAAGACGAGGGATAAATCAAGTTCAGAAACAAAATCAAAGGTTATGTAAGTCCATCAGTTCATTACCTCTGTCAAAGTTTCTAAAAGTTTTCTCGTTCGCCTCTAGTTCTTGACAGTTTTCTCAGGGAAGTCTGTTAGTTTTATAAAAATAATGTGAGTTATTTTCATCTAGGTTCGCTTTTATGATTTTATGTTACTTAAGAGTCTTAGATTTTGTTTTGACTTGGTGTCTTACTGGTTTATGGCGATCGTAAACAACGTCGTAAAATAAAGTTGTACGACTTATTACTAAAGCTTTTTAGTGAATAACCAATTCAGCATTATCGTAAAGAGATAAATTATGATCAGTCTTTCTATCATCACTTCTTCACTTCATCAGCCTATTAATGTTCCCACTGCTGGGACACAGGCCTTCTCTCTGTGAGAGGGAATGGGCCGTAATCCACCACGTGGGCCCAGTGCAGGTTGGATGTCACATGTCTTCGAATTTTGGTTCTAGGACATGCCGGTTTCCTCACGATGTTTCCCTTCACCGTTTTGGGAGCAGTGGTAATTAAATAATTTACACAAAGTAAAGCGCCTCCCTGGGCTCAAACCCACGACCTACAACTTGTCATCTATTATTAAATACACATTTTCATTATGTAGAAATATATAATTAATAAGCTGTACAATTAAAGATCAATGTCACACGTCGTCAACATGACAGGTCTGGATTCTAGGTTGCCAGTATATAACAGTCCTCCGCCGCGATTCCTAGCTGCCGCACACCCGCGGCCGGCAGCAACTGCTCCAGGTGTCTGCGCCATATAACGCCACCGTCAGTTCGCACTTCATAGTGCAGATTACCGAAACGACGCATTATCGTGCCAAATTCACATCTGCGTCTCTGGTCGGAGTATGCTCTGGCCTGCACTCGATCACCTACGGAGTAAGCTCTGACAGGAGGCGGTGTGTTCTCTGATCTGAACGCTGTCGGTGCAGTTGAATCCCTGTACATCACGTGTAGCTTAGTTCTAACGTCCCAATTGAACATTAGTCCATAGGGAGTATGTCCATCCTGGACTGGTGTGCCTCTGAGCCGAGTTTTTAGCACAAGGAGCTTATCTGTAAGGTTGCCCCTCTCCCCCTCCATTGCACGTAGTGCTTTCTTAATAGTTTGGGGGTATACGGAACAGGGTGGAAAGTCCCACAAACCTCCATAGAAATGGGAGGATCCTCCGACCAGACGGGTGTTGTGTCTGGTCCGGGCAACTGCCCGACGGTTGTTGTCGGACTGTTCTATGTGTTCTAATCGCGCTGAAAACTTTACTAGCGCGATGCAGGATTTGTGTGACGTCATGTCATTAGTTCGTAAGTGGCGGCGCTGGTGCCGCTACAATAGTTTGCACGTAACGTTCAGCCTGACCGTTAGTTGCTGGGTGGTACGGAGCTGACGTCAAATGTGTTACTCCACAGCTGGTAAGGTAGGTTTTAAATTCTTGGGATACAAACTGGCGTGCGTTGTCTGATACCAGTGTGTACGGTATGCCAAATGTGCAAAATAACTCCTTAAACTTAGCAATGCACCATGCGCTCGTTGTGGTCTTTGTGGGGAAAACTTCAACCCACTTTGTGAATGCATCTACGACTATTAGAAGTTGGTGTCCTAGAACAGGTCCTGCAAAATCTATATGAATTCGTTGCCAGGGGCCGCTAGGTTGTTCCCAGTGGTGTAGAGGAGCTTTTATTATTATTATTATTATTATTCATTTATTTCAATCAACTTTGGATCATACAATTAAACTAAATTGAAAATTTACAATCAATACAAATTAAAATTACAATAAAATTTAAAATTATACATTATCATACATATTATACTAAATTAAAACAAAATCTTAACATTAGTCATTACGTGAACCATGCAGCAATGGTTCACATACTGACAGTCGAAACGTTCCGCAAAAGCGTTCAGGATACTGTTGCGGCTGGCCCGCACCCTACACACCTAGGATGTGCACCGCTTGCGCATGATTGTGTGGAAACAATCCACACGCGCCTCCGCAAACATCCCGACGCGCTACAGAAGCGAGGCAGCCCCAAGAGCACCCTGAACGCGTTGTTGTATTGGACGCGTAGAGCGCTGTACTGTTTCTGCGTGTAATCAATCCACAGACAGCCAGTATAAAAGGACGTACAAAATGCCCTAAATAGGGCTATTTTGACGCCCCTCGAACACCGAGCAAATCTGCGAGCTATCATATTCGCACGAACAGACAGCGCCCTACGCTCCCTTTCAATGTCCGCTTTTGGTGATTCATTCTGTTCTAATCGGCACGCTCTACAAGATTTTACCTTGTTCTCAATGTCCATGTCAATATTTTTCCAGTATATGTAGCTGCTTGCTAGCAATTTCATTTTAAGTATACCGATATGTCCCGCATGTAGTTCATCAAGAACTCGGTCACGTAAACTTTTGGGTATTACCACTCTCATCTGGTACCTTTCAATATGCAGTTATCCTGGAGTGTTAATTCATTATCACCATAACCATACTGTCGTAATGAGTGACCTGTCTGTAGTGCTTGTAGTAAAGTATTTAAGTCATTGTCTTTTCTCGTTTCACTGGCTATAACTTCTGGTCGGATATCTTAAATGTTGATCTGTTGCAATTGATACGCACAATGTTGGTTTATTGATGTTTCTTTTGCTATTTCAACTGGGAATCTTGATAGGTAGTCAGCGTTTGAATGTTTCACCGAAGCTCTGTATTCCACGTCGTAGTCAAATCCCGATAAAAAAATTATTTATTTATATATGCTTTATTGTAGGTACACCAAGTTAAAACATAGAAAAGGAAACTTAAAACTAAAATACATACAACGGGCGGCCTTATCGCTTACAGCGATCTCTTCCAGGCAACCTGGAATGGACAGTGATAGCCTGGACATGAAATGGGGTTGACATTGGTGTAACACATAACATTACGAATATTTACTTTAAATATAGAATAATATTATAATAGATACCCAAATACATACATATGTTATATTAATAGATACATAAATACATACATACTCAATATATATAGGCAATGAAAGTAAATGTTGACTAACGACAATCACAGTGACAGGTAATGGTCTTTCACGAGTCTTTTAAATACAGCCAATGACTGGGCGCGTTTTATTGGGTCAGGCAATGCATTCCACAGACGAGCAGCTTGGACAGTAAAAGATTTATCCAAGAAAGTGGTGGAGTGCATTGGCATTCTAAGTCGCAAGTTATCCGATGACCTAAGTGATTTCGTGTGGGAATCGCAGATAAACTGAAAACGATCCTTGAGGTAAAGAGGGGTGGAAGGAGTAAAGAGCACATTATACAGAAGAGAAAGAATATGAGCAATCCGGCGAAGACGAATTGGCAACCACTTGAGCTTCAAACGGAAATCGGAAACATGGTCATATTTGCGCAAACCAAATATGAACCTTTTACAAAAATTTTGTAGTCGCTCAAGTTTATGGAGTTGTTCTTGAGTAAGGTCAAGATAGATGGCATCAGCATAATCAAGGATGGGAAGAAGAAGAGATTGTGCAAGCGCAATCTCGGTGGCAGTCGGAAGAAAATTCCGCAGTCTCCTCAAAGTTGCAGCAGATGCAAATAACTTGCGGCTTACCTCCTGCAGCTGGGCAGTCCAAGAGAAGTTCTTGTCGAGAAATATCCCCAAGTTTTTAACTTTCTCACTGAAGGGAATAACTGAATTATCAAAAAGAACTGAATTATAAAAAATGTGCGTAATGGAATAATCTCATTGTGCTTAGTGCAGGTAATGTCTGGTGTGGATGAAAAATCGAGGTAAGCGGCTTATGATCAGTCACTAAAACGAATTTCCTGCCGTAACACTAGTGGAAAAACTTTTTAATCTACTGGGATTGCCGTAGCTTCTTTGTCGATTTGACTATATTTCTTTTCGCTAGTTCAGAGTGACCTTGAGGCAAAAGCGATTGGCCTTTCTGAGCCATCTGTTAGTTTGTGAGACAGAACAGCTCCTAAGCCTGTCGGTGAGGCGTCTGTGGCTAGTATCAGCTGTTTAACTGGGTCAAAATGAATTAGAACTCTGTCGCTCAAAATCTCCTTCTTTATGTTGTTAAAGCTGTCTTCACATTTAGACGTCCAGTGAAAATCTTTATCTTTCTTTAATAATTCATTTAAAGAACTCGTTAAAGAGGCAAGGTTCGGTATAAACTTGTTGTAGTAGTTGGCCATACCAAGGAAGGTTCGTAGTTCGTTTATGTTTCTTGGTCTTACTGTATTCGTGATGGCCTTGACTTTGTCTCTGTTCTTATGTAAACCCTCTTTATCTATTGTGTGACCTAGGTAGTTAATATTACGTTTAAGAAAAACTACATTTTTTTCTATTCACGCGGAGGTTACTATCTTTTAGTTTTTGTAAGACTTGTCTTAAACGTGTTAAAAGTTGGTCTTCTGATGCTCCTTGAATTATGATGTCATCAAAAAAGCACTTTGACTCCAAACATCAAGCGATTCACTTTGTAAGTACCTTTGTGTGTACTTAATGTTTGTAAAAGGGCGCTTTCTTCATCCATGACCATATTAAGATAGGCTTGGGTAATGTCTAAAGTACAGAAGTATTTGCCTCCGTTCATTTCCGCAAATATATCCTCAATTACAGGCATTGGGTAATATTCATCTCTGATGTCTTTGTTAAGGGTGACCTTGTAGTCTGCACATAGTCGAATGCTCCCGTTTGGTTACACAATCGGTACTGTTGGTGTACCCCAGTTTGGTCTATTTTGGTAATAACCCCTTCTGCACACAGTCGTTCAATTTCTTTATCGACTTTTTCCTTTAAAGCGTACGGTATACGTCGTGGTTTTATAAATATTGGTTGTATATTTTCTTTGAGATTTAAATGAGCTTCGTAGTTGGGTATTTTGCCTAGATCTGATCTAAAAACAGTTGATGAAAATTCTTGTAATAATTTATCAAGTTCTGAAGTTCGTACTACTCTTAAATCTGCAATTTTCATATTAACTTCTTTAATCCAGCTTCTACCAAAAATTGGGTCAACGTTTTGATTGATTATGTAAAGCCTTCCGTTGAATGTCTGGTCTTTATACGTCCCTTTGATGTATGTTACTCCTGCAGGCTTGATAATTTCATCAGTGTATGTTCTCAATTTCGTATCAGTTTTGAAAATTTTATTTGGTATTTGTAGGCTTTTGTATTGTTTGAGTAACATTGTTGACAAGGCCGCTCCCGTATCAAACTCCATGCTTACTTGTTTGTTCTCAATTTTTACTGTGGTCATATATTTGTCCGTTATTTCACTTTTGATTAAATTGATATCTCCAATACTGTCGCAACTCGAGTTACTTATAGTGTCCTCGAGTAGATTGGTTTTTAGGTTCCGTTGCAAACAAACTCGTGCTAGATGTCCAATTTTCTTGCATTTCAGGCAGGTAGACTTAATGGCACCACAATCATTAGATCGGTGGTCGTCTTTACCGCATCGGAAACATTTTCCTTTTAAATCTCTTATAGTTAACGGAGATGATGATGGTCGTGATTCGTTATCTCTATTTGTCGATTTTGTAATCTTGTTTACTGTGTCCAAATCTTTATGCATGTCTGCGGATATTTTCATGTTTTCTGATTTTCCCATTTCCATGAATGTAGCAATGTGAACTAGTTTAGTAAAAGGTGGTGTATCTCTTTGTTGAAGAATTTTCGTTCGTATTTCACTGTATTTTAATCCACGAATAAATTGTAGGGCTATGAAACTTTCTGAGGTAGACTTTTGACAGTTGAATTCGCACTTGAATTCGCAGTTCAAGGATTTTTTCTTTAAATCTGAGGCGTATGTTGCTACTGTTTCATCTTCACGTTGTGTATGCGTAATAAATCTGTGTTGTAACGCCCATATACTAGGCTTAGGATCTATGTAGTCGTCTAGAATCTGTGTGAGTTCTATTAAGTTGATATCAATTGGATCCTCCGGAGAACATAAATAACAATATAAATAATAATAACATAACTTTTCATGTAATTCGAGTGATAATGCGGCAAGAAAGGTGTACACTTTAATTTTAGGATCTTTGATTTTATTGAGCAAGAAAAATACAGTTAGTCGTTTGGTAAAATTTGCGAAGGTCTCTTTTTCTTGAAAGGGCTGTAAATTCATTTTTGGCCCGCGTTCATGTTGTGTAATCGTACTCACATGTGATGCCGATGTTTGCAGCGGTGTGATTCGTTGATTTACTCTGTTTTGTAATATGAGAAGTTTCGTCTTTATGATGACACATTTCTCTTCAAAATTGTACCTGGTTTCTATCTCTTGGTCTAATTGTTCGTCTGGTGTTTCTAATTCTATTTCATGTTGTATTTCTTGTTATTTCTGTAACATTTCTTTAAGCGATTGTAGTCTTGACTTTGTTTCTTCGTATGGTAGAGTTTCTTGGGTGTTTACGTAATTTTCAAGCTTTGTAATTAAACCACGCAATGACGCGCGAGTTCTCTTTAATTTTGTTATATCAGTAGTCGACATTCTCGTCGCCAATTTATTAAATACACATTTTCATTATGTAGAAATATATAATTAATAAGCTGTACAATGAAAGATCAATGTCACACGTCGTCAACATGACAGGTCTGGATTCTAGGTGGCCAGTATATAACAACTATCATATGATAAAATAAAATAAATAAGACTATTATTACTTGCATTCGTGTGTACAATATTAATTTAATTTCTAGCAGGTATATATTCGTGTGTTAAATGTATTGGTTAGTTTTGTTAGTTTTCTTGTTTTGCAAAAACCCAAAATTGGGTAAAGGCCTCCTTCAGAGATGACTCATGTGTTTCTGCGTTTGCTATTTGACTCCAATTTGAGCTGGCTGTTCTTAAGACCTCGTCCTCCCATCGTGTCAGTTTTCTACCTCTGTTTCTTTTCCCCTGTTTACCCTTCCATAAGGTTGCTCTTATGGTCCATCGTTGGTCTGTAAGCCTCGCAAAGTGTCCTGACCATTTACATTTTAGCTTTTGTGCATATCTATCATGTATCACTTATAAAATAACCCATTTGCTACCAAATTTAGCTATTTTGAATGTGGCGATTGTCAATCACTCAATCTGCCTAGGCTTTTCTACTATGCAGATGAGTACCACTATTTTACATTAAGCAACTGCCTGTCTGACCTCCATAACCCAGTAACTGGGTAACACGATACGAGTGACACGTGCGGCTGTCATTACTGAGCCAGGTGCTCCGAGGCGATCGTGTTACCCAGTAATGAGGTTGTGGATATCACATATGCAATTGCACCATGTTCTCGCAAATAGTTGGAAAAAAGAGAAGGAAAATTGTGAAATAAAACACCAACTTAACATCCAACCACTTTTGTTATCGTAAATTATAATACTTTCTATCTATTTTATATTCTACGTATTTTTAAAATCCATCCATTGGAATGGAGATAGAATGTTTCGAACTCAGACAGGCGCTTTACTTTGTTTAAATTAGTTCATCACTGCTCACTGCTCTAAAAACGGTGAAGGAAAACATCGTGAGGAAACCGGCATGTCCTAGAACCAAGAACATCCACCAACCCGCACTGGGCCCGTGTGATGGATTATGGCCCATTCCCTCTCTCAAAGAGAGGAGGCCTGTGTCCCAGCAGTGGGAACATTAATAGACTGATGATGATGACGTATTTTTATTATTCATTAGTTCAGAATCTACGTATTAACATTTTATTTAGTACCTACTTCATTTACTCACGTCTTTATGTCAAAGCGGTGTGCCAACTGAAAATCAACGCTAGGTGTCTGACGACCAGCAAATGCTGAGTTGGTAACCCTGTTGATGCGGGCACGTCCAGTGCAGCTCTTCTTGCACCTTGTACTTTTTTTACTGTTCTTCCCTGTGACTTTGTAATTGTTGATGTTATGTTGTTGTGTCTGTGTCGAATAAATGTTTTCTATTCTATTCTTTCTTCTCTAGATCACCTTTAAAAATATTTTATAGAAATTGACAGTAGCATGAAAACATCTACATTAGAAAATAGTGGCCCATGTTTGCCTCAAGACAATATGTTACTGTCTTAAGGCAAACATGGGCCCCCACCATCTTTGTAACATATCTCGCTTTATACAGTCTCCAGCTAACTTAGAAACAATAACATATAATACTGTTTCCCTACATTCTTGATTCATGAAAACAACAATCATATTTATCAAAACATCGTACTGTTTATTCGAATGGCTACTTCTCCGGAAAATGTATAGATATTTACTTAGATATGCATACGAAAAGTTATACGAGGATTTTTTTTGTTGATAAAGCGAATATGGGCGAAATTTCATGTCGATTTTGGAAGTCTGAAGTGAATCTATTTATCATTTGCGCATTGCGAAAAAGCTCGTTCATGAGTTTTATTTAGAACATAACGGGAGATACATCCCTTTCCTTCAGCAAGAGGTGCCTGGCTAGTGGTACTTGGTATAGAGTTGACTGGCTGACCTGCACCCCCTCCGAGCGGCAGGCATTGAAATTGCTCTACTTGACTCTTTATCTACTTTAATTTTACATAGCTTTATCATCATCATATCAGCCGAAAGACGTCCAATGCTGGACGTATGCCTTCCCCAAGCGTCGCCACATTGATCGGTCCCATGCGTATCGGTCTCGCATCCAGTGGATCGCCGCAACCTTCACCAGGTCATCTGTCCAGCTGGTGAAAGCAACGCAATGTCTACCGGTTCGGGGTCGCCACTCCAGAACCTTTTTGCCTCATCGGCCATCCCTTCTGCGAGCAATGTGCCCTGCCCACTGCCACTTAAGTTTGGCAATTCTTCGGGCTATGTAGGTAACCCTGGTTCTCTTGCGGATCTCTACATTTCTGATTCGATCAAGCAAGGAAACTCCAAACACAGCACTCTCCATTGCCCTTTGGGTACATAACTTAAACTTAAACCATATATTTAGTCCGGCCTACCTACCGGTGATTTAGAAAACTATGATATATTCTGTGGCCCCTTTTTTTTTTAGAGCTACCCATTACTCGCCGTCCGCAAGCCGCAAGCAATCGGTTTGCGACTCCCGAAGCCCAGGGCGTCTCCTGTGGTGGCTAGGGGCGTAAGGGCGTCTCCGTTGCGTCTCACTCATGCGTTCTGCCTACTCCTTCGCGGGCATTACTACTTCCCTCTCGCTCCGTAACATGGCCTGAACCTGGGCGGGCCCAGCCGAAACAGCCGTGTCCAGTGAGGACCTGCGTAAGGCGGAAGGTGAGGGCGCCGTGGCACCTCTCTAGCCACTCCTCAAAGTGGGGCCTTATCGCCGCAATTGTGGCGTGCCCAATATTCTGTGCCCCTAAGTTTTCATTTTTGATTATTCAATATCTTTAGAAGCACGAGAAGCCTCAAAAAATTGACAACTTTGACGAATTGACAAATTTGACAACTATCAATTAAAAAATTAAAACATAGAAACTATATATCTTTTTAGGGTTCCGTACCCATAGGGTAAAAACGGGACACTATTACTGAGACTCCGCGATCCGTCTGTCTGTTCGTCTGTCACCAGGCTGTATCTCATGAATCGTTATAGCTAGACAGTTGAAAGTTCACAGATGATGTATTTCTGTTGCCGCTATAACAACAAATACTAAAAACAGAATAAAATAAATATTTAAGTAGGGCTCCATACAACTAACGTGATTTTTTGGCCGAGTTTTGCGATAATGGTACGGAACCTTTCGTGCGCGAGTCCGACTCGCACTTGGCCGGTTGTTTATTCAATTTATGGTATATCTTTTAAAATTGTCAAATACCGGATTAGGAAATAAGCGAGATCCAAACCTCGAATTATGACTTTTTACCAAGGAAATTCAGTTAGCGCTCTCTGTCTGCATTTGCTATTAACTTAAACAAATATAATTTGTCCGGTCTACCTGATATACCCCCGAGAGATGGACATTCAGAATTTGATTTACTTTATACTTTTATTTTGAACCCAAAATCATTCCAGCCAACTGATACCAACAACCCTATCTATATTTTTATTTTTAACATAGTTGCGTTCAGGTTCAGCTTTAACCATTAACACTAATTGGCAACTGTGAACTTGTGCTTTATATACCCCGAACCAGAATCTACCTTACATTGGAAATCATTTAGGAAGAATTGGTTTTTCTAGAATTCTAGATCGATAGCGCCTACGTAACTATTAGGTTTCACATTTTTTATAATTTGATTTTGATGAACATAAAACATTGAATTGGAATATCTTGAAGAGATTTGTCATATTTTTTTATCGTGGATGTACAGAAAAATATGGCTATGGATTTTTGAATTATTATATTAGGTTTGCGTATGAAACAACAATATCACCTGATTTTAATGCAATGATGTTGCACGCTTGCCTAAAAGTAAGATATTCACTCTTGATTTAAAGACGCCCGGGCTAATAGCTTCTAGGGAAAACAGACTTCAGTAGAAAATTTGATTCCTTAGCTGTACGCATGATGAAAGTATTCCCAAAATGTTTAGTGCGTACGGGTAGGATGTCCACCATGTACCGATGGTACATCTTCTTACGTATTGTAGTCCGATGATGAAAGTAGTGAAAAAAAATCAAAACCAGAGAAAAGTTGTACTGTTTGCCATTCCTATTTGATATCGGACATGTATTACTAATTTCATCTCAATCCCGTGTTGCTAATTAAGCCTATAACAAAGGTATAATCCAAATGAATTCCCTAGTAATCCAGACAAAATAATTTTATCAATCAATATATTCAGGTTATTCAATATTCGTAAAATAATCTGATCAGAGTTGATCACAGTAAAATAGTGTCTGTGGTATTCATATATTTTTTTAAACTTTACAGCATAGTAGTGATATATTCGAGGTATAGTCGAGGTGGTACAGTGGCTAAGAATTTGCCTCTCGTTCTTGAGGTCGTGGGTTCAAATCCAGACAAGTACCAATGTAACTCTTTCAGTACATATTATGTACCTTCAAAGTTTATCTTGGACATAGCTGACAACCGTGAAGAAAATATCGTGGAGAAACCTTTTTTTTATTATTTTTCTTTGGGGTGGGGAATCATCCAATGACTTCTCCCGCTCTGGGTGAAGCGGAAGGGCGTGTCAGACTTTTACTGACTAAAACCTACCCGTGTTCCTTCAGTTGCTTGAGCCAGGGCCACGGTAACTCTTATAAATTTATCCGCGACCCAGACAGGCATTGGCCCTAAAAGACCCCGTTTATGCTGACATCTCACTAACACACACTACGCGCCGTTGACTTGGGCCTGGTCCTTATCGGATGGCGAGCTACCCATTACTCGCCATCCGCAAGCCTGCACTTACGGTGGCCAGGAATCGACTTGCGACTCCCGACACCCAGGGCGTCTCCTGCGGTGGCTAAGGGCGTGAGGGCGTCCCCATTGCGTTCACCTCACGCGTTCCGCCTCCTCCTTCGCGAGTATTACTGCTTCGCAGAAGGAGGTGACCTTGTAGTTAACATACGAGTTAGTTTAAAATTTCCAACCTGCATTGAACAAGATTGGTGATTAATGCTCGTGCCTTCTCTGTATGAGAAGAAGCATCTGTCTTACAGCGATACAGTAACAGCCTGGTATTATGAATATTATAAACAGTAGTGGTTGCATGGGTGTAAAAAATGCCGCTGTTGCATTAAGTCCACCTGGACTTAATGCAACAACGGCATTTTTTACGTAAATCTTGGTTGCTACATACAATTTTTTCAAGCTTCCTATCCAGGGTCCTAAGTTATGACGTATATATTCCCCAAAGTTAATACAGTACAGGCCGTGCACCTGCTCCTTCATTGGACCTTCTTTTGGACAGTTTTGCTTGCGAAATATTTTTTGATTTAGATGTCCTATGTAGGTTAAAAAAAAATTCTAACCATCAATTTTTATTTGTAATTTTTTTTTTAACCATCCATGTCGTTTTAGAGGAGTATACAAAAGAAGTGAAAAATATCGTGCTTTTAATTATTTTTTAAAGCAAAATAATACTTTTAGTCATACGAAAAACCCAGTTTCACAAATAATGTACATGAAACAACTTTTAACCTAGCTGTTTCTAAGAAGTATGCTTTAGAAGTAACCGTTTTACACTAAAGCGGAGTAAGGGCCTTAAGCCAACCACATCATTGTCGTCAGCCACCTTTATGGCCAGCACACGTTTGACGTATTTTCGATGGAATTTAAGTCATGACATACGAAAACGCACGAACGGACTCGAATCTCCTAGTATGGGAGCTCGCATTCCGTTTGAGTTAGCTGTACACGCGCCTATAATACCGAAGTCCAAGGTAAACATAACTTTTCGTATACTTTACGTTCTCGTGCATAGCTCATGCAAAATGGTCGCAAAGACTGCTAGCCATCTTGACGAATAACACGTGGTTACGCATATACTGGATAGTATGCACAATCAAATCATATTATTATTTAACATGCGACTTGTCACTATTCAACAACAGCCAACACTATTGGCAGCGTAGTACATATTCAGCCTGTGATGTTTCCACAGCGTGGCCTCAATCCTACTCTCCATGAGAGGGAGTGGGGTATCCACCATACAGGCCCAGTTGATGTTACATGTTTTGGAATGTTTGGTCCTACATGGAGTACTTAGATCATGATGGTATCGTCACGGCGTTTTTGTTCATCGTTTCCTAGAACAAATTTCAAGTTCTTAGGTCAATGGGAAGTAAAAAAAAACTTCGGAACAAAATTGTGTGTGTGACAGAAGATGGACAGACAGATAGACGGTCACACAGATGTACACGTGAGTGACAGCAATAGAGCGTTTGGACCTTTGTGGAGCCTTCGGGTACGGAACCCTAAAAACAGAGATCATCACGAGTTTAATTCCACCGCACACTAATGCTTCTACGAAGAAATTTCATTTGGACTCTCGCTGTGAATAACAAATAAATTTATGAACAGAATTACAATAGAAATTCGATTAATTAAACAAGCAAATTCTAATCCTAAATCCTTTTTAATTAGAGTCGAATTTAGTTTACCATATCCAATTATGTAATTTCGGGATTTTCGTTCCAATATTATTGAGGCAAAATAATAATAAATAATTATGTACAGGCACAGTACATATTAACTCAATGTACAATATTTGGTTGGGTACCTATAGATTTTTGATCGGAATTTCATTATTTTATTGAGTGGTATCAGTTTTAGTGCATTTGTAATCGAAGTTATTGAGTAGGTATTTGTGCTCTTTGATTTAGCGTAATAAATAAAGGATGTGGGTAATAAGTGGTGGCCCAGTGGTAACGACCCCGACTTACGTATCGTAGGTCGTGAGTTCGAACCCAGGCAGGCGCTTTACTTTGTGTAAATTATTTCCTCACCACTGCTCTTAAAACGGTGAAGGAAAATACCGTGAGGAAACCAAAAATTCGAAGACATGTGTAATTCACCAACCCACACTAGGCCCGCGTGGTGGAATAAGGAATAAGGCCTATAACCTCTCTCACAGAGAGGATGCCTGTGTCCCAGCAGTGGGAACATTATAAGGCTGATGATGATAAATACATAAATGACATGCTTTAAGAACTGAGAGAGAGATTCTAAAACGTAAAGTATGAAAGACATGACATAAAAAAAAGGTCTAACGAACTTAAAATCTTACAGCAGTGGGAAAATTATAAGGCTGATGATGATGATGAATACATAAATGACATGCTTTAAGAACTGAGAGAGAGATTCTAAAACGTAAAGTATGAAAGACATGACATCAAAGAAGGTGTAACGAACTTAAAATCTTCCAGCAGTGGGAACATTATAAGGCTGATGATGATGATGAATACATAAATGACATGCTTTAAGAACTGAGAGAGAGATGCTAAAACGTAAAGTATGAAAGGCATGACATCAAAAAAAGGTGTAACGAACTTAAAATCTTCATGAAAATAACAATCAAAGGCGAGCTTGAGATCAACACTAATTATCAAAACGAATATTTCTAATGAAATTAAAAATATTTTTGTGTTGGTAGCAAGCGCGAGCCAATCTATACAAAAAAAAAATCTCAGCAGGTACTGCTCCGATTTCAAAACTCATTACTTATACAAAGCTACTCTATCGTTGAAATGCTCGGATCCTTTGTATAATATATGGGCTAAGAAAAGGGAATCGCGGGCAAAAAGCTAGCACCTAATAAAGAAATCTCGATGTTTTGTCAAGTCATAAAAAAAACTGTAACAGAGGCTAATCGCTAGTTTTCAAATAAAAACAAATGTATTTTGACAATATTGCAAACGTAGTGGTCAACTGTTCTTTTAAGGTGAAGATGTGACAATATTAAACACTAGCATCTGCCAGTGGCTTCGCCCGCATGAATGTCGAAAATTATCCCAAGGAAACATTCCCGGGATAAAAAGTATCCTATGTGCTATTCCAGACTATAGTCTATCTTTGTGCCAAATTTTATCCAGATACGTTCAGTAGTTTTAGTTTGAAAGACTAAAAAACATACAAATACACACACTTACAAACTTTCACTTTTACATATCTATACTAATAATATATATATATATATATATATATATATATATATCTATACTATTATATATAATTATAAAGCTGAAGAGTTTGTTTGTTTGTTTGAACGCGCTAATCTCAGGAACTACTGGTTGTAATTGAAAAAATATTTTTGTGTTGGATACTCCATTTATCGAGGAAGGTTATAGGCTATATACATTCATGTACATAGGGTAGGTAGGGTAGGGTAGGTAGGGTAGATGGGTAGGTAACTAGCCAGTTGACGGGAGCGAAGCCGCGTGGGACAGCTAGTATTATTATAAAGCTGAAGAGTTTGTTTGTTTGAACGCGCTAATATCTGGAACTAAAGGTTGGAATTGAAAAAATATTTTGTGTTGGATAGTCCATTTAACGATGAAGGTTATAAACTATATAACATTACGCTACGACCAATAGAAGCGGAGCATTAATGAAAATTGTTGCAAAAATGGGCAAATTATTCTTTTTTGAGAGCTTCCGTAAACGGTTTAAGTTACGCAACAATCATATATGTAGGGTTGATGGGTAGGTATGTAGCCAGTTGAAGCCGCGAGGGACAGCTAGTATGAATATATATAAAATTAATGTGAAGATCTTTATTCTGTCAGTGACTTCACCCACGTGACAGTCGGCAATTATTTCAAGAGAATGTATTCCCGGGATTAAAAGTATCTCAAATCCTTCTCCAAAGTCCTGTTAATCTTTGTACCAAAAGTCGACACAATCAGTTTAAAGGTTTAGACGTTAAAACGTAACAAACGAACAGACTGAACAGAGTTACTTTCTTATTTATAATATTAGTATGAATTAGCTAATACTATTAAGCTCATAAGCAATAATACTCCACCATCTCCCATAAAAACAGGCATGAAAAATAATACTAACGTTATCCACTATTACGATCGTCAGTCAGTACTAAAGTTGACGTTAGACGCTCTATCAAAATAATTAGGTGACCTCTTTAAGACGGCTTCCGGGACGCTCTGGGGGCTAATTTGTCTTCTTAGCGAGACGAACGCCCTTGACAAGTTGCTCCGGGGACTGTTATCAGTTTGACTGACATTACCGTGGCGGAGTAGTTGTGTAGAATGTTCGTTTTGGGATGATTTAGAGAATTTGATAACTTATATCAAAGTTCATGCTTGAGGTTATAACAAAATTCGTTGGAATCTGTCAATGGTAATGTGACTCCAGACAAAGTGTAAAACTATCATAGAAGGTGTTGGAAATGCCAAAATTTAAGGGACTGATCATGTAACATTTTGATAACGCTTGACATTTTTATATATATTCATTCGATCATGCATGGAGTACTGCTCTCATTTTTGGCACGAATCTGCCAAGTAACAGCTGGATGCACGTGAGTCGATCGAAAAACGGGCTAAGCGGCTCGCCAATGAAGTACTGGTCGAATCAAGGCTTCATAACCTCGAACATCGGAGCCAGCCTGTCGATTTTTAATCGAGTGTGCGTTGGAATTGCATGAACTAATTCCTCCTACCCCGTTCCATCATCGGACTACAAGACGTACGGCGATGCGTCATCGGTACATAGTGGATATCCCACCCATACGCACCAAATGTTTTGGGAATACTTTAATTATGCATACAGCAAAGGAGTGGAATTCCCTGCCTGAGTCTGTCAAACTGGGACAACATGGAGTCATTAAGTCAAGAGTGAATAGGTTTCTTCTAGGCAAGCGTGCTTCATCGTCGACTACATCATCGCTTACCATCAGGTGAGATAGTGGTCAAGCGCAAGACTAACAACAATAAAAAAATAAATTAAAACAAAAATCATTCTTCTTTGTTGATAGAATACCACCTGTCTTGTATCACTTAAAGTCAATAGAGAGAATGGGTTAATTTTAAGAAAGCGTGGTTAACCACAATCAGGTGAGATGAAATACGAGTCTATAAATAATGATAAAAAAATGTCTTCAGTAAAGTTGTAACGGGCTTAACTCCCAGGTGTGGTTCCTTCGGGAGTCGCGAGCAGATTCCCGGCCACCGTAGGCGCGGGCTTGCGGACGGCGAGTAATGGGTAGCTCGCCGTCCGATAAGGACCAGGCCCGAGTCGACGGCGCGTTGTATTCCACGCGCGCCTCAAAGAGATGTCAGCAGAACTGACGGGGTCCGCGAGGACCGATGCCTGTCTGGGTCGCGGATAAATTTGAAAAAGAGTTACCGCGGCCCTGGCTCAAGCAACCGAAGGAACGTGGGTGGGTTTTAGTCAGTAAAAGTCTGACACGCCCTCCCGCCTCACCGAGAGCGGGAGAAGTCATTGGAGGATTTCCCATCCAAAAAAAAAAAAAAAAGTTGTGACTGTTCTAGATTACCCTAGGCAGATTAAATTTACGTTTTCCCTAAAATGTGCATTTAGAAGAGGAACAGTGCCCCTACATCCGCACTGCTCTCTAAGATTCGGCTGGTCCTGACTGGTCATCTTCTCACCAACGATGTAGTGAATTCTAATTTTGTTTTGCTTTGAAATTCACAGGTATAAACTAATAATATAACGAGATAAAATTGTTACGAGTAGTTTGCAGAAAATATCTAAATCTATGCAAATACCGATGTGAGTATGTAAATCCTTTCACTAATTGAAGTTTCAATTAGTGAAAGGCTGAGCCTCTGATACTCAAACAGATAGTTATGTCTGAGTATCAGAGGCTAAGCTAAACTTTGTATCCCGGAACCATACACGGGTTCTGTGAAACAGGTCTCAGGAGCAAATCCGCGCCAACAATTTAATATTTTCTAAAAATAATAATAGATCTCGAATAGAGGATATTTTTTCTCTTCATCTCCTTAGAGTCGATGATGTCTTTTATTTTTGTTGTAATTAGGAGAATCCGTAAAAAGAAAAACACACCTGACCTACATTGTATAACTAAAATTAGAAAATAAACTGGCTGCCTACGTATTTTCGGAAGGCCTTATTTAATGTGAACCCACCTTGAATTGGAAAACCTGAACTTATTTTTATACAAATCTAATTCTAGAACACACAGTTTTTAGACCGAGCTTTTATTTGAAATACCGTTCTTTTTTTTTCTGGAGCAATTTCAAAAGCCTGCTTCATTAAGGAAGTCATAGGCAACTCCAAAAAAAAAACGGATTATGGAGTTATTATAGAATTTTGTAAAAAAAATATTTATTAATGTGGAAGGTATATTTTTTTTTTGAGAACTACCTACAATGTCCTTTTTTTCCGTACGCAGGAGCAGATTTTAAACTATAAGTGCACCTTGCCGATACACCTTTTATATAAACAGGCTTCTGTCCAGACCTTTATCATTGTATTTCACGCCACCCATAATCATCATCATCAGCCTATAGCAGTCCACTGCAGACATAGGCCTCTCCAATCGCACGCCATTTGCTTCGATCTTCGGCAACTCTTATCCAGCTGCTACCAGCCACCCTGCGAAGATCGTCACTCCACCGAGCCTGAGGGCGTTAACCTTACGTTTACCAGTTTGCGGTCTCCACTCAAGACACGTCTACTCCAACGGTCATCGGTTCTACGGCTTATATGGCCGGCCAATTGCCACTTCAGCTTGCTTATTCTGTGAGCTATGTCGTCAACTTTGGTTTTCTGCCGAATCACCTCGTTTCGGATTTGATCTCTTAGAGAGACTCCGATCATAGGCTCTTTCCATAGCTCGCTGAGCGACATTAAATTGATACACCAGCCGTATCGGGAGTGTCCACGTTTTCGCCCCGTAGGTCATAGCAGGTAGGACGCACTGGTTGAAGACTTTGGTCTTCAAGCTCTGTGGAATACGTGACGAGAAGACTTGACGTAGTTTACCAAATGCCGCCCAGCCCAGCTGTATTCTTCTATTAGCCTCCTTCTCAAAGTTGTTCTTACCAAACTGCAGAGTTTGCCCGAGGTAAACGTATTCTTGAACAACTTTGAGAGCACCGCCATTGACCACAATCGATTTCGGAATGATGTGTGTATTGAACATAACCTGGGTTTTGTCCAAGTTCATCCGGAGACCGATGCGCGACACGCCACCCAAAAGTAATAATTCCAAAATCATTTGCGATACGACCAATGTCTAGCTTTATTAACTCCAATATAATAATATCCATCGAAACACAAAGAATATAGAATAGATTTTATCTTATTGACAGCACGTGAACACACGACGTCAATAAGAATTTCATTGGTATGCGAAAGAATAAGTATCGATACTCGGTTATTGCTTAGAAAAATAAATATATTTGTATCAGAGGATATTTTCAGAAAATATAATATTATTGCTCTTAAGAATAATGTTTGTTATTTTTATTCTGGAATTGTTATTTTTGGGCCTCGTTTCGTTTAACCCTTCTAAACAAACGTTATTGGTGTTTTAGAGAATATTAGTATTGCTTTGTTTATTTTTCTTTTCGAATCCATTAAATAAAAAGTTTTGAAAGAAACAAAGTAAATAGGCATTTGTCGTCGGTGAATAATTAGAATGCCTTATACTTTCACTGTGCGCACAGCTAAGGAGTGGAATTCCTTGCCGGAGTCTTTGTTTCCTGATAGCTACAACCTTGTGGTCTTAAAGTCAAGAGTGAATAGGTTACATCAAGGAAAGCGTGCTTCACCGTAGACCACATCATCGCTTAAAATCAGGCGAGACAGTGGTCAAACGCGAGCCTATTGTTGAATAAATAAATAAAATTAAACAAATACAATAATGGCATGCAAAAAAAATATTCATAATTATTGGTCTATCTAGGGTGATTTGCCCATAGTCTTTTCTGTCAACGAGTTTTTATGTTCAACACGTGTTTTTTATTAATGATATTGCCACCATCACGTATGCTTAAGTTATAAATTCCACCTTTGTACATTTGTGCATGAACTGAACTATATAAATAAAGATCGCACTTGATGATATGATTTGGCCGAAGATAGAACTGGCTTAGTTAAAAGTTATCTACTCTATCAAGACTGAAAGACCCCTATGTTATAGCTTCTAGAAAACATTGACGCTGGTCAAAAAAATCAGTTTTAAAGTACTTAGTGAAGCCTTAATTTAGGCATGTTAATATCTAAAAAATAAGTGTTTTAATATTTGTAATATCTTAGTAATCTCATTTCTGGTAGCCTTAAATAAAACCGTAGACTCAAGTTTACTATATATTTTGTAAACAACTCAGGCATTTAATCTTACCTTTAAAAACATCTTTCAGTGACTAAATAAGTGTATTATAATATTATTTGTAATCTCATTTCTGCAAACCGTAAAACATCAAGATAAAACCGTAGACTTAAGTCAAGTTTACGGTTATTTTGTTACATTTTATATCTCAGCTTTAAGAAACGGTCAATGATTGTGTTTTCATAGAATTTTTTTAATACTCATTTTTGTTTTTTTATGATCCTCGTTAATTTTGATCTTGTGGTGGTCATAACTCATGAAACGATCGTGAAGTTCGGAGTTCCTTTATGGCTTTTGCGATTCTTATTTAAGATGTTCTTTTTATTTTTAACTAGCTGTGCCCGTGGCTTCACACCCGTCAATCGACCTTAACTACTTACCTAGACCTATCTAACTTACCTACCTACCCTTTTTACCTTGCTACCCACCAATTTTTTTTCGTATGTCATTCTTCCGCGGAGAATCTTAACACCGCCATTCAGACAATTGCGTCACATGCACAACGCCATCTATTGAATATGGAGTTCAACTGTCCGAGTATCTAAATTGTGTGTTTTGTGATATTTTACTTCTTGAATACTTTATATTCATTTAACTTTTGATAGAGTGAACTTATTGCGATGAAACAAAAATTAAGTAATACTTTAAGTTACGCACAATGTTTATGTGTAAAACTTACCTCCAATGGTTTCGTACATTTTACGTGATACGTGCACAAGACAAACAGATAAACAGACAAAAATGCTGGACATGGGTTCTGTTGGTCATCCTTTAACACCCTGGCTACTTTCTTGGAAATATTTTCAATGTTCAACACAACAACTTTTCTACAGGTTTTTTTAAGAATATTGTTTGATTAATGATGATGGTGATAGGTGCGCGTTTAGCCACTATCTCACATGATGGTTAGCTATGATGTGCTCGACAATGGAACATGCTTGTCTAGAAGTAACTTATTCACTCTTACCTAGACTCCAAGAGAATTATATACATTCTTACTAAGTATTCTGTCACCGAATAACTGGGTTCTGGCAATTTTATTCAACTGTCAAATAATGTAGTTAGGTTAACCTCAAAACGAAACTAAACACGGCGTCGAAAAATTCCTCCCCATCGCTATCGACTGTTGGCTGGAGGCATTGCCACTTTGTATGGCAATACCTTGTGGCCAAGGTAAAAAATTGCCCTTTGCTTACGGTTAGTGACAATAATACATTGAGATAAATCTATAAACAACATGAGCAGAAAAATAAATATAAATAATTATTATTTAGAACTGAAAATCTATAAATCAGTTTTAATTATTTGAATTATGTAACAGCAAGAACGCTAACTTCATTATTTTTCAATTTATCAAATACATTTTCATATTTTGCTAAGATCTTATTAGTTCAGCAACACCACTGTCTTATAAATAACTTAACATTTGTTTTCATTAATCGAGAAATCTTAATGAAACCTACCATGAATTATTAATTTAATTTATCATCACAATCACATTACAAACTCTTGGCAACAGCTTAAAGATCATGCTCAAAAAAAAACGCACTGTTTTCACTGCGCAACAATGCAAATGTACTCGTATTTACTTGTAGACATCATATCGAGGCATGTGAGTGGAAACGCTCCGAGGATGCCCTATAAGGACACACATAGAGCTTAGATTTATTTTTTCTCAGAAAGGACTTGTGCATAACAGGCGTGCGGCGTGCGAACGAGCAAAAGTAGTACGAGTATGTAAGGATCGAAGCAGGTGGCGTATGTATGCACAAAGATGTTGGCCTGCACCCTAATTGCTGCATACACTAAATCACAGTTTCCATCACAATCGAAAAGAGTTCGTAATCCATTGCTTGATGTATAAATATGTTTAGAAATCCTTATTATCGACAGTGTAAAACAAGCAATAAATACTGTTGAATTGATGATGTCTTAATTAATTATAAAAATCCGTCAAGTGGTTTGAAAGATACGAGGTAATAAAGAATATTACATACATACAAACATAAACATACATACAAGATACGCGCGAAAAACATAACCCTTTCCTTGCAGCCGGGTAAAAAGAATCATATTTTTATACTTAAGTACACTTCACTTAAACTTAAAAGAAACAACAAAAAGCTTACTCATTAAGTTTGAGCAGCAAGGACGTTTTGTTTCCCCGAGCAAGACAAGCAGATTTTCAAGCTGGTTGCTTTCAAAAGAATCATCGTGAATAAATAACTATTCCTCCATTAGCTTGCTTCTCCAGCTTGTGAGCACAACAATAGACATTTCCTTCATTTAACTCTTATTGCTTTTTAATGTACGAAGAAATGCCAATTAAAAATGATTGTGCAGTATCCTTTATGATGGTTTAAGTGCTTTTGAACTTAGGAGTTGTTTTCAATAATGGACCGTCAGTAAAAAAACTTTTTCCTACTGCCAGCTGGAGGAATATTTTGCCCTATGCTTGGGTTTGGAATATGCTAATGTATTTTAAAGTCGTCGTCACGAGAAGCTATACATTTTGTAAATAAAGAACTTCTACTAAGTTCATCATCATCATTTCAGCCGAAAGACGTCCACTGCTGGACATAGGCCTCCCCCAAGCGTCGGTCGCCACATTGACTGGTCCCGTGCGACTCGCAACCAGCGGATCCCCGCAACCTTCACCAGGTCATCGGTCCACCTAGTGGGAGGCTTTCCAACGCATCGCCTTACGGTTCGCGGTCACCATTCCAGAATTTTCAGCCTCATCGGCCATCCGTTCTGCGAGCAATGTGCCCTGCCCACTGACACTTAAGTTTCGCAATTCTTCGGGCTATGTCGGTAACTTTGGTTCGCCTGCGGATATCCTCATTCCTGATGCGATCACGCAAGGAAACTCCGAGCATAGCCCACTCCATTGCCCTTTGGGTGACTTTAAGCTTTCTCATAAGGACCATTGTGAGCGACCACGTCTCGGTCCCATAGGTGATCACTGGCAACACACATTGGTCATAGATTTTTGTCTTGAGACACTGCGGTAAATTGGACGAGAATTTATACTAAGTTTCGTAGCTACAATTCAATAACAATAAATAATCCCAAATTCAATAAACTCAAAATAACATACGTGTAGTACGAAATTAACGAGCAATTTCACTTGGTCGGGTAATATTTTAGCGATATAAAGCGCTGTCGTTTAGTGTTTTGAGGTACTGGAATGCATCTGTGTGTTAGAACGCGAATGTGTATTTACAAAATTTATAGCCTCTCGTGACGGGGACTTTAGTAGACCTCATTGCAACCATCATCGTCTGTCTAACCTTGCATTTCAATTATGTTAGCGTCAGCTTCCAGTGTAAGTATATGAGTTGGTATTATATCACAAGAAGCGACTGCCTATCTGAATTCTACAAACCAGTATTTTGGTAACACGATGCTCTTCGTAAGACTGGTACCAGATTTTTTCTGGCGTAACGACTGTCAAAGATCTTCAAATGATAGCCCGGATCAACAGCTTAACGTGCTTTCTGAAGCTTGGAGGAGTATCGGTATGAAAAGGATGGTATCTACGGAACGGCCTTGATTTTTTATGTAGCTTAACTAAATACTGTTAGCTAGTATTTATATGTTAAGTGTGTGTGTGTGTTTTTATATTTAGTATTTTTTTTTTCGTCTTCCAGTCAGTTATTAAAAATTAACCGAATTTATTATAGTCAACATAGCCAAGCGCGAGCCTATAAAAAAAAAACAACAAAAAAACCGATCCCAACGAAATGATTGAGGTCAGAGAAAGTTTTAAGACCAACGACTGATCGACACATCTCTTATTCGTCTAATTCAACACCAAAATGTTACACAAGACTCAATGTGCAAAATATATCCCAATTCCTTTGAAAACCTTCATCTATCCCAAAAAATACGGCTGCCAAAGGACTAATCTAACTAAATAAAATACCTAAATCTTATTACAGCACATAAATACATTCAAAAAGAAAGATTTATACCGTCCTTTTGCGAAACAGACGCCCTTGAAGACCGGATAACCGTTAACACAGCTAGACCCGACTTATGATTGGAAATGGCTTTCAATCGAGAAAAAAAACTGAAATGGTATGATCTCAGGCCGAAGCGCGAAAACTCCTTGGGAATAGAAACTCATTTATATTTTTTACGACTGTCCAGGACATTGCCATAGCTGAGTCTGTGTGTTTTTAATGATAGATGGCAGATAATTTATTGAATCGACGGAGATTGGAAATCTATTTTTGTTTCTGGAGATGTTCCAATGTCTTTTACTGATGGCGTTGAACTTACTATACGTATTAATAATATATTTTATAGATCAATGGTATGTTCTGCAGGTATCTCATATACGTTTGATGGTTGCTACCATTGACATACATTCAAATGCTGGTGATTTAGAACTAAAGTTCGCTACAGCGCTAAAATATTTATGTTGTCTAGTCAAACTATTAAAACATGCAGCGCTAGATCGCTTATAGAGTTTAGTCAACTCGCGATCAAAAAATCGTAAGTGCTATGAAATTCATAGCGCTTACCGTTTCGTTCAACATACTTTAAAGTAAGGTGTACGGATTGCGGATACAGTTTAGTCGAACAGAATGAGTATTTGGATCGCCAAATAGAGTTTTTCGAGACATTAGCACAAAGCTCGCAGAATCATACAATGACCAGAGGGCTGGCCATTTCTTCGGCCAGAGAATCAGCATTGCCATCCAACGTGGCAATGCTACCAGCGTTCTGGCCACATTTCCCATTGATATCGATGTGGACAAAATTTTTGATGAACAATGAGCCCTTTTCCCTCTTCCCTTTGTGTATAGCCTTGTTTTTATTGCCCCCAAGCGTCACCACATTGATCGGTTCCGAGCGTCTTGCATCCAGTAGATGCTCGCAACCTTCACCAGGTCATCGGTCCACCTGGTGGGAGGCCTTCCAACGCAACGTCTCCGGTTCGCGGTCGCCACTCCAGAACTTTTCTGCCCCATCGGCCATCCGTACCCTGCCCACTGCTGCTTAAGTTTGGCAATTCTTTGGGCTATGTCAGTAACCCTGGTTCACTTGCGGTTTTCTAGATTTCTGATTCGATCACGCAAGGAAACTGCGAGCATAGTCCTCTTCATTGCCCATTGCCATTACGAGAATACGCGCACGTTAATAAGGCCATCGTTTGAATCCCAAATTATAATAAGAACGTAGGTACCTTTGTGTGGAAACCAAAATCGACAAGCAGGAAGGTTTTGACTTATATAATTAATAACTTCACACATATTTTCAAACAGAAAATCCTATAAGAAAAAGATACCTTCACGTTTTCCTCATCCACGCGGAAGTTATTAAGTCACTAATCTTTTAAAATAAGACTTTTCGGACCAACGTGAAAATATCCTTCCTCCTACATCGAAAACGTCTGCGTACTTCTCGTTGTCCTTAAGTGAGGATGAGAACTGTCGGCCCTTATATCCAATGTATGAGTGTTTTTCATTTATTTGCCCACTCAATCACTCAGGACAAGTTGACAGCTTGAATTGAGTGGACGAGATTGTCCCCAATTTATTAAATTAAGTATGTAGTTTATTACGATAATGAATTCTGAAGGGAAGCGAAGATTCTTGGTGTGCGAAGACTGATAGTGCTGACGGAGAGATTATTATAAAATATTGTTGTAAGTCCTGCTGAAAGATACCTCTTGGCGAAGAAGTTGTGTGATAGATTTTCGAGATGGAATGTGCCATAAATAGTTTTAACTAAGATTATGATAATTTCGGTTGCAAAATATCAGTTTACTAGCCGAGGCCCGCTGCTCCACTCTCGTGGAATTAGTAATTCCGGCAACAACTTTACAATTAATGTAGCATATCATATTTATATTATGTTATTGGGATTTACAAGCTATATTACCTAAAAGTATCATCTAAATCCAGTGGCGTAGCGTGTAAAATTGTTTGGGGGCCCTTATGAAGGGTAAATCTGTCACTTTTTCCAAATTTTTTACAAACAATTCAAATTCTTAGTCTACTGTTCGCGTGACCAGAGGGCTGGCCTTTTCTTCAGCCAGAGAATCAGAGTTGCCATTCAACGTGGCAACGCTGCCAGCATTCTGGACACGTTTCCCATTGATATTGATGTGGATGAATTTGTTGATGCGCAATGAGCCCCTTTTCCTCTCCCTTTTGTATGTAAGTTTGTTTTGTTATCAGGCATAAGATTAGAAATATTCAAATTAAAAATACATACTTCTTGCCTTTTTTCGGCAAAGTGATTTATTAAATCTTTTATAGCTGATGATGAATTTAGGTTTTCTAAAGTTTCTGCCTCTATGGACAATAGTGACAGGTCTGACAGACGTTCATGTCCCATCGAAGTTCTTAGGTATTTTTTTATCAGTTTTAATTTTTGCTTTCGCACGTCCAGGGGTCCGACGGGGTCCCCCCCGTGGCCCGGGGACTCAGTATAATTGATACGGCAGATACGGCGGTAGCTACGCCCCTGTCTAAATCTGTAGTTTTTTCGTGAAACAGTTACAAACTTTTATATTTACTTTCATAATAGGATTACTTTTATAGTTTTAATTTTATGTCTGACCATCTTCTTGTCACAAACATTTCATCAAGTACTTTTTAAAGTTGGAATTATAGTAACTGCATAATGATTTCATCTAATTAATATGATCCTCGTCTTCTCCACTTACACCAGATTTTACTTCTAAACCCCAAGTCACTGGGACCGTCAACATTTGGCCATTTATTTTTCGTAAATTTTAAAGCAACTTCCATTTTATATGTCTGTAAGTCCAGCCCGGTCCACCGGAGGCTTAGCCAAGATTTGGACCAAAGCTATAAACCAAATTTTATCCCGATCCTTTGAGAAAATAAGGCTTCCATTTCGCGGGTGAATTTCTTTATGTCTAATATTTTCTACCTTATGGTGCTGTGAACTGGACTTAGGAAGTTAAGCTGTAGGAAAAGGGGAAAACAGACCGGTATTAGTGGACGTCTTTTGTGTTTGTGGGTGTACGTCTTTATCAAAGGAATTTGTTGTCTGTTCAAATACTGTGTTTTATCGGGTTCACGGATTTTTTCAACCTGTACTTTAGCAAATCTGTAAATCATATTCCAATATTAAAGACTATTCAAATTATTGAAACTGATTAATTTGGTGGGTGGTAAAACATTAAACGTACCTACAATGTGGTGGCATTCACGAAAAACAGGCAGAATATTGAACAGATCGGATTGTTGACATAACATTTTAGATAAAGTGCGCCAATACCTTACTTTCAAGAATAATGCGCAAAATGTCTATAGGCGAAAACCATACCAATTTCCATTGGTACGTTATAACCCACATACCTTAGAAAAAAAAGAAAGAAAACATTTGTTTGGCACACCACAGCACACACACAAAATAAAATAAAAAAGTGACAGGTGACAATCTTGAAAATAACATAGTGTTTGCCATAAACACAGATAAACACAAAGCATAATCTCCTTAAACTATTAAAACTCTTAAAGAAAATCCTTTTACAAAAAGATTGCAACAGCATTTAAAAAAACCGGCCATGTGCGAGTCGGACTCGCGCATGAATGGTTCCGTACCGTCATCGCAATAAAACGGCAAAAAATCACATTTGTTGTATGGGAGCCCCACTTAAATATTTATTATATTCTGATTTAGTATTTGTTGTTATAGCGACCACAGAAATACATCATCTGTGAAAATTACAACTGTCTAGCTATCACCGTTGATGAGATTCAGCCTGGTGACAAATGGACAGACAGACAGACGGACCGCGGCGTCTTAGTAATAGGATCCCCTTTTTAGCCTTTGTTTACGGAACCCTAAAAATAATAAAAATGCAACCCAATTCATTACCCAGAACACACACGACTTGCAACATTAACATTCAGTTTAAAGTCAAAGTCAAAGTCAAAGTCAAAGCACTTTATTTCAAGTAGGCCAGTTACAGGCACTTTTGAATTGTCAAAAGACAAAATAAAACATTACAAAATTATGGTGCTACAGTCCCAGTCACAAGACATAATAACTGTGAAAGTACCGTAGATGCCCATTCCAAGGGGTAGATCTCTATGGAGAAGAACGGGCAAGAAACTCCTAACTCTAAAAATTAATGTCGTACATAATTTTGAAAGCGCCGACTGCAGAACTAAATTTCCTGCTACTGAATCAAATTCTTGCTCTAGATGCGAACTTCATGCATTTACATACATAGTATTTCCTCTTTCGCCACTCGAGATTTCGGCGAACCACGTCTTTCGTAATTGTTGTGGAAATTCTGACAATTGTAGAGCTGTTGTGTCTTTTGTAGATGCTTTGTCAGTTTCATTGTCATAATATTTCGTCTATGTTCCTCAACAGGGTTTATATCCCATTCAGTTTAAGGGACCTCCACTCGATGCGGATGTCTAAAACTATAATCTAAATCTCACTATTTTTCTCTATTAATTAGTCTAATTTTTACAAAGCTTTTCAATCATCTTTATAGCCCTTTGCTAAGAATAGTTACAGCACTGATAACAACATTTGTGCCACATGTTAAATTTACTGTTGTTAGACATTTTTTTTATTAGGTATTTTGTTTTTTTTTTACCATTGTATAGATTCTTTTACCTATTGTTTTGTGAATGTGTGAACATTGTAGGATTTCTAGATGATTGTTAACATTTGTTTTTGTCACTTTTGATTTCGTTTTACATTTTTTTTTGTTTTTTTTTTTTAATTTCTTACGACTTATTGTCGGGCTTACGTTGTCCCCCCATATCCAAGTACTAATGCTGTAACATGGAAATATTGTAAAACCAAACAATTTTTAAAAGAGTAACCATGGAGTTTCTTGCCGGTTCTTCTTCGTAGGAAACGACTAACCCGCACCGTGCACCTTTTGTCGACATTTTATAAGTGCCCATGTAGGCCTATGTAAAATAAAAATAAATGATTTTGATTTTTGATTTTGACTCTATTGCCTTGACAACGGTTAGCAACCCTCAATTAATAAAAATAAATAACAAGTTAGAACTGTCAATTAATGACTTGGGCTAGGCCTTTGACCAGCAGTAGGACTGAAATGGCTAGACAAAAAAACTGCTAATTTGCTGATTCGACATGGAGTCAAGTTGGAGGTAATGTCTTGAAATGTATTAGTAAGTCTTAAGTTACGAGTTAGAGAGTTTGATCACTATAAATCTGGTCGTCGATGGATCACGCTTTCTTAAGCAACCATCTTATTGTCGTCATAAATTCACAGTGCCATACTCTACAAGAGTATTACTGAGAATAATCTAGTGCAAACTTGATGGCATTGGTGGCCCAGTGGTAGCGGCCGCGCCATACAAGTTGTAGGTCGCGAGTTCGAACCCAGGCAGGCGCTTTATTTTGTGTAAATTAGTCTCTCAAAACGGTGAAGGAAAACATCGTGAGGAAACCGGCTAGAACCAAAAATTCGAAGACATATGACATCCACCAACCCGCACTGGGCCCGCGTGGTGGATAACGGCCCATTCCCTCTCAAAGAAAGGAGGCCTGTGTCCCAGCAGTGAGAACATTAATAGGCTGATAATGATGATGATGATGAAACTTGCACAGCAGCAAAATAACGACTATATATATATATTAGGCTATAATGAAGTCCCATCTGAATACTCTTCGTAATTTCAGGTTCAATATTAGAGTCTTTATACCATACGTTTTGATTCCGGCTCCATTCACAGCGTATAATTTATATTTGCTGTCCTGGTAGTTCTGGTTCTTCTTTTTGGGTGGTATGACGGACACGTTCGCTCCTGTGTCGACTAGGAAGTTCAAACCGGTGTTACTGTCCGTCACACAAAGGCGGATGGCTGGTTGCACGGAGCAGATTTCCGCCTTATCCTGCTCCGTCTTTAGTTTCCCGCTTTTTTCCATGCACATGGTTTTACACATTTCTGCGCTTTTTCTGCGTAACGGAAATGGTAGAAACACAGCCAATCTGGATCTTCTTCTGAACGGCGTGCTCACGAGGTGCTTCTGCCTCGGGCATGTGCTGTTTGCTGATAACGGTTCCTGCTGGGTGATCGGTTTCTGCTGTATCGGTTTTCCATTTCTTCGAAACGTGCGCTTAACTTCGCTATTTCTTGTAAAATGGTCTTCTCTGATTCGCTTGAAGACAACGTTGCGGGCTGCTGTGATACTGCTGCCACTAATCCAGCTTTGGTAACTTCATTGATTTCGTCGGCGATAGTGGCTACCTTGTCTAGATCCTTTGCTTCAGTAACTGTGATTACAGCGCGTACTGTTGCTGGTAGATGATTCTGCCATAAAACCTTTAATGTGCCGTCCGTCATTTTGTCTCGCGCGAGGACTTTCATTTTCGCCAGTAATTGTGATGGCTTCTGGTCTCCCAATTCCATTTCGTTTATTAATCTGTCTATCTGCTTTGTTTGTGAGTCTTCATATATCTTTAATAATTTATATTTCAAGGCCTCGTATCTGCCTGTTTCTGGGGGATTTGCCAAAAAATCTGCTATCTGGTCTATGGTGTCGCCGTTTAGTTTTGACACCACCAGGTCGAATTTTGAGTAGTCTCCTAATTTCTGCTGTGCCAGAGTCGCTTCTGTCCTGATGAACCATACTCGAGGTTGTTCTGTCCATAATTCAGAAATCCTTGCTGCCATCGATAACGCTGCTGTTTCTGGAACCACCGTCGGAGTTGTAGTCGTCATCTTGCCGTATTTGTCTTGATTTCAAATTATAAAGTTCTTTCACAGGGGTCACCACTTTTGTATGTCTCTCTTAATTATCACGTGAAATTAAACTTGGCCTTGAGAGGTAAAACTTTATGTCTTTATTTCCACGACTTCTTATGACTAAACACAATACAGCATAATATATGACTATCTCTAACACAGTCTAGGAGAGTACTGCCGGCCCCCTCCGTGCGGTCCCGGCCGGCAAGCCTAAAATGCCACATCAACAATTATGTGCAACATTGTGTCACTACAAACTTAATCAATGTACACTAATAAGTACAGACCATTTGCTATGCAAATATGGGCGAATTCCACCAACGAAACTGAACATGATCAGCAACCTTAACCACATTCCAGTGCTGTCAGTATCATCATTGTTGTGGAATATTGGCATTGACAACATTGAAATTGGTTTAGATGTATCAGCATAACGAAATCACGTTCAGCATTATTTGCTAAATTCTCTCTAATATTAAAGCTATTATTAATGAATAACAACAGTCATAATTATTCAAATTAGGGTAAGAATTCAAAATGGTATTTGAACGTCAAAAATCACATAAAACAATTCCCCAAAACAAAATGATTGCTGACAGAGTGGACTGTCCGTATCATAGATTTAGAATTTTATCTATGGTCCGTATATAGTTCACTGCTGTCAGTTACATGTGTCACCGTATCGTGTTGTTTACTAATACTTAGTTTTAATGCATTTTGTTACTAACCCTATATGAGTCTTCGATCGAAATAAAGTTTTTGAATTGAATTGAATTGAAAACGCCCGCAAGAAATGGAGACGACTATTTCTTACTGGTTTGGATGGGAAGAAGTGGCACAACAAACTCCCCAGCAATGTTTGATACTAACATTGAATTATGTTTCACTATTTGTAGGTTGCAAGTATCCCCTAAACTTTCAAGGTTCATGACCATAAAGTAACATACTATACTAACGCCCACATTCGTCGTCGACTATGTTCTATGAGCCCATTGTTTTAGTCGACAACAAAGATCAACCGTAGGTCCACACGTATTGAAATTTAGTAGATATCTCAAACTTCTTGCTTTAGGACTGGCTACCAGGAATTCTATGAGCATGCATTAGGCGGTTAACACACTACCACGCACCACGCAGCGTAGCGAGTAAGGCTTAACACGCACTGCGATTTTCATTCGAGCGAATAAAAATTCGCGCGAATTTTTAGTACAATTTGGGCGCGATTTTTTTCCGCAGTGCGTGCAGCTTCATACATTTCCATAGGTGGGAAAAAAATACGCGCGAATAAAAATCGCAGTGCGTGCTAAGCCTTAATGCGTGTTTTAACTTTGCTTGTAAGTCTCCGTTTGTATAGAAAAAACGCACGTAAGTACGCGCGTATTTGCGTTTTCACGTAACATGCAGCGTGATGCGTGGCAGTGTGATAATCGCCTTAGTTAGGTAATACTTCTCTCTTCTCGCATATTACGATGGTCGATTCCTATTGTATGTAGTATTGGAACGGGGACTAGAGGAATATACACCGTGAAATTTAAGTGGTTGTTTTCCCGCGGCAGAACGACTTGCCTTTAGGAGTACTTTCGAAGCATAGAGTTAAAGTAAAAAAATAACGATGTTTTTGTTTTAAAATAATAAAAAAAAAAACATAAACTCGAAAAAGTGAGTAACAATAGTAACTTGTAGGTACTAAGTACTACGGTGAATAATACGGTGGTGACGCGAGTAGTACCTAGTACCTACAAGTTACTATTGTTACTCACTTTTTCGAGTTGATGAATATTTTTTAAATTATTTTAAAACAAAAACATCGTTATTTTTTTACTTTAACTCTATGCTTCGAAAGTACTCCAAAAGGCAAGTCGTTCTGCCGCGGGAAAACAACCACTTAAATTTCACGGTGTATTGAAGGATCTCATTACAATTTAAAACTGTGTAAAATTTTCATTGGACATAATATATCTAAATATGTTTAGTTTTTCCCAAGTATCATTTCATACGGACCCGATTAACACACTATGTATCTTTTTTCTTTAGTAAAACCTGTCAATATTAACAACTACCGTGCAAAAATGCATAATATCAAAAATAAGTTGACAGTATTATTTTTTATGACGTGATTTTATTATTGTCAATATATTCTTTTAAACAATGTAACATTAAACCATACAGTTTTCTTTTTATAGCCACGTAAATTGTTTCTTCTAAAATTATACGTAAACATAGGTCGATGTATCCTCAACCTAACCCATTTCACTCCATTACCCTTAGAGATAAGTATCACTAAAATAGCTCACAATGCTTTACGTCAAATACATCCTATATACAGCTATAGCTTTGTATACTCACAAGCTTCATTCCTATGACTCATTCTTCAGGAACCCGTCCGTTTCCCAGGACAATATCAGCCTATGTCAATCAATAATAAGCTTTCTAATAGCGTACAAATTTTCGTAATTAGCTCAGAAAACGTTTCGTATCGAATCTCTTTCTACAATCGTTAACGCCTTCTATTTGTATGGCCCTTACATTGATTCGTTTTCTGCTAGCGTTATCGATTGTAGATTGTCAACTTGGCTATAGATGCAGTAATTCCATGCTTTTTTACTGACTGGAGAGTGTTGGCCTGAAATTGAGCAGAAACAAAACTGAATACTTGTTTTGTGACTTCGGTGGTCTCTCCAGTTCCGTGCCCATAGCTCTCGCTGGAACGCCTATACCAATCTGCTCCGACTTTCGGTACCTAGGGTCGCTTGTCCAAGGGGATGGCGAGGTAGACCGAGATGTAACGCACCGGATCAATTCGGGATGAATGAAATGGCGGCAGGTCACTGGCACAACTTGCGACCCACGGATGCCTGTCGTACTGTATGGATCAGAATGTTGGGCTGTGAAAAAGATGGATGAAAAGAGATTGCATGTAGCAGAGATGAGAATATCGAGATGGATGTGCGGAGTGACGAGAATGGATAAAGTGAGAAATGAGTATATTAGAGGAAGTTTGAAAGTGGCGCCAGTGACAGAAAAGTTGAAAGGAAACCGTTTGTCCTGGTATGGTCATCTGATGAGGAGGGATGAAACGCATGTTACTAAAAGAGTTATGAATATAAATGTGGAGGTATGGAGAGGGAGGGGACGGCCAAGGAAAATATGGATGGGCTGTGTGAGGAGTAATATGAAAGAAAAGGGAGTCAGTGATAGCGTGACGGGGGACAGGACGGTATGGAAGAAGAAAACGTGTTGCACCGACCCCAAGTAACATGGGACAAGTGCAGGAAGATGATGATGATTAATCGAACTGCAAAATAAGCCAAGAAAAACCAAAAGAGTTGGACAGTCCAGTGTCTATCAATCTCTAAGCTACTTTATGTTCTAAACATACAAAACTAGCGTGCCAACAATTTAACCATTAACAGTCCTATAAATGTTTAACCAAGGACGTTCACAAAGTTTTCAAAAATTACCATGTAAAAGTAATTTTTCTCACCGACATTCAATTAAAGCAAAAATGTATTTAATTTCCTTTCTCCATTTAACTTTCCTAAGAATTTCGGAAGCGTTTTTGTTTCAAATTCAAGAGAAAATGAAGGAAGATGTTTATCATTTTTCGGGTGTAAAGGCGATTCAGTTTTTATTGGCGGCAGCGTTTCCTGGTACAAGAAACAAAAGAACAAGGATTGTTTGTGTTTCGAAATTTGAAATTATTTTTGTTCTAGAATCCGTTGAAATTAATTAACTTTTTAAGTTAAATATTTGTGAGTGATTAATCGGAGAGCAGTGGTGGCCCAGTGGTATCGGCTGCGATAAACAGTTGTAGGTCGTGGGTTCGAGCCCAGGCAGGCACTTTACTTTGTGTAAATTATTTCATCACCACTGCTCTCAAAACGGTGAAGGAAAACATCGTGACGAAACCGGCGTGTCCTAGAACCAATCATTCGAAGACATGTGACATCCATCAACCCGCATTGGGCCCGCGTGGTGGATAACGACCAATTCCCTCTCGCGGAGAGGAGGCCTGTGTCCCAGCAGTGGGAACATTAATAGGCTGATGATGTGATGTGATGTGAGTGATTAATCATCTATGACATGATAGGTATTACTTTCAGGGTTACCACTGAAGGAAAAAAGAAAAGGCTTAAAAAAAATGAATGCTTGGAGCGTTACGGCACTTTCTATGTTTTCGCTTGCGCAGAAATTGCATAAGAAGTAACGTTTCTTCGTCGATAAGCATTTTGCATCTGAATGAACAGTACCTTCGGATCAGTCGTATACCTGTAGAATACAGCTGACTGAGGTCATGTTAGAACCCTTCAAGACGGCTCTCGTACTGCTTGTCTCGACTGCTTTGAGCAGTCCGACTACGGAGACTTTTACTCGAAGGACCGATAGCCGGTGAAGTAGATGAGTTCTTGAGAGTGAACACCACTTATCGGCATGTGTAGTTTGGGACGCCCCAAAGCAAGAAACTTGCAAAGTACTTGGGACCTGGTGTTGTAGCATTCATGCCATAGAAGAGTGTGCGGGACGCACGAGACCGGTCAATGTGGCGACGCTTGGGGGAGGCCTATGACCAGCAGTGGACGTCTTTCTGCTGATATGATGATGATACAATTTTTATGTTAATTTTACACACAATTCAATAATAAATCGGTGCACATCGCGCCATCTAGTGAGATTTGTTTGAACCAAATTTTCTTACTTAGCGCTGGGTGATAAGAGCTAATCAGGTGATCATCATTGTCATCTGCCTGCTCTTTTAGTATGTTACTGAGGCTGGCGCAACACGTTGTCTTATCCTATTGCACCGTGTAAACCACCACGCTAGTTCTGTCTAGCGTGGTGGTTAATAATTATTTATTTTGGTGCTACATTTCAAAATACTAAAGATGCTCCGTATACATTTTAAACTGTCACCATGTTACTGTCACAGAAATTAATATACAAATAAATTTAAATTTAAATATTAACACGACAAGTGACAATATTAAACTCATTTTAAAGTGACTGAACATTTGAAGTCGTCCCTGAGAGTATTAATAATTTCATGAATATTACTTTGTACTCAAATTTAATTACTTTTTGAATGTATTACGTTATTGCTTTTGTTTATAAGTAAATGTTATTCATTAGGCTTTAACAAAATTTATTTCTTTGATTATGACCCGCACCGGCTTCGCATGAAACAAATTACCTTCCTGGTTTATCGTTCTCTGGTTTTCTATTCGTGGCAACCGTTTAAAAGCCGTTGAGTGGTATAGAAGAAGTTAGCGGGGAAACAGAAACGACGTTGACAGACGCAAATGTCGAAATTGTTTGTTGTTTATGTAATATTATGAGATACATAATGTGTAAAAATATTAAATTTAAAAATGTAGAAGGCTTATAAATATCTGAAATCGAAATGGGCAGGTCATATGAACAATGAAAAATTAACGAGATTAATTACGTTATGGTATCCAAGAGATGGAAAAAGAAACAAAGGCCATCAGAGTGTGCAATCTTCACGATAGGAAGACGATATAAAAAAGTAGCCGGTCCAGAATAGTCAAAATTAGCAAAATACAGTAAAATGGAAAGCTTTTTAAGACAAGCTAAACCAGTTGCCGAGTAACTGAAGTAAATAGAGATTGTAAGTAGAATTATTAATTATTTATACCCGCGGCTTCGCCGTCGTGAAAGTCGAAAATTATCCCGAGGAAACACATTCCCGAGATAAAAAGTATCATATTCCTTGTCCTGGCTATAATCTATATCTGTGCTTAATTTCATCTCGATCCGTCCAGCTGTTAAAGCGAGAAGAAGTAACAAACATGTAAACACACTCACAAACTTTCACATTTATAATATTAGTGTGATTGCGATTAAAAGATGTACGGCAAGCAAAAAAAAATTGTACATCAGAAGCAATAAAGGCTATTTTATTTGAATGTAATATGAAAGTATATTGTAAAATACTGGTACTCAGCTGAATCCGGTAAGACTGGGTGCCAACCCCAAAGATAGTTGGGAAAAGGCTAGGCAGATTGATTGTAATATGAAAGTATAAATATGCATAAAAATGAGAAAACCTTAACGTATAAAAGCTCACAAAGTATCATCAAATCATTTTCCACGTTAAGGTTTTAGTTTCATTCCTCATATTCCTTTTTATATCAGAAGTGGTAGCTTTCCTAAGCAAGATCTCTATTTCAAGAAAAGCCTGTGTTAAGAGAAGGCTATTAACATAAGACTATTTGAATCCAAGACTAGAATTTCTTCCTTAACCTTTACTGTCCAAGTTGAGATTAAATCTATCTGGGTCAGGTTGTCTCCAGTTACTAGACACTAAAAGGTAGCACGGGAGATAAAAATAACTGTGTTTATCGCAATTTGCAAAAACAGTTTCTAAACTAACTGGATACTACGCATATCCGATGATAAGAAGATTTGGTTTCTTAAAAGGTATTCAGAATCATATTAAAGGCATATTTCATTACGAATTATGCGGGCATCTGAGGTTTGTACGGAAATCAAGCTATTTAAGTCCATACTACTCCGTCTGTTTGATAATGACGTTAACACGCCTAAACCGCTGAACCAATTTTATGCAGTTTGGTATAGCGATAAGTTGGACCTTAGAGTAGGATACGGACTCGGGGACGTCCGTCGCCCACCACACATCAGGACCCGAGGTGGCAGCGCGTTGTGTTCCACGCGCGTCCCTATTAGACGACGCGGGGGGAATCTAACACCTCACCCCCCCCCCCACCCCAAACTGAGATCGAGGTCCGCAAAGGCGGGCCGGCACTAGCCGGGGGTAGCGGCAGTATCGTTGTTCCCGCGACCCCAGCGTAGATGGAACACCGGGGTGGTTTTAGTCAGTAGAAGTCTGGCAGACCCCTCCACCACCCCAGGGCGGGCGTGAGGATTTTCCACCCAGGAACAAAAAAAAAACAGATGCTAGTCAAAGAAATATAGATTCCTCAAATAAACAAGAACAAAATAATACCTACTTATACGAAATTATGAAGCAAAGGGACCAATAAACAGAAAATATTAGTAACACTTTCATAATTGAATCAGTAAATAAACGCAAAGCAAATACCAAACGTTACTTCACAAAACCTAACGACGATCCACATGCTGTTGAAGAAATTAAAGACAAACACACGCGAGAGCTCTTATGTTCTAAGCAGATAAAGGAACGGGACACACAATGCCACTTCAATATTTAAAGTGGATATCTTGTACGACTTTAGCTGTGTTGTCTTCGGTACAATAGTAAGGATCTAAGAGACTTATGTCTTAATGGTATTTTTATGTTGAAAATTTAGGAGTTTTCTTACCGAAACGTTGTTGTTGTAGATTAGAAATGGAATAAAGATGCACCAAAGAGTATTCTATCGTTCTACATATTAGTGGTTTAATTCTGTGCCATTCTAGGAAAAGGCTAGCTAGGCAGATTATTTTGACTGTAAACATATAAAGGATTGTATGGGACACACAATGCCACTTCAATATTTAAAGTGTATATCTTGTACGAATTTAGTTGTGTTGTCTTCGGTACAATAGTAAGGATACTATCTGTGAGACTTATGTGTTTAGGGTTCCGTACCCAAAAGGTAAAAACGGGACCCTATTACTAAGACTCCGCGTTCCGTCTGTCTGTCTGTCGGTCTGTCACCAGGCTGTATCTCATGAACCGTGATAGCTAGACAGTTGAAATTTTCACAGATAATGTATTTCTGTTGCCGCTATAACAACAAATACTAAAAACAGAATAAAATAAATATTTAAGTGGGGCTCCCATACAACAAACGTGATATTTTGCCGTTTTTTTGCGCTAATGGTACGGAACCCGACTCGCACTTGGCCGGTTTTGTGTTACTTTGTTGATAAAATTTAAAAAGTTTTCTTGGCCAATATCGGGGTTGTCGAAGATTCGAAACGGCATAGATAGTAATAGTAGTTTATGATACTGTTGCATAATAAGGGGTATTAAAACATGAGTGTGAGTTTAAAAACCGAGCCGTATGCGAGGTTTTTAATATTATCCACACGAATGTTTCTCATACATTTTGGGTTTGAACCTACTTAATCTTATTTTTTGCATTTTCCATGCCATAAAGTCGTGATAAATGCATCATATAATAATCTCGACTTTGCTGGTAAGAGATTATGAGTAATTTCCTTCGCCGCAAATATTTGGCGGCGTCAATTTTTCTTCACATTCACTAATATCAGACATTTTAAGCAAGAATTTTAAAAAGTCATGAAATTCAGTATAACGAAACCTGCAAAACATATGAATGGCGCCAAAACCCAGCACATCACCGCATTAAATTGCGGTAAAAAAATCGTGCGGCAATAATACCGCATGAAATCCGTGTTTTTCAACAGAATCCACCGCATCGAAGCGCGAATATAATTCGCGCGAATATTTTGAGCTCTATGAACAGGTGGAAAGAGACAAAAGTTCGCGCAGATAAAAATGGCAGTGCGTAATAAGGCTAAAGCGGGCATTGTTACAGACAAGTTAAAATTGTTTTTTTTTTATTTTTTATTAGGTACTATAAAAATGACATTTCAAAATTTTTTTATAATTGATGGAATCTCCTTAGTGATTAACTTCTTGGATTTGTCCTGTATCATAATAGAAAAAAAGTTATTTTATGATGCAGTTGTTTGAAAATCGAAGGAAAATTTTGAACTACTTATAATGGTTTTTTTTTAATTTTACCTATCCACGAATATAAAGCACGTGTTTATGCAATATTTTTTGAATTCATAATTGGAGTTCACGTTGTGAGTGTAGATAAAATGGATTATCAATCAGTTTTATTCTGTCTAGCCATTAAAGTGTTAGTCTGGTTTTATACCATTAACTGGGTTGTGTGGAGGTCAGATAGGCAGTGGATTCATATAAAATATTGGTATTTATATATCCGTTGAGACTATAAACAGGCAATAAAATACTAGAGAAACGATTAACTAAGCCGATGGATAATATAAACTCTTAGTAGATAAAGGAGTGGGACACACAATGCTACTTCGATATTTAAAGTGGATATCTTGTACGACTTTAGATGTGTTGTCTTTGGTACAATAGTAACGTTGTTATCTGTAAGAGTTATGTGTTCCTGGTTCTGTCTTGGTGAAAAGGTAGTTTTCTTGTCCAAATGTTGGGGATCAAAGATGCAAAATCAAATGGAATGGTAAAATTGGTATACTAATACAACATGTTGAGTTAGAGTATTCTATTTTCCTATCTATATTAGTATATTTCTGATGTTATCCCAATACCTGGGTTGTGGAGCACAAATGGGGCGCAGATACCCTTGAGTAGCTGATTTTAAAACGAGAATCACGTCTAAACGGCTAGTCGTGTTTTTTTGTAAAAAATCTATGTTACATTAGACTTTTTACTTAACAATTTGATCTAAGAAAATTTTGAGTTTTATTCGTATAACATGGTGTAATTAATTTGTAAAGTTATGTCTAAAATGGACAAAACACAACAATCGCACCAAAACCGCTGGGCGTATTTGAATGGCATCGACACCATCTCAAAGACAATTTAATTATCTACATTTTGATCTGAAGCTTTTTTTTAATGACATAGAATAATACGGAAAGTACAAAAAACTACTAATTTAAGGTCGCGCGGGTGTGAAACGAATGCGCGTTTTGTTCCCTCAAGGTCATTGGCGTTAGTCGTCGTCTTAAATAGTGGTATGTTGCTGCATCGTTAATTAGAAGCCTACCATTCTAACTGCGATCACAGGTAGTCACTGTAGTATACCTCTTTATGTGTGAACTTTTCCAGAGATGTAACTATTATCATCTTCCTGCCCTTGTCCCGTGTAACTGTGAACACGTTTTCATCTTTCATTCTCCATTGTCAACCTTCAAGCCCTTTTCTTTCATAATATTTCACACCCATCCAGAAGTAGGTTACTTATATTACCTATATTATTCATCATCATCATCATTTCAGCCGAAAAACGTCCACTGCTGGACATAGGCCTCCCCCAAGCGTCGCCACATTGACTGGTCCCGTGCGTCTCGCAACCAGCGGATCCCCGCAACCTTCACCAGGTCATCGGTCCACCTGGTGGGAGGCCTGCCAATGCAACGTCTTCCGGTTCGCAGTCGCCACTCCAGAACTTTTCTGCCCCATCGGCCATCCATTCTGCGAGCATGTGCCCTGCCCACTGCCACTTAAGTTTGTGAATTCTTCGGGCTATGTCGGTAACCCTGGTTCTCTTGCGGATCTCTACATTTCTGATTCGATCACGCAAGGAAACTCCGAGCATGACAAAAGCAAGCTATTTCGCCATCCAAACGGAGAAAAAGAAAGAGACAAACAGCTACACTTCAAACGCTTTATTTATATTTGAGTCTAACGAAAACGCACGAACGATTACTTTCCTCCGAGTACTATGGAAGTTTGCACATCGGGTACGAGTTAGTCGTGCGTATACAAACTTGTTTGGTATATTTTGCGCTGTCGTGCGTAGAAAATACAAAATGGGCAAAGACGTCCTAACGGAAAAATGTTTCCTTGAAGCGTTACAATTATTTTGTATTAGCTGTTTCTGGTTCGAGATGGTACGGGCGACGAAAATCTAGAAGTACTTGGGGGCGGCCTTTACACAGGCTGGGACAGTTGTTCCTGTGAGTATGCCATAAGAGCCGTGGATTATGATGGTATAAAAGGAAGTCTCTGACCCTCAGCGATAGATGTAACTTTGTATCAGTAAAATATTATTTGTAATTGGATTAGTACTTCTAAAGATTATATACTTCAAACAAAATATTGCACTTCTTTATAATAAGTATCACACGGTTGCTTACAACTGAAAATCGCTTCGAATCTAAGCACGTTTGTATATCATAATTATACTTTAAAAAAAGCTATGTGGTCTGAAAAAATGTAGGCCAACTTTTTCAAATCAACATACATAAGAAAGGTTGGTCCCAAACATCACAAACAAACGTTTTCTCATCAGTCTGTCTTGTCTTGAAGATACATAGTTTCTAACAAAGAGTAATCTTAGGTTGTTCACAATCACAGCAATTTCCTTTTAACTTTTTGTTTGGCATCTTCTGGGACAAACAAATACATACGTCATATTTATGCCTTTGAAAAAGTGTTTTTGGGATTCTGTTGTCAGTTCTTCTCATTACATTAGTGGCAAATATGAATATGCCTAGGAGGTTTTAAGAGGCGCCAATCTATACTAATAATAATATGATAAAGAGGAAGAGAAACTTTTTTTTGTTTATTTGTGCCGAATAGGCTCCGAAACTACTGGACCGATTTAAAAAAATCTTTCACCAATAGAAAGCGACAATGTGAATGTGTCGCCTTAACACAAGGTTTAGGTATCCAGAACTACGGCATCAGCTTCCTATCTGATAGTCTGGCTGTGCTCAAAGCTTTAGAAAACAAACCTTACTAACAACAAACTAATCTTTGAGTGCCACCTCGCCTTGGAGAGTATATCGAAATCCATTCGAATCACCCTCCAGTGGATCAGGGGGCATAGTGGATCCCTAGGCAATGATGCCGCAGATGAACTTGCCAAAAGAGGCTCCGAGATGTTAGTAATAGGCCCATACCCACTTATGCCTTTCTCGCAATTTCGTGCGTGGATTCATCAAAGATCAACAGAACTACACAATAACATATTGTCACGGGCAACAGAATGTAGACAGTCAAAAATGGCTTTGCCAAACGTACACCCGCGTCTCACTAAAAAAACTCCTCAACCTGTGTAGAAATAACCTCAAAATAATTATAGGGACAATAACGGGCCACACCCCTCTTAACAAACATCTATTCAACATAGGCGCCACGGACAGCCCACTTTGCAGGGGCTGTTTTAATGCCGAAGAATCAGCCACCCACGTAATCCTGGAATGCGAGGCCGTGGCATCTCAACGCGAAGAAATCCTCGGAACAGTGAGGTCGCTCCGTGAAGCCTGTGAAGCTCCCAGGAAGCTTCTGTGCTTTTGGGTGGAACTGGGCTGGCTATGTAAGCTAGTACCCCCACGCACAACGGTACAAATGGGAGTCTAAGTGCGGCAAACAGAGTCCCTACCACTACCAATACCTACTAGAAAGCGACATTATTCAGTGACATAGGCTATTTTTTAATCCCGATAACGGGTCCTGTAGAGTGGTCCACGGGAGCAAAGCCACGGGGAACAGCTAGAGGTAGATTAGTTGAAAAAAAATCGGTTGTTTTGGAATGAGCAAGTGTAGAGGAAAGTTGAAACGCATGTGACTAAAAGATTGATGAATCTAAATGTTGATAAAATCAACGAAAATGAAATAGATTTTTCGAGGTATGACATAGAAGAAAAAGGAGTGAATGACACCATGACTGTTGAAGGGAGAATGGTAGAAGAGAACCGATGTTGCGCCGATCCCAAGTAACATAGGACAAGGACAGTAAGATAAATAATATGTCTGAAAGATTATTTCAGTAGACAAGTAGATTCAAATCTAGATCAAGTAGATTTGTTTATAATCTATTAGAGTAGATTATTATCATGTGAAAGCCCTCAAAATACCTTCTCAAATCAGGGCTAGCTCAGAATATACGAGATCATTATGTTTCCCTAAACTGATAACTGAAACCGAAGTGCTATTAATAATATCTGAGAAACCCGTTCATGTATAAATTCATATGCCTATCGAAATCGAAACCACAGGTGTAGTCTAATCAAACGTAGATTAATATTCAATATACACCTAAATAAAAAACGGCTGGTAGCTGTATTATCAAGTCAAATAGTTTGATATTGTAAAAACAAAATTACTCAAACATATTTTGCGAAAGGAACATTCTGCGACGAAGCCCTTGGATACAAAAGACACAGCGCCAAGAGGCTCTAGACATAGTCTCATTCTAAAAGCGATGAATCGTCATCTCTCGTCGTCTGATAGCTGTCATTTTGGCATTTCGACCATCGGGTCGAAGTGCCAAAATGACAGCTATCAGGCTGTATTAGCCAGTCAAATAGTTTGATATTGTAAAAACAAAAGAATTCGAACTTAATACGAAAGACACAGTGCCAAGAGGCTCTAGACATAGTCTCATTCTAAAAGCGATGAATCGTCATCTCTCGTCGTCTGATAGCTGTCATTTTGGCATTTCGACCATCGGGTCGAAGTGCCAAAATGACAGCTATCAGGCTGTATTAGCCAGTCAAATAGTTTGATATTGTAAAAACAAAATAATTCGAACTTAATACGAAAGACACAGTGCCTAGAGGCTTTTGACATAGTCTCATTCTAAAAGCGATGGCGATGGTCGAAATGCCAAAATATAATATGTGATTTCGATAGCACCTGACAATCCCATACATTTTTGAAATTTTTATTACATACTTTATATTATCCTGCTTTTGAATGTGTGTCCGGCAACTAGTAATCAATTTTTCAAGCACCTTCTGGCATCCGATTAAGCTGAAACTTGACGTTCTTATGTAACTTCAGAAACATTGAAATAAATATTATGGTACTATGATGAAGCTGGTCTCATTATGAAGATGGAAGGAGGCCATAGCGACACCTCAACCAAACGAGATAGCACCATCATGTTTGGGTAAGTACTAACAAGCGATATTATATTTCAGTCCATTAAAGGCTTCTTTTAAAAATATTTTTACATTTAATATAATCTAATGCGACGCATTGGTAGAATGCCCTTGTCTAGAGCCCAAGTGTGTAAAATAGGTGTATAATCAACATATAAGTGATAATGATAAGCCGTATCAAATAATTGGTGTCGATAATGATGCTGTGAATTAAGTGGCCAATTATTTAATGTAAACTACAATTATGTCTAAACTGTAACACATTATTCGAAATAGAAATGTCTATTATAAAGTAATGTCTTGAAACCTTTATTAATCACCTTTCACCTTTTGTTATCACTTTGGTAACAAAAACTATTCTTTTTCAGACCAACAAACCAAGTTTACTTCAGTACATATTATGTATACATATATATGTAATTCCAACTGTATTTAAAATATATTTCTACTGATGGAAAAGAGTGTAATTGGAGCTTGTGGCTAAATAATAACAGCCGCACGAGTCGATCATCAAGGTTAAGCAACGCTTGACCAGGTCGGTCCGTGGATGGGTGACCATTTCAAAATACCGAGTTTCCTCCGTGCCTCGGAAAGCACGTTAATCCGTTGGTCCCGGCTGTCATTTGAAGATCTTTGACAGTCGTTACAGGTAGTCTGAAGCTTGAGATCTGACACCAGTCTTGCCAAGGGGTACCGCGTTACCCAGTTACTGGGTTGTGGAGGTCAGATAAGCAGTCGCTCCATGTAAAACACTGGTACTTAGCTGTATCCGGTAAGACTGGAAGCCAACACCAATGTAGTTGGGAAAAAGGCTAGGCAGATGATGATGATGGAAAAGAGTGTCCGTGGCGTTTCTTACACGTTCTTCTCCATAGAGACCTACTGATGCTTGCGAATGTGCACCCAGATTTATCTTTTGTTTGATATATCAAAATTAACTATTAAATAGTTTAATTGAAATAAATGATTTTGAGTTTGAGTTAAGAGTCAAAATTAAGACAGTGATTTCAACATTAAAATACAAGGATTCAAAATCTTGATATTTTTTTATGTAGTCAACTTGATAAACTTAGCGGTAAATAGGCAGCCTTCATGCCACAAGACTTTCTCTTCCAGAAAACATTTATTATACTCTAAGGCACTTGTCCCACCGCCGACGATCAGCGAAAAGCGAGTAAAGCTAGAAACTAAAAACGGGTTGGCGAGCAGTGAGTAGCGAGTATGTAGTTCCGATAGTTTTACCACTCAGCTACGGGCGAGTGTTTATGTGCGACAAGCGGTAACTCGCACCATTCGCTCGAGGCGGCTGCACTGTAGGTAGAAAAAACCGCTGATTGGTTGCTCGGCGTGAATTCTGACTACCAAGCGAGCAAGCGAACATCGCTGAGTGAGTATCGCTGAGCGAGAATAACTTTGATAGCTCGGGGATAAACTTGTGGTGAGAGAGCACTCGACGGCAGTGTGAACAGCCAGCGATCAACTATTACTATATGTGTGTATTTTATTGACACGGGATTTTACATCTTTTGTACGTTACTTCAGCAAGAAAATAGTTGATAGCCAATCGCTTACTCGTGCCGGTGGGACAAGTGCCTTAGATATCAGCTTTCGATTGCCCTGACTATAGAAAGAAATAAACTTTCTGGTAGCGTAGATACGCTGAAGGAAGAAGCACATAAGTTAGGAATAAACATAAATAAGACCGGTACAAGCGGCGGTCTTATCGCTAAAAGCAATTTCTTCCAGACAACCGTTGGATGAAAAGAATCATTAAGGAAACTGGAATCTATCCATCAGATTTATGTCCTATTTATGATTTGGGTGAATGAACTGCACATTTATACAAAATATTCAATAAAATAAATAACAAAAATGGAAAAATATTGATAAAATAATCAATTCCATTATAGGTCTTTTAGTTTAACTCAAAACAAAATATAAGTTTTGACAAAAAAATATTGCATCATAACATTTTATTTTCGAACCTAAATAATTATAATACAATAATCAGAATACAAAATTCATATTTTATAATAGGTACATCTTTGCTTGAATATTTAAAAACATTAACCGTAGATTTTAATTAAGAATTCTGATAAAATTCTCAATTTTTTAAATACTAAAAGCTTTCGAGGTTGAAAGTTCAGAACCGAGCATTTTTAATATACATATAACTATAATTTTCATAATTAAACTAGATTGTAACTTATTTCCACTTCTTTTTTTTTTTAGCGTGGTGAAATGTTCATGCATACTGCGCTACCACGGGGACATAGCGCGGTTATGTGGGACTCCAACCCACTAAAACTGCACGGTGTCCTCCTTTGACGCTTATGGCGGGAACACGGGCACGCGTAAGCACTCACCGCGAACCCGCTGCGGCTCTCCGTCACTGGACCATCCTTTGGAGTGTACCCCCATCACCGGTGCACCAGAGTACATTGGATTTAAAGCTACAAAGCAATCTTGTCGTCCTCATCTTGATGTGTTGATACATCACCAAAATGTGACTAGTTTAACTGGGGGTACTTATTTAGTTTAGTATATAATATTCGCTCTAATATAAACGCTCTACTATTATTTTTATTAGTATCACTTCACATAATTATCACACACATTCAAGAAATGTATTTTATCATCACGGTCAAATATTGGGACGATTTCAGAAATCTATACTACACTGGACAGCAACACCTCAGGAAGCAGCTCAAGCTGTAGCACTACTTCAAGCAGGCGTTGCGCAACGTGAGGTCACTCGAAGACTTCAAATCAGCAGATCTTCGATGCAAAGAGTTTACAGACAATACCAAGAGACTGGAGCATTCGATCGCCGTCCGGGTACGGGCAGATCTAGGGCTACATCAGCAGCAGATGATCGTTATTTCCAACTTACTGTTCTGCGAAATCACCGCTTCAACGCAGTTCAAGTCCAACAAAGTCTGCTTGACGATCGCCAACTGGTCATTAGTTCAGATACCGTCAGAAGAAGACTTGCTGAACGGAACCTGACTCCAAAGAAAGCTGCAACAGGCCCAGCATTAACTGTAGCCCACTGTCGAGCACGACTTGAATTTGCTCGAGAGCATAGGGATTGGACGTTAGAGCAGTGGGGTAATGTACTCTTCACTAATGGGAGCAGTGTGAGTCTACATGGAAGTGATTGACGTCAGAGAGTATATTGTCGCCCTGGAGAACGTGATTCAAGTGTGGCATCGAGGAAACTGTTGCTTATGGAGGAGGATCGGTAATGGTCTGGGGCGGCATCTCGTTAACCGCACATACAGCGTTAGTTTTCATCGAACCGACGGGCCGTACACGTGGATTGGCTTCCCATCGCTACATTACTGAAATCCACGCAGACCATGTGGTACCTTACGCAGGATATATCGGGCAGGATATGCAGTTGATGCATGATAATGCACGGCTTCATGTTGCTCATGTGGTGACCCAGCATCTGCGCGACGTCGGCATTCGTACGATAGACTGGCCAGCTCGAAGCCCGGACTTGAATCCGGTAGAACACTTATGAGATAAGCTGAAGCGTCGGGTTCGAGCCCGGGTACCTGTTCCAACAAGGCTTCCAGATCTGCGAATTGCAATTGAAGAGGAGTGGAATGCAATCCCTCACGATTTCATCGTCAGGCTCGTGAGATCGATGAATACGAGGATTCTGGCAGTTATAAGACAAGGCGAGGGAATACTGAATACACACAGACACAATTTTTTTATTTCCTTCTTTGTTTCTGGCTGGAATTATTTTTAATTTTTTGATTAATAGCGATTAACACGACTGGAAAACGACTCTTCTTTGTAAAATTCTTAATGAACACTTAATAAATTGATTAATCCCAATGAATTTCCATTCATTTTAATCATCATAAAACGCTCTTTTTGTAGGTATAACTTTGATAGTTATAGGGCTTATACTTTTTGAGATAATCGAATCAGAGTTCCAAGGTAGCGAGTGGCCCAGTTTATTTGCTGTCCAGTGTATAATAAAATATGCGACAGTAACTTTGTCTGTCCGTTTGTTACCTTTATTTTCACACGGGCGAAGCCTCCTGTATAGAATTATCTTTAAAAATGCTATTCAAGCATTAATAGATGCCATTTAATATAGAAATCGGTGACAGCTGTGGTCTGGATTACTAAAGGTTGTAGTGAGTGGACGGCTGGTAGATTAAAAGCGATTTTCTAAATTGGATTTTGGTTCGTTATTGAATGTTTTGTCGAAGTATTAAGGGGTATATTAAAGCCTCATTTGCATGATATTGTAGGCTTGTTGAGGAGCTCGTGGCTAAATAATAACAGCCGCACGGGTCGATCATCAAGGTTAAGCAACGCTTGACGAGGTCGGTCAGTGGATGGGTGACCATTTCAACATACCGAGTTTCCTCCGTGCCTCGGAAAGCACGTTAAGCCGTTGGTCCCGGCTGTCATTTGAAGATCTTTGACAGTCGTTACGGGTAGTCAGAAGCTTTAGATCTGACACCAGTCTTGCCAAGGGGTACCGCGTTACCCAGTTACTGGGTTGTAGAGGTCAGATAGGCAGTCGCCCCATGTAAAACACTGGGACTCAGCTGAATCCGGTAAGACTGGAAGCCGACTCCAATGTAGTTGGGAAAAAGGCTAGGCAAGATGAGATGATTAAAGGCTTGTTTGACGCGACGTGTAGTTAAAATAAAGTTGAATATTCAGAGTGATGTCTGCTTAGCTGACAAAAACATGACCACGATAATATATACTAAATCTCACGTTACGGGTACACTAGTCGACGGCACGAACTATTTTGTGCGCGGGGTAAAAAAATGCATTTTCTATCAACAGACAACACGTGCGGAAGAGATAGATGCTGTGATGAGCAGTAGGAAGTTAGTTCGCGTACGAATACAAACTTTTGCAAATTTGTAGCGAAATGGATAATGATTTAGGATGAAACCGATCGCGCGAAATTTTATAAACAGAAGTATAACAGAATACTTTGGAAGTCTGGATATCATGAAAAAACCACTAAACGTATCTGTTCAAAATAAAATTGTTTGCATTGTTGAACTAATAATCTATCCCTGTATGGAGGCCGTTTTGCAATTTTCCGTCTTCTTATGGTATTTATTTGCGCCCAAAAATGCGTTAAAATTAGTGTCGAAATGTGGAACTTTCGACGCTCATAACTTTAAAAATATTTACTTTTTTGCCTTTTTGTTTCCATATAGGGCTAGATAATGATGACACAAATTGATATCACTTTTTATTTTGAACGTACATCGTCAAATAGTGGAGTAATCCCTAGACTACGTTTGTATGGAAGAATTTTAGACTAGTGTAACCTTAATACAGAAATCGGGGGATCAATAGGTCAAATTGTTTAGGAGTAAGCACGTGATATTTCGACACCACCCGTCAATTCTATAAAATCAATAACGCTGATACCATGTCACTCACTTTGTCTAGACGAAAATAACTTAAACCGATTCAGATGCCTCTAAACTTGTAGTAAGTTTAGCGGCATCTGAATTAGTTTAAGTGACTGTTATTTACAGAACAAGCCAAACATTCACCACGGTAGACTCTCACTCCTCGCGCATAAAATTTAACCAAACAAAATTTCAACTCGGACCTACTGAAAATTCCTTATTAAAACATTTACGAGGCCGGCCTACATAATTTTCATCATAACCTTTGTTCTGCAGTCAAAATATTTTTTTTCGGACAATGTTTATTCGCCGTGTTTGTTCGTACCTCGGAACTGGATTTTTACGCTTAATTTTGCACTTGTAAGCTCAAAAGAGCTATTGTACGAGATTGGTTCTGATCCGAGAAATTAACAACGGTTTTGTGGGATCGTGTTTTTTAACACTTGTAGTAGATTTGTGAAGTGGTGTGTTTTTAATTTGTGACGGATTTTTGAGTATTACTATTTTTAGGATTGGTTTTGTCGCCTTATGGTAAGCGCTGATATGATGTGATGTGTGTGTGCAGGGTTCCGTACCATTTTCGCATAAAAACGATAAAAAATAATCACGTTTGTTGTATGGGAGCCAGGGAGCCCCACTTAAAAATTTATTCTATTCTGTTTTTAGTATTTGTTTATATATCGGCAACAAAAATACATAATCTGCGAAAATTTCAACTGTCTAGCTGTCAAGTTTCATGAGATACAGCCTTATCACAGACAGACAGACAGACAGACGGACGCGGAGTCTTAGGCGGAGTAATAGGGTCCCGTTTTTACCCTTTGGGTACTGAAGCCTAAAAACCATGTGTTTCTTCTATAAATATGTTTCGTTTTGACCTTTTAGGTGCCGTAATAGTACACTCTTAGATGAAAGAAAACTAAGACAACAAAGAAGCGAGACAAAAAGACAAACAACAATAGAAATTGAAAAGGAAAAAGCTATCATATCTACGAATTGAACACTCTACGTGCTTTTGAAGACACCCACAGGATATAAACACAAATCTATCAAATAATAAATGTCCTTTTCCAAATCTTCAAAAGAAAAATCTTGTTCAATTCAGCAATATCCATTTCTACAAGATTGTACTTAAAGTGATTATTAAAAGTTTATCCGGCAAGATTTTCAAACTTGAAAAGGTCCCCATCGTCGCTTTGTTTTTTAATTCTCTCTTCTTGAAGTAATAATAAAGTGTGGAATTTTATTGCAGGCTCTGTTTTCGCAGTTATTTTAATTGTTAAGTGTTGTACAATCATGTACAACATCATCATCGTCATCATATCAGCTGAAAGATGTACACTGCGGGCCTTTCCCAAGCCCCGCTTTTTTATATTGCATGTAGATATATTTATTGTATGCCTACTAGGCAGGACATCATCGTCGCTTTGTTTTTTAATTCTCTCTTCTTGAAGTAATAATAAAGTGTGGACTTTTATTGCAGGCTTCGTTTTCGCAGTTATTTTATTTGTTAAGTGTTGTACAATCATGTACAACATCATCATCATCATCATTGTCATCATATCAGCTGAAAGACGTACACTGCTGGCCTTTCCCAAGCCTCGCTTTTTTATATTGCATGTAGACATATTTATTGTATGTCTACTAGGCAGGACATATTAGAACTGTAATTCACCTATGGTCGCGGTAACTCTTTCAGATTTATCCGCGACCCGCCCACGTTATCCTGGACTGCGATACCGTGGCTTCCGTTCCGCGAAGCCTGTGAAGCCCCCAGGAAGCTTCTGTGCTTTTGAATGGAGCTAGTTTGGCTAATTTAGCCAGAACCCCCACACAAAAATGACCAAATAAGAGTCTAAGTGCGGAAAAGGGAGTACCTCTTTTATTCTATTCTATCAACGATGGCGATTGCTGAAATGGCATAATGTAAGGACTGATCACGTGACTTTTCGATCCCATAAGGTGGAACAGTGGGTTAAGGCTCTAGATAAGTGCAATCGTCGTGATAACAATTAGAAACATTTAAAAAAAACTGGCCAGGTGCGAGTCGGACTCGCGCACGATGGGTTCCGTACCACTAGCGCAATAAACGGCAAAAAAATCATGTTTGTTGTAGGAGCTCCACTTAAATATTTATTTTATTCAGATTATAGTATTTGTTTTTTATAGCGGCAACAGAAATACATCATCTGTGAAAATTTTAACTGTCTAGCTATCACAGTTCATGAGATACAGCCTGGTGACAGATGGACAGACAGGCAGACAGACAGACAGACAGACGGATTGTTGAGTCTTAGTAATAGGGTCCCGTTTTTGCCCTTTGGGTATGGAACCCTAAAAACTAGCTTCTGCCAGTGACTTCGCTCGCGTGAAAATCGAAAATTATCCCAAAAAAACATAGGCACAGCGTCAGCGGTCAGTACATCTTAGCAGCGAACGACGACGTCTCGTTCACAAGTTCACAACAGTAGTCGACAAAGAGTGCTAGCGTGAAGTTGTGTGATATACAATGTATATAAATTCAACACTTTTGGCGGCGCTTGTGTTACTTGAAGAAGAGGCACCAGACGACGACGATGATTCAATCAATAACTCGCCCGTTTCTTTATAAAATTTCGCCATTTTGTAGTGCAGCTAGTTACGACCTTCGTGGCATAGAGTTGACTGGCTGACCTGCACCCCCTCCGAGCGGCAGCTTTCAAATTTTTCTACTTTAATTTTATGTGACTTAAACCTATATTTTTGTTCCGGCCTACCTGCACTCCTTTTGAGTGACAGACATTCCGTTTTTTTTTTCAAGCTCTTATTTAACTTGCAATATATTTATGTATAAGGCCTCCCACCAGGTAGACCGATGACCAGAGGCCTTAGTGCGAGTTTTTACTCACGCTCAATCGCGTTAACGTAAACTTCAATTTGTATTGAAATTGGATAAGCGCCGTCTGGGGACGGTAAGGAGAAACCTCTTTTTTGTATGCATTTTGACATAAGAGATCGTTTACGTTATCACGAGTGAGTACGTTAAAAAACTCGGAATAAGCACACTGGTGAAGGTTACGGGGATCCGCTGGTTACGAGAGGCACGGGACCGGTCAATGTGGCGACGCTTGGGGGAGGCCTATGTCCAGCAGTGGACGTCTTTCGCCTGATATGATGATGATGATGTATGTATGTAGGTATGTAAGTGTATTCGGGTCAGTTATCCTCCATCGATTAAGATTAAACTTTGCATACACGTTTAGTTTGGATGACAATGCACGGTTAGCTAAGTGACGTCGTTCTAAATCCAATATGGCGGTCGGCCCTAGATTGCGGACTAGTTATTTTTTGTGCACTGCCATGATATGGACATCAAATGAAAGGGTTTACTGAGAAGAATACGAAAACAGTTTGTTTAAAAAAAAGATTTTTTAGTAAATATTTTTGTTTTCAACCTTAACTTAATATACTTTGTCCGGGCTACATACACTCTTTCCGAGTGCAGGTAGGCATTCATCATTCAACAGTCCCCAGGACGTTTTCATGACGATTTCCTTAAGCGTCTCAGATTAACTCAAATGGTATATAATGAAATTGGAAAAGTTTTGCTAAGTGGGTCCGCCGGTCCCGGGTGTGGATTGGAATACAATTCACGGCCTTGTGCTTTTTAGTATCTAACATGAGAAATTGAGCAGTGGCGGCACAGTGGTAACGACCCCACTTACGTGTCGTAGGTTGTGGATTCGAACCCAGGCAGGCGCTTTACTTTGTGTTAATTATTATTACCACTGCTCTAAAAACGGTGAAGGAAAACATCGTGAGAAGCTGGCATGGCTACTTAGAAATTCAATAACAATTTACCCGACCAAGGAATAAAAAGTGCTACTGGACCAACAAGGCAATATCTTGCTAATATTATAAATGCGAAAGTTTGGATGGATGGATGTATGTTTGTTACGCAATCACGCCAGAACGGCTGAACGGATCTGGATGAAATTTGGCATAAACATAGATTATATTCTGGCATAGCACATAGGGTTCTTCATCCCGGTATAATGTTCCCTTGGGATAAAAATCACATTACACGCGAGCGAAGCCACTGGCAGAAGCTAGTAAGAAATGTTTCCAGCACAAACTTACTGATACAAGTTTAAAGACTAACTAATTCAGTTAAGCTAAAACTTATTTCGTTAACATGGCACTTAAAAGGACTTTAGTGTGATTTTCCCGTGCAAGCAACATTATATCCTGAGCATGGCTTAGTTTTGCGTTCGAGCGCAAGTTATTTAGCCAATTACATTACCTCTTGTTTTTTTCTGAACTCCTAGTACTTTCTGTTGCTAATTGAAAAAGTATTGTGTAGTAAATAAAAGGAATTAGGAGCCAAAGTAAAAAAAAAGAAAACAATTCTTCACAGTTAGAATAGGATTACCCTTATTCTGTTTTCTTGAAATAAGTTTCGTTTACTAGGAATTCCCTCTATAGTACCGTAGGTGAATTTACAGATAGGCATTTGACGTCCGTGTAGGTTTTATTTGGCATTGAAGTTATTGTTGTTATTTACGAGAATACTATTACATTTGTTCTATCTTACGATGACATGTTACGTGACTTTTATGACGCCGAAATAAGATTAATTTTGCTACGATTCACACGTCATCGTGAGATAGAACAACTATATCGTACATGCGAAAGTAACTCTGTCTGTCGTTAAGTTTGTCTGTTTGTGGAATTTTTTATATATTTTGCTGATTTTTCCAAAAAGATAGTACCTTGTAGAAGGACATAGCGTACTATTAATCCCAGGAGTACGTTTTTTTAGGATAATTGCCGACGTCTACGCGGGTTACGTCGACCAGCCAATCGCACCAATTGAATTGCGTTTAATTTGGGACAAGTATAATTTCTTTGAATGATCGATGAGGCCGAAAACATCTGGAGTAGCGATCGCGTACCGAAAGACGCAGCTTAAGAAGTCCCCCCACTAGGTGGACTGATGTCTTGGTGAAGGCTGTGGAAGTATGATGAATACAAGACGTAGAGGAGCGGCCAATGTAGCACTGAAAATTGGAGGGAGGCCTATTTTCAGCAGTCATCGGCCTAGATGATCTTTCTGTCAGAAATCGGGGTCAGGTTAGAGCGAAACCGGGATTAAGGTTTGTAGATGTAACTTGTATGAAAATTAATTTACTTAGAAGCAATTTTAACAGAAATTGTACTTGTTTAGATTTAGTTAAGTTCAACGAACGAGGGCACATTGTTTTAAAGATATTTCCAGAAATAATTAATTAAAACCAGGTTGCCTGGAAGAGATCGCGGCAAGCGATAAGGCCGCCCATTGTATGTGTTTTAGACTTAAGTTTTTTTTTATTATTAATGTATTTTATGGTGTATAATAAAGCGTATAACAAATAAATAAATAAAACTCATTCTGCTGCTAGAGCAATGGAAATGGAAATTAAACCAAAAAACTAGTGGGTATAAAACAATATAAAAAGAATATGATAATAGTTAAGTTTTCCTTGATATTATTTTTTATTAATATTGCTATATCACTCACACATAGTATACCTGCTTGCCATATTCTAAGTTGAATTAAATTTTCTCCACTATACTCGACTGAGTCGGTGGTGTAACGGAAAACACTTTTTATTAATTTCGAGAAATAACAAGCTCTCAATTTTATTCTATATTATTTATTCGTGTATGATTCAGACCATAGAGGTTGTTTTAAGCCCCCCCGGTGGGTTCCCGCATTGTCAAGGTGGTGGTGGGGGGGGGGGGGCGGCAGTAGCCGTGGCTTAGTCACCCACGGTGAAGCGAAGAAGAACCCGAGAAACCGCTCGTCAGTGCTTTTGCCGATAAGCCGACGTCGTAGCGGCCAACAGGTAGGTTGCGGTGCCGCCTGGGTGACATCGCAATGGGGTTTCCCACACCCATACGATATCGCGGCTGAGGGTTGGAGGCCGCGGCGGGAGAGGAGTGTCGGTATAGCTGTGGCTGCTCTCCACTCTTTCAATATCCTGCGGCCAAAAATTGGTATGTGGCGGAGCCATTGACCTTGACCCGTCACAAGGGGACCAAGGGTGCCATACACGAGGTTGTCTGGCGCACATGGGGTTACTCCCCAGAGAAGGGTCCGGTGACGGAAAGCCGCCATAAGCAGCACATGAGGACACCGTGGAGCTTTAGTGGGTTGGAGTCCCACATAACAGCACTATCTCCCTGTGGTAGTGCAGTATGCATTAGAATTTGTTCAATTAAAAAATATAAGAGTGTTGACTTGAATAATAACTATTCCGACAACATAATGTAAACCAAAATAAAAACATTGGTCTACTCTAATTTCATTTACGGACCAAGAACAAAATAATTCGAGAATTTCGACGAAATAATTTCACTAAAAGTGCGTTCTTAGACTTAGCAGATCTTTTTCAGAGATCGTAAGTTAGTTTAACCTTTCCAAAATACGAAAATTATTTTCTAAACTCAGCATTTACACACACTTGAAACTTTATTATCATTTAGGATTTACACACGTTTCAGTGAAAATTTAATTTCAGTTGGCTTACTATTTCAGATTTAATTCTGATTTTGGTAGGCGATAGAGCAATAAATTCTACAATTTATTTAACCAAAATATTTGTTGAAAAGTTAATTTAATTAAGAAACTCTAAACCTAATACAATTTTATGAGTGAGTTTGGATTACATTTCACAATATGTATTTTTAGGAAAGTTATCATTCTTTTGGTTATATCGCAATTTATTTGGGTTTGATGCAATATTTTTCTTCCATACTTCTTTAATAGTCGTCGTCCCTTTCAAGACATCATCTGCCACATTGTCCATCCATCGATTATTTGCCCTCCCCGTCTGCTCATACATTATGTTCATGTTCTTTCAAGACATCATCTGCCACATTGTCCATCCATCGATTCTTTGCCCTCCGCGTCTGCTCATACATTATGTTCATGTTCCTTTAAGACATCATCTGCCCACATTGTCCATCCATCGATTCTTTGCCCTCCGCGTCTGCTCATACATTATGTTCATGTTCCTTCAAGACATCATCTGCCACATTGTCCATCCATCGATTCTTTGCCCTCCGCGTCTGCTCATACATTATGTTCATATTCTCTCATGCTCTTCATTTCTCTTATACACCGTGAAATTTAAGTGGTTGTTTTCCCGCGGCAGAACGACTTGCCTTTAGGAGTACTTTCGAAGCATAGAGTTAAAGTAAAAAAATAACGATGTTTTTATTTTAAAATAATTTGAAAAATATTCATCAACTCTTGTTACAACTTGTTTCAACAACTTGTTACTCACTTTTTCGAGTTTAGGTTTTTTTTTTAATTATTTTAAAACAAAAACATCGTTATTTTTTTACTTTAACTCTATGCTTCGAAAGTACTCCTTAAGGCAAGTCGTTCTGCCGCGGGAAAACAACCACTTAAATTTCACGGTGTATACAGAATGACAAAAAATGCAACCGACTTCCTCCTTTTCCAAAAAATCGTGGATCAAACGAAACGGGGTGTAGATAGACCCAAATATCGCCGTTTCGTTTCATCCACGATTTTTGTCCACTCTGTATAATACAAAAAAAAATATTGTATAGAGCCTGCAGCCTATAGCTTAAAAGGAGGAAGTCGGTTGTATATTTAAAAATATTTTTTTTTCTCTTTTTAGCTGTGGAAATAATGGGTAAGTTCTATTGTAAGATTCCTATAATGCCGGCATTGATTACCCGAATAACATGAAACTTGAACAAAACCCAAGGTAGAATGCGAGTGTGCCAACTGTACACATCTTTTTTTTTTTTTTTTTTTTTTTTTTTTTTTTTGGGTGGGAAATCATCCGATGACTTCTCCCGCTCTGGGTGAAGCGGGAGGGCATGTCAGACTTTTACTGACTAAAACCCACCCGTGTTCCTTCAGTTGCTTGTGCCAGGGCCGCGGTAACTCTCTTTCAAATTTATCCGCAACCCAGACAGGCATCGGCCCTATCGGACCCCGTCACTTTGCTGACATCTCTTTGAGGCGCGCGTGGAACACTACGCGCCGTAAACTCGGGCTTGGTCCTTATCGGACGGCGAGCTACCCATTACTCTCCGTCCGCAAGCCCGCGCCTACGGTGGCCGGGAATCGGCTCGCGACTCCCGACGCCCGGGGCGTCTCCTGCGGTGCCTAGGGGCGTGAGGGCGTCTCCTTTGCGTCTCCCTCGCGCGTTCCGCCTCCTCCTTTGCGAGCATTACTGCTTCGCAGAAGGAGGAGACAGCTTCCCATGCCCTCTCGCTCCGTACCATGGCGTGGACCAGGGCCGGACGCGAGAGGTCGCCACCGCCGATCGCCTCCATGAGGACACGGCGGTGTTCCGCCCAAGCAGGGCAGATCTCCACCGTATGCTCCACCGTGTCCTCCGAGCGGTCCACACAATGGTGACACCCGGGCGTTTCCTCCCGCCCTATCTTGAACAGGAACCTCCCGAAACAGCCGTGTCCGGTGAGGACCTGTGTCAGGCGGAAGGTGAGGACGCCGTGACGCCTCTCAAGCCACTCCTCAAAAAGGGGCCTTACCGCCGCAATTGTGGCGTGCCCAGCGCTGGGTTGCGACAATCGCCCCCTCCATGTCGCCATGAGATCCTGCCGGAGCTCTGTCCGCCGAGCCGCGATTTGTCGCGGCAACGGTGTTTCGCCCCGGCATTTCGCCTCCTCGCGCCACTCCCATATTTGCGCGAGGACTTTTGCTTCCAGATCCCATGGCGGCAATCCGGCAAGGAGGCTCGCCGCCTCACCGGAGACCGTGCGGTATCCCCGGACCAGCCGGATGGCCATGACCCTTTGGGACGCGTTCAACCGGCGGGCTGGTCGCCGCCTCAGGGAACGCGCCCATACTGGTGCCCCGTAAAGGGCCATGGACCGCACGACCCCCGCGTAGAGCCTCCGGCAGGAGGCGTTTGGACCCCCTAGATTGGGCAACAGCCGCTTGAGGGCAGCGCCCGCCCGCTCCAGTCTGGGAGCCAAACGTCGGAAATGCTCCACGAAATTCCACCGGCTGTCGAGGACGAGTCCCAGGTACTTCATCGTCGACTCGACGCCGATGTGAACCCCTCCTACCGTTATTTGGGATCCCGGCGGTGGCGCGTTCCGAGGACCGTGAAAACACATGGCCTCGGACTTGTGCAGGGCCACCTCGAGTCCCAATTGCCGGATCCTCTCGACGATTGTTGCAACCCCGCGTGTCGCTATTTCAGCCGCCGCCTGGTGCGACCTCCCTTGTGCCAGGACCAGCGTGTCGTCAGCGTAGCAAACCACGCTGACGCCACTAGGGAGGTCGGCGCGCAGCACCCAGTCGTACCCGATGTCCCACAGATGCGGCCCCACGACCGATCCCTGTGGGACACCGCACGACATCTCTCGCCGGTTCCACTCTCCCTGGTGACCGGGGTAGATGACGGCCCTGTCCGTCAGATAGGCCTCGACTACGCGACAGAGGTAGGGTGGCATCCGGTGATACTGGAGTGCCTCCCTGATGCAGCTCCATGGCATGGTGTTGAAGGCATTGGCGATGTCTAGGGACACCGCCAAGACGACTCCACCCCGGGCCACTGCATCCCCCGTCGTGAGGGCTCGCACGCGCATGATGGCGTCCACCGTAGAGCGACCCCTGCGGAAACCAAACTGGCTTTCCGCCAGATCCGGCCCCACCCGCACCAGCTGCCCAACGAGGCGGTCTGCAATGACTCTTTCAAAGAGCTTGCCCACCTCATCGAGCAGCACGATGGGCCGGTAAGCGGACGGAGAGTCCGCAGGGCGCCCCGGCTTCTTGATGAGGACCAGTTTCCCCGTCTTCCAACGAAGAGGGTACTGGCCCCTCTCCAAGCATGCGCTAAAGAGCCCCCTTAGTCGAGGCCCGAGAGCCTCCAAGGCCAGGACCCAGGCTTTTCCAGGTAAGCCGTCGGGTCCTGGGGCGGTATTTTTGGCATTCAGCCTGCGTACCGCCACTCTCAGCTCTGCCTCGGTCACCTCCGAAGCTTCATCGTCGTCGGCGGTGTGGTCCGCATTGGGCAGCGCAGGAGGCGGAGCCATGGGCGGGGGAGTATGTTCCCCTCGCGAAGGGAACAGAGCGCTCACCACGTCCGCTACGAGCTGCGGCCGGAGACTCTGCGTCAGTGGGGGAGCCCATGGGCGGAGTTTATCCCGCACCATTTTGTAGGGGCGTCCCCACGGATCCCTGTTCAGGGTCCCCAGCGACTCCTCGCGGGCCAATCCCTTAGCCCGCTTGATTTCCGCTCGGAGGGCGGTCCTCGCCGCTCTGTACCTCTCGTATAGCTCCGCCTCAATGGCTTCCGTATCCGGGGGACGGTTGCGGAGCCTGCGGTGCCTGGTGTACCGGCGCCGCGCAGCAACGCACGCCTGGCGCAGAGCCGTAAGATCCGGCGACCACCAGTACACCTGGCGCCGGGCGTGTCCTCGCTGGACCCGGGGCATTGCCACGTCACTTATCTCGGACATGGCCTCCCGGAACCACTCCGCTTCGTCGTTGATATCAGCAGGCCTGTCCGGTGATGGCACCCAGGCCTGCACGATCGAGGCTTCCAGGAGTAGCTCCCGGTCCAGCTGCTTCAGCGCCCACCGCGGACCACTCGGGGTCTGTCGGACCGGCACGCTCGAGGCCTGGGCGGAGACGTCGAACTGGATATACCGGTGGTCGGAATAGGTCTCCACCTCCTCCATGACGCGCCAGTCGATGACACGTGGTGACAGAGCGACGCTGGCGAACGAAATGTCCACCACCGATTCGCCCTGCATCCGCACACACGTGGGGACAGAACCCTGGTTTAGGACGACCAGGCCTGTCTCCAGAGCCCAGTCCTCCACCATCCTGCCCCGTGTGTCCGTATACCGGGAACCCCAAGCCACATTCTTGGCATTGAAGTCCCCGAGGACAAGCACAGGGAGGGAGCGGTACCCGACGACGACGATTCTCAACTCCGCAAGGGAGTTGTGGAACTCGGCGAGAGTTCGGTTCGGAGAGAAGTATACCCCCACCACGGCAATCTCTCCGAACCGTGCTGCCACGCAACCCTGTCCCCTCTTGACACCCTCGAGGGACGGGGTACCGGCGGCGGCTGACGAAATTAGGGTCACTGAGCCGCTCAGGTCCTCCACCCAGTCATCCCTGGGCGGGACGAAGTACGGCTCAGCGACCACGGCGATGTTAATCGACCACTGCGCTATGCTCTGGAGCAGCAGATCCTGAGCAGCAGCGCAGTGGTTGATGTTCGCCTGGAGGAGGCGTAATAGGGCCATTATTGGCACTCCATATCCGCCTCCTCCTGTGTCCCCTGTTTGGGTCCTGCCGCGGTGGCTTCGGCAGCGATGACGGCTGTAGGAGCGGCATCGGCAGCAGCAGTGGCGGCGGCTGCAGTTGCGGTGGTGAAGGCGACGGTTGAGGGCTTGCCTCTACCTCTAGACTTGGCGGGTGGAGCGCAGGTCTTGCTCCGAGCCCGGTGATCGGCCGGCTTGCCAGCTGCCGCACATACGAAGCAGTGCGGCGTGGCATTGCAAGAGCCGGCCTTGTGACCAGGTTGCCCACAGCGGAAGCAGTGGTTGCTTCGGTCAACCTCCGAGGTGCATTTTGCTCCCACGTGGTGGCCCACAAGGCAGCGGAAGCACCTCAGAGGCCTGGGTTCCAGTAGCTTCACCTGCGCGGAAACCCACCCCACCAAGAGCCTACGACCCTCCCCGGCTATTTTTTGGGCCGCCGAGACGGGGCAGCTCACCGTAATGGCCCACATTCCGGTGACGTCAGGACGTATGGCGCCCGCTCTCACCTGCTCGGCAGAGCACCCCCCAGTCCTAGCGATGGCGGCCACCACCTCTTTCTCCGTCACAGAATCATCCAGGCCCAGAATGCGCATGTCAGCGCACTTGGTGGGCCTGGAGACTCGGGCCTCGTCCGCATTTAAGGCAGCTTTAAGCCTTTCGGCCAGAGCGTCAGCGGTCGGCCCACTGGAGGCACCGGGAACTTCCAGCATCCGGGCCCCAGTCGCGGTGACCCTCACACGGATGCCCTCGGCGACGCCGAGCTCCTCCAGGTTCACCGCCGCCCTCGCTTTGGCGAGCAAGTCGCGGTAGGACACGCCCTTCTTTTCCGCTGCCGGTTGTAGAGTTATCACTACAGCTGCGGATTTCGGGGCGTGGAGCCTAGCCGCGACGCTTGGCTTCTTGCGCCGCTGCCGCCTCGCCTTCCTTTTGGCCGCCCTTGCTGCCTTGCTCGCCTTCCTCTTCTCTCCAGCCACTTGCCATTCAGCGTCGGCCGCAGGTGATTCAGGGGGTGACAAAGATTGAGGCGGCCGACTCGCCGCCCGGGCTGAGGCTCTCGCTGTCTGTGCAGCCACTCCGCTCCTTTTGGGTGCCGATTTTACCGGTTTCGCCGGGGCCAACTTTGCAGGTTTTGCCATGGCCCCACGATTGGCCTGTCCCGACGAACCCGGTTTGGCCACGGCAGCCGCGGTGGCAGCAAATGAGGCCGCCTTCTGCTGGCTCGCCGCTAGCGGGGGGCGCAGGACGATGGCCTCCAAAACCGAGAACCGTTGATGGAAGGCAGCCAGCTCCTCCCGCACCAGATTCAAAACCCGATCCTCTGCAGGCAGGGGCCGGCCTTGTCCATGCTGCGTCCCCTCCTGCGGCTTCTCCTGGGGGCCGGTTCCTTGGAACCCGGCCAGGTCCGCTCGGAGCTTCTCATTCTCCTTTTGGAGAAGCTCCATGTCGGCTTTCAAGCGGGCGACCTCCGCCCGCATCTCGGACATTGCATCCGACGGAGGCCCGACGTGATTAGCCTCCGCTGCCGCCATAATGGAGGCCGTGGCCGCCGATATGGCCTTGTCTTTTGAGGACTTATTCCTCTTCAAGGCCACATCTCGGATTGCGGCTCCCACGACCTCTGCGAACCTGGCCGTTCGCTCCGATTCCAGGTCCAGCTCCGAATCTAGCTCACTGCCAGAAGACCCCGAAAGGACAGCCCTGCGGCTGATCGATCCGGGGTGGCGCCCCTCCGTGGCAAGCCTCTCAGCACGCTGGGCAGCCTCCTGGGCGGTGAGCCCCCTCCCCACTCCTCTGTCTCGGCCCCCACCCCGCTTGCTGGTAGGGATCTTCCGGGCTGAGGCCAGCTCGTCGTCGGAGAACGACCCCAGGCCATCTCCCGATATGGGGCGCTTCCGGAAGAACCTTCGGTTCTTCGCAGCAGCCCCCTCAACTTCACGCTCCGAGCTCTGTGAGCCCTTTGCGCCAGATGCAGCGTCGGACTTCGACCCTGCATCACTCCTCACCTCTTCGTCGATTTTATTTTTATTTTTAGTTGTTGTTTCCATTTTGTTCCCACGAGTACTATAGGAATTAATGTCCACCTGGGCAGAGCCTTTTACCCAGGTAAGCCTACATACTGCAGAGTGCGGCAGGTGCTCTACAGGTGAAGCGCTAACGACTGAAGTCCCTCCAGCCATTCATCCTCTCGCCACGCCTCAAGCTTAGGATTAGGTGGTTTTTTATCTTAGAGGTGTCCTTCCTCTGGGCCGGGCGGTTAAGCCAAGCCCCCGACGGCGGCATTAAACATGCCTCTGTTCGCTGTCCGGCCAACCCGACTCAGCGAACCCGCCGAAAGTTCTCTCCTCGAAGGAATCCCCTCGTGGGGAGATACGTCTGCCGCATTGGTGCGCCTGCACCGCTGCGGCATGGTCGCATCCATTGTCAACCGACGTCCGTCGGTCGATCAGGAGCGACCCCTCCATGTGTCTCTCTTAGTCAGGTCTCTCACTTGGGCCTTTCCGGCATGAGTAACTCTACCGGCGAAGCCCCAAGATCTTTGAGACGCGCAAGCCCCACCACGACGACAACGTGGAGACACTCTCGGTGGGGAACTGTACACATCTGCTTACCCCTTTAAAGCGTATCGGCGTGATGTTATTTTATGAAATGGTGTAAACAATAAACATACATGCGATTGCAGCTATCCTGGGAGATTTGCCGTCATTTATTGAAGAGTTCTGTTGTATTTCTCTGAACTTCTTCATCAAATCTTAACTAAATTTAATTGAGGCCACATGAAAAGCACCGGCATATAAATAAAACCGTCCAAGTGTGAGTCGAACTCGCGCACGAAGGGTTCCGTACCATTATCGCAAAAAACGGCAAAAAAACACTTTAGTTGTATGGGAGCCCCACTTAAATATTTATTTTATTCGGTTTTTAGTATTTGTTGTTATAGCGGCAACAGAAATACATAATCTGTGAAAATTTCAGCTGTCTAGCTATCACGGTTCATGAGATACAGCCTGGTGACAGACAGACAGACACACAGACAGACGGATCGCGGCGTCTTAGTAATGGGGTTCCGTTTTCGACCTTTGGGTACGGAACCCTAAAAACTACTATATCAAAAATACCTAAGATAAAAAATAACAACATTATATTTTTTCAACGAGATTAAATCCATCACAAAAGTCATAGACATTCAATAAAACCACCATAAGCATTTTCTTCATTCCCCTCTCCCTATTTTCAATTTCGGCAACCTCTCCAATGAAGGAGCTAATTTCGAAAAGGGGCGCTGCAACAACACTCCACTCGCAATCAAAATCTTAAAAGAAACCAAAATCAAGAGCAGTAAATAAACGATGAAAGGAAGGGATTTGATCAAGACACTGGACAAAATGACATTCTGCTAGCGATAATATAATGATTGTTGAAACGTCAAAAAATTATGGGTTTGATATTTTGGTGGCGCATGTAAATCCATAAGAACTTTTTGATGATCTTTATGACTGAATGTTTATAAAAAAACTCGCTAACCACATTGATTAGATTAAACACTGATAAATTGCATTCTTCAAAAAAGAATTTGCTTATCACTGTTTTAATAACAGGTAGTTTTTTTTAATGTAAATATCACTTGTAATCTAGAGCTTGTAAATGCACCTTGGTACATACAAAATGTTGCCCTCCATCTGGACCTAAAAGGTGAGTTCATCGAAAAAGTGATCCAGAAATTTGCAGAAGCTCACGAAAAGAGACTTCATCAGCATAATAATATTTATAGTGAGAAGACTAAAAAGAACAAAACCGTTCGAGTTAGTGTTAGTGAATGGGAATAGTGTAACGTACAAAAGTGCTACCTAACAAACACAAGAACGAAGTGTACTCGCCTTAATAAAGACAATAAGAAAAGTGCTATTGGACACATTCTTAGTAAAGACAATGTAATAGTTTAGGTTATAATTAAATTACTTATTAGTCTATTTATAAGGATAGATTGTAATAAGATTAGGGTCCATCCTATTGATGAACCCTAGAAAAGGAAAGAATAAAACAAAAAAACGATAACTAAAGATCAAGAAAATTATCATATTCGAAAGAAACCAATGTATATAATAATTCCCAACAAAACGTGCAAATATTAAGAAGTTCTATAAAATATCATGAAGAAGTCTTTATAATAATTGTAATAAATTCGTCTGCTGTCCTTGACATCCCACTTTTTACGTTGCTAGCTACGAGGTCGTGATTCCAAAATCAATGTAACTTTTCCATAGTTAATTTGAGATAAAGTAAAAGAAAAAAGAGAGAAAAATGCTAGCAATTCTATTGTGCGACAATATCTGTATTTGAAAAAGTAGCATTTTTTCAGAAATAGCGATTTCAGTTTTTATGTTTTTGGAGATACTGTAATGATAGTTCCTATGGCGTTTCTCAGGATATTCAAGACTTCTCTAAAATTTTTATACGTGGGACACTCAGAAAGTTTTGCGAAACTAAAAAAAATTGTTCTATACGTACATATATTTTTATTAAATCTTTTCAAAGTACTTTCCACCAGCCTCTATACAAAGATTCATGCGCCTAAACCAGTTTTCAAAACACTTTTTCCAGTCCGCCGCAGACACCTCGTTTACAGCCTGCTCGAACGCAGCCAGCGCATCTTCCGGCGACGAAAATTGTATCCCTTTGAGCTGATTTTTTATTTTTGGGAATAAAAAGAAGTCACACGGTGCTAGATCAGGGCTGTAAGGAGGGTGACCCAGGAGTTTGACTGGCGTGCTGTCCAGGAAGTCCCTCGTTTTGAGTGCGGTGTGCGCAGGTGCATTGTCGTGGTGGAGCAGTAGCCCGCGGAGCCCTGTGTTTGGTCGCTTGTTGCTTATAACAGAGAAAACTTCTGGCAAACATTTGGTAGTATACCATTCGGCATTAATGCTTCTTTGATCCCGTAAGGGAATTGATACCAAGTGGCCAGTCAAATTAAAAAAGCTAGCGATCAAAATCTTACCCCCGCTTCTAGATCGCTTCACTTTGGTAGGCGTTGGCTCATTTTGAAACACCCGAACAGTCGACTGGCGCTTGGTTTCTGGGTCGTATTGATAAATCCAGGACTCATCACCTGTAACGATGTCGTAAACACGCCGAGACGAGCCTGCTTCAAATTTGTTAAGCATATCACGGCACCATTCCACCCGGGCCTGCTTCTGAGCATCGGTGAGGTTGTGCGGCACCCAGCGTGATACTATCCTCCTCACGCGAAGATGGCTGTGTAGAATCTCGTGAACGCTTCCCGATCCAATCTTCAATATGTGTTGAATCTCCTGATATGTAATTCGCCTATTGTCTTGGATTAAATTTTTCACTGCTAGCACGTTTTCTTCGGTAACAGCCGTCAAAGGGCGACCGCTTCTTTCGTCATCCCCCAAAGTTGGTCGACCGCGCTTGAATTCGTTATACCAACGATACACGGTTGCCTTGGAAGGGCCTTCATCCATGAATGCCATTTGAAGTCTATCGTACGATTCATCCGGTTTCAGGCGACACTTGAAATCGTATAAAATCATAGCTCTAAAATGTTCCCGGCGCAGATCCATATTTCAGTGAGACACAATACTTTGAATTAACTCGCAAAAAATGTGGAGGGAAATTTTGAAATTGGAACTTACTTATTTTTACTTATAAATAATCAAATTTTCGAAAAACATTATAACTGGCCAGTCTCCCATATATAAAAACTTTTTTTCGCAATACTTTCTGAGGGGCCTGGTATGCCTTCTCATGGGACAACTCCTAAAGTACAGTGAATAATATCTGGATAGCATTATTGCTGTCTGATTTCTTCAAGGCTTGTTAACCAAATAAGGGAACTAAATCTTTCTCCATATGGAGGATCTCTCTTACAGCAAACCCTAGTGTTACAGAGAAAGATGAAAATATAAGACTGGATCCAGTGTATATTTTCCTGCTCTTTACCAACAAAATCATTCATTTTAATTTGAAAAAGTCAAAAGTCCTCTATACTCAGTTCTAAATCATCGTAGCAGATGCAATATAAAGGTCCTTTAGAATTTTTCACGGACTTAATTCTTTTATGGCCTATTCTTCGCGTTCAATGAGGTATTCAAATCGTTTGTCTTTTAAGTATTAATTTAATAAAGAAACGGCCATTGGGTCTGAGTGCCGTCATAAAAATATTGGAAGTTCTGTGATAAAAGAATTGTGAGTCAATGAAATCAATGAAGTAATATAAATATAAGAAAAAAATTACCAGGAATAAAGAAACCATGGTCAACTTTTGGTAGCATCCTGACTTAAGAGTTAAAGAGCTCATAAAATAATAGGCAATAAGGATTGTCAAAAAGAGCCTAAAGTACGGCATTGACGTATTCTACTAAAATTACCCTTAATGCCTGATAATTCCTATCTAAAGCTTCGTAGGCTCGAATCAAGACGCTACGCTTTACTTTGTGTCATTTATTTCGTCACTACTGTTTTCAATGCGATTAAGAAAATCATCTTAGGGAACGGGCAAAAAAACAAAGACATGATTGTGATAAACCTACACCAGACCGCAATACGGCCCATTGATAACGTGAAAGAAAGAAAAAAAATAGGATTTGAGCCCACAAACTAAATGAGTCCCAGCTTCAGCACTAAGAACATAGATTATGATAATGAGCAATATAACGTTATACTACTGTTGATATCCAAGAAACGAAACACCATAACAATTTAAATATAAATACCGATAACTTTAATAAAAGCTATAACCTTATCTACTGGAACAAAGACTCAGATTTGATAGGAAAATATTTGCATTTTGATCCGAACTGAGCTTAATATAAGTTAATTTTATTAAGAGCCGAGAAGAACGTAAATATTTATTATATTCTTCCAGCAATCAGGCTTCTGAGTGTCCCAGATTATGTGCAATGTTGATTTAATCCTCCTCTGTATTCTTAAGCTTTTCTTTTGTCAGTTTATTTAAATTTTCTCTGTGAGAGGTGCTGGATGAAGGCAGGATTTTAACCCTTTCTGTGAAAGAGTTATATCGACAAACACTGGTAAGTCGTTTGCAAGATTTTTTAATGAGCTGTATATTTTGAGAATCTTTTTATTTTTTTAAATAATAACTAGGTAGAAATAGATAGAATACACGATATTGTGTTTCTTTTTTTTTTTGAGTTGTGTTCTATGGATGGTGTAACATCGTAGTAAAATTTTAAAAACGATGTAAAAAATACTTAATCTGAAACATTGCATTTTCGGGCTTCTTTTGTTTTGCTTTTAATATTTTTATTATTAACTAGCAAACCACCCCTGCTTTTCACGGTTTTAAAAGATTTATTTGTCATAAAGAAATAAAGATAGAAAAAGTGATTTTCGTCACACGTTGCACATGCCTGTTCAGAATAAATTCTTACAATGATGGTAAAAGCCGCACAAAGATTTGTTGCGTAAATTATAACAACAAAACGGTCACAAAGGCACACAAGAAAAGCGTCTATATACATGTTTAGATAGAAAATTGGTGGACCGAAAATCGTATTGGTATAATGACAAAAACATCAAGATATCCCATTAAAACTTCTAACAAGATTCCAGTCAAGAACAAATGATTAATTGTCAATATAAAACTTAAGTCAACAGAAAAGTGACAGATTACGGTCCATGGATATCACGAAAACTCATTTCCGAAAACGAAATTGTCTCATAAGAAACTACATTAATAATAACAACTTGATACTTAAACATATATATCCATACAATAAACTTTAATCGTTGGCCAAAAGTTTAAATAAGTGCTGTTTTATCTCACGAAACTTTAGCTTGGCCTGACTTTCGGTTTAGTATTCAGCCAAAAATAGAGGCTGAATTGCAAATCTGGAATGCCAAGCAAAGCTGGCCTATCTTTACAATGAGCTACCTTAGGGTTTATTCAGACGGACTACACGAAAATGGTGGCAACATTTTTGCCATACCTGCGTAACACGTGAAATAGTTTTAATAAAATGAAAAACTGAAGCATTTCGCATATGTTTTTGCTCAGTAGATAGGTGTTCGATACACACAGATTATAATTATATCAATTTGCTTTTTTAATTGCCTTATGTACTGGCTACCAGATAACTATTGTAAAACTGGTCGTAACAAAGTTATGATTACAGCTACAAGATTTTATTCAGTCACTTTTGCGTCTTGACAATTATTGGCTGCGATTTCAGAAACGTTCGTAACATCCACTAAATGCGAATACTAAACATCGTACAACGTTTGATACAACGTTTTGATACAAAGTGGCTGGCGATACATTAGCCACTGCAGTTTGTGTTCCATCTGTACCAACCCTTAATGGCTAGATAATTTAACTAGGTCACAGCTATCGATTCTGTTGAGCAAAATAAACAAGCAATTAATATTAATAAGGAGAAAGATCCTGATAGCACTAGAGTAGCGAACCAGAAAGGTAGGGAAGTAATTAAAATCTCATTAAGGCGGAGCTATAGCATAATGTTCTGCGGAGCCTGATGATTTTCGATAGGACTTCTAGTATACTTCATGTGAATTCTGTAGAACAAGTCAGTGATTCTGGAAAGTTCTGGGGCATTTTGAACAGTTGTTCCAAATGCGAGGAGAGTTTTAGTGCCTTATTTACATATCTTTACTGCGAATCTGGACGTTTAAAATCGTTGTTTCGCATTTCTGAATTAAGGTCCAGCATTTTTAGTAGTTAGGTAGATAGTTAAGTAGGAGAACTATCGAACGTGATATCTTTGGCTACAGTTAATGTTCTTGTAATAACTAAAGATTGTCACCAAAATAAAGTTATTTTTATAACACTGGTAATTTATAACACTGTTTTCCTATAATTTACCACAATCTGCCGCTCTCGACTCCGCCCGCTTGTTATTAGTACTTCGCACAATATTTTTATAAATTACTAGCTTCTGCCCATGGCTTCGCCCACGTAAAAGGTTTTTTTAATACTTACTATTATATGTCCTTCCCAGGGTCTCAAACTATCTCCATGCCAAATTTAATGAAAATTAGTCCAGCCGTTTCAGAGTCTATCGGAACATACAATATACATAATTATATATTCGTATGCATTCCACTTCCTTCTTTGACAAATCTTTCACGATTCAAGCAGCTCGGTTGTGGAATGCACTACTTATTGAAATAAGACGTGCTCAAACACTGCCAACGTTTAAGAAAATGATGAAGCAGCATTACCTTTCACTATAATTTTTATTCTTCTTCTTTCTCTGTTATATTTTATATGTATTTGTATATTTTTTGTAATATTGTATGTTTGTATTTTATGCTATTAAATCTAAGTAGCATATATTTTTTGATAATTTGTATACTGACAGCCCTAAATTCTTCTTCTATTGTTCTGTCCCTCCAAAGGTTGTCTGTAAGAGATTGCCTAGTACGATAAGACCGCCCATTGTACACTTTTTATTGTGAACGTTTGTCCTGTATGTTTTTTTGTGGTGTACAATAAAGTATATAATAAATAATACTTTTCTTTTATATATATAGATAGATAGATAGCGTTTGTGTTATTCTGATGTATAATATTTCTGTAAAGTTTCATTAAAATCTGTTCAGTATTTTTTGCGTGAATGAGTTACAAACATCCATTCAACCATCCATCCTCACAAACTTTCGCGTTTATAATAGTAAATTAAGAAGTAGGATTATTATTTTCCTGCCTTCGTCTCATGTTACATAGGATTGGCGCAATACGTTTTCTTCTTCCCTTCTATCCTGTCACTCGTCACGCTATCACTGACTCTTTTCTTTCGTGTCAGTTCTCACACAATCCGTCCATCATTTCTTTGACCTGTCTCTTCCTCTCCTTACCCCTTTTAGACACATGCGTTTAATTCCTCCGCTTCCCATACCTATTCTTTGATAAACGCTACTCCTTCAACTATTCCGTCACCGAAGCCACTTTTAAACTTCCTCTAATATACCAATAGTTATTATTTAAACCAACTTAGAATGTCTTCTATATTTTCCTCCTTTACTGTTACACAGTAAAGTCTTTTACCTACCATCTGCATCCTTGAGAAAAATAAACTCCTTAGCGACTCTTTCCGCAGGTAATTTCTCGGAAAGAAAAGCTTCTTTTTACAAGCAGAGTATTTTTCTACGGTAAACGGCATTACCGTTTTCTATAACAGGAATTATAACATGACTTGCTAAGTGTAAAGCGAAAATTTGTCAAATATTTGTAATGAGAACTAAACACATTGAATTACGCCTTTATAGTGTTTTCACTACACACATAGTAAGTACCCTCACTTATCACCACCAGTTATTTGAAGTCTCGTGTAATAGAAGACGAAGCTACTGTATCAATGAGATACAAACTTAAGCTTTGGCCTGTTACACAAAAAAAATATATAACACAATTCAATATCAAAAACAGATATTTCAACTAGCCAAGGCTTTGACATAAAAGAGCTCCCGAAAGTCAAGAAAATTAGCCTGAGTCGCTGTGATCGGATACAGGGGGCCTACCATAAACTTATAAAATACTTGCCGAGTGCATGGCAGTTCAACTTAGCATTTTAACCTGACAGGTTTTGTCTTTGTACCATGAGCATTTCCCGTTGACCTGCTTCATGTCTACTTTTGACCTGCTAAATAGACTCTGGTCAGTAAGCTGTCAGCACCGATTAAATAAAATTATTAAAAAACTGACGTTCTAAAATACTTTAGCGGTTTTACGGTAAATAAAAAGTTAGTTTCATAAGGCTGCAAATGATCAGTTCAAATGTTGAATGTATAAATGTCAAAAAATACTTGATGGTAAGGATCAATTGCAGGTCAGCCTGCTGAAATGCTGTGACGTAGTCACTCACCGGTTTAAATCACGTGATCGCTGGCTGGCCTGCTACTCGGTGCGCTCATGGTTCAAATTAGCATGACAGGTAATTTTGCGTCTAAAATTGACCTGCTATAAGAGTTCATGGTAGACCCCCAGTAAAGGCTTTACTATTGTTTCTATTTTTTCTGATTTCTTAAATAAGCCACCAACTTTAGATGGATCGTAGGCCAAATTGATGATAATGAGGCTTGTTTGTCATTCAAAAAATGTAAGACCTGATCCTATGAACAGAAACAAAGCAAATCCGTAAGCCGTAGATTGTAGCAGGTGGCATTCTGGAGTTGCTGCCTACCCCATGAACATTGATATAGATCGTTAGCACGTGTTTCCAGTACCATTATGTAAAAACAAGAGAATATAATCCGAAAGAACAAATTCGTAACATTGATAGACAAGGGTACGAATACAAAATATCTCATAAGTTATTTATAGGATGATGTATTATGTAAGCTAGCATAAATAAAATATCGCGTTGAAATACAAAACTAGGTTTAATGAAAAGTATATATTAAGGGTTCTTTTCGTAACATCTAATTATTTGATGCCTTATTTATTTAGGTTTAATATAAGCAAGAATAACTGCGTTCTTAAATTTTAAACAAATTTGTTAATGATTTTATAAGTTCAAAGAATCCTAATATATAATATGTACTTAAAACACAAAACTTCTATTATCTAGCCTTCTTCTAAAGGGTGTCTCAGAATGTATACATAAATAAAACCACTAGAATTAGTTCAAACTCAGTTTAATTACCGTTAAATTAAAGAACAGTTTTGTTGCCAGTGACTATGATTACTTACGGGACAGTGAAATGGTCGCTCACAATGGACCTCAACACAAGGCTAAAAGTCACCCAAAGGGCAATGAAGAGAATCACGCTCGGACTTTTCTTGCGTGATTGAATCGGAAATCAAGAAAACCAAGGTTACCTATATAGCCCGAGAAATTGTCACAATGGCAGTGGCCAGGGCACATTGCACGCAGAACGGATGGCCGTTGGGGTCGTTCTAGAGTATTGAAAAACGCAGCGATGGAAGGCCTTGAGCTACGACCTGGTCAAGGCTGCTGGAGTCCGGTGGATGCGAAACATTTGGGACCGATCAGTGTGGCAACACTCGGGGGAGGCCACTGACGTCCACTGCTGGACATATCCAGGAGTGGACGTCTTTTGGCTGAAATGATGATGATGAGCCTTGTTGAAGTCAGACAGGTCTCATTAATAATACTGGCACTTAGCTGCATTCAATTAGACAAGAATCTGAGTCTACTCCAGAGAATATAGTTGGAGAAAGGCTAGGCAGACCATGACGATTAAGAAAACACGTAAACAATCTACGACAATACGGACTTTACAGTGTCAATAAAAACTTCACAAGTTAACCTCAAATCACTAACACGGCCTGAGCAAGCGTTGTGTTAATTGCTCATTCAACGTTTGTATCAAAAAAAGCCTTTGCTCTGCAGTGAGACAATAAGGGACCTGAAATAATACCGCCATAGGAATTGCTGGGAATTTCGTAACAGAAAGAAAACACAGATTTTTTTGCGTACTGTGGTTTGTAGCATAATTCATGAATGCTATTTTTAAGGGTTATATAATAACTTTGGATTACAGAACGTGTTTTAATTTAATGAAAAAACGGATGATGTACTCAGTTACCTATCAAATTTCAAATGAGTGTTAAAAGTGGCGATACTAATTTGTACGTTCGGTGTAATTGTCGTTGTTAGAACCTTGGGGCCTGGCTAATATTGACACTAAGGCACGATGTGTATTAAAAGCTCAGGCTATGAAAAATAGGGAGATTGCAACCATATTATTGAGTTCTTCTAGATTGTTGTGTTGCTAGCTGTGCAGTCTTGTCCGTTTGTAGCTTACTGGGGAGCTAGTCGACTTTCCTCTCATTTGAAACGCATAATACACTACAATATTATTACACACTCACACACAACTCCTCTTGCACACTTCACACGAGTTTTCAAATAATAGAAATGTTTTGTTTTCAAGTTTCTGTTGCAAATTTATTTGTAAGGTTAATAAATTGTAAATCAGTAATTGGCTGTAATAGTATAATATAAGTGTGTTAAGGTATTTTTAAGAGCTGTGGATTTTGTGATTAATAAATAAATAAATAAATACTTTTTAACCGACTTCAAAGAAAGTAGGAGGTTCTCAATTCGACGGAATCTTGTTTTTTTTTTCCCCGATTACTCAAAGACGTCTGGACCGATTTGAAAAATTCTCCTTTTGTTTGAAAGGGTATACTTCTCAGGTGGTTCCATGTTGATCAGGTTAGGATCTGATGATGGAATCCTTGAGAAATCGTGGGAACTCCTCAAATATTATAGGCACACTCAAGTGATTTTGTTGTTTTCATCAACAATGCAATCATTTACCCTCAAAAAGTATCATTTGGTGAAGTGGAACTGATGAAAAAGACTACAGATGGCCACTGGAACTCGTTAATGCTAAGTATGTCACGGATATAAGATATATCGAATAGTTAACTGTCTATGATGAAGCAAATACTTATAAATAAATGGTACTGATGAAAATGGTACCATCGAACTGATCTGATGATGAAGCCGGAAGGTAGGCACTGGAACTCCGAAATAAAACAAGGGATCCTAGTCGTGTTTGGGATTATTGGAATCGTTATGAGATTTACTTTGGCTTTAAATGATTTTCACGTTAAATGGAGGTACCTACCAAAACTAAAAAGAGATAAATAAAAGTCGATGTCTTTGGTACCTATTGTTTTTCGACATCGACTTCGGAAAAGAAAGTTATTTTTCGCTTTTTAGTGTTTTGTTTTGGAAGTCGGTTTGTTTTTTTTTTAAAAGGCCGCCACGCTGTTTCTACTCTTGCAACTCCTGAAAGCCGGTATGAATAGTGGGTACTACCAAAAAAGCGCAGCGACAATTGAACTAAACATCTCCAAACGATACAACTGTCTTGGATCCCGCAACGAAATGAATCAGAAAAAAAGAGGAAAAGTAAGAACTTATTAAAAATAACCCAACTTTTTGGAAACAAATAACTATTGTATAACAATTATATTTCGATAATTTGTCTTACCCGTAACAAAAAAGAACTGTCCGAATACTACTCATGCCATACACGACTAGAGTTTAACGAACCCACTACTCATAAAACATTGACGAATTCGAAGAAAAAATAACCGCAGCGTTTAACTGCCAGTAAGTACTTTTCAGAAAATTATAGTATAACTGCCATCAATTTGTGATCTATAAATAGAACGGTATTTTCTTTAGCGATGTACTAAATGAAGGATTACTACAGGCCAGTGGGATCAAGATATTAATTTGTGACGTCATGTTCCGATACAGAAGGTAGTGTTCAGGAAGATAGTAAGCGATATTGAGTAATGGATTTAGGTGTATCAAAGAAGATGACTATGCTTTCTTTCTAAGAATTTTACGCCGTGGGTATATGGAAACATATTAATGAAAATATTATACAAATAAAAATAAATTGGGATAGTAGCAAGATAATTATGGCAAAAGCAGTCGTTTAGAAATGACTATATCTTAGAAACCGACTAAAGTGATAGTTTCTGAAGTGTATATTTGGAGTTAGGTGTATGTCAAGTCAAACCCTTCTTTTATTGCCAAAATTTGACAGGTTTTTATGGCTTAGGGTTTTAGGCAGGTTTTGAGAGTTTGTAAAACAATAAATTTCTTAATTTAGAAATCGGGTATAATTTTGGACTTGTAACGGCGCCTATAGATCTAATGCAAGTATAATCTAGATCTGATAATAATTCATCCCATCGCTGCCACTTTCTTAAACTATGACCACTAGTGTATGGCCAAGTTAAAGAACATTGAATAACCTAAAACTAGCCAAGTATAGGTTAAAGTCTAGTTCCAAACATAAGAAAAATGTACAATCTAAACTAGCAAACCGTTAGTCACTAACAGCACAAAAGAATTTAATCTTTAAAGAACATTGAATAACCTAAAACTAGCAAACTATAGGTAAAGTTCTAGTCTAGTAAAAGGTCTAGTTCCAAGCATAAGAAAAATGTACAACCTAAACTAGCACAGCGTAAGAACACTTCCAGTTCCTTAGACTATGACTACGAGTACTAGTGTATGCCCAAGTTAAAGAACATTGAATAACCTAAAACTAGCCAAGTATAGGTTAAAATCTAGTTCCAAGCATAAGAAAATGTACAACCTAAACTAGAACAGCGTAAGAACACTAACAGCACAAAAGAATTTAATCATCGTCACACAGATTCTATTCATTCATTTGACAAAACGGAACATGAATAAAATATTAGTGGAGAAGAAACGCAAAGAAACTTCGTACGACAAATCCAAATCATAGAAGGACAATCTGAACACGCTTCGTTTACTGTTCAAATATAATTTGACGTAAAAGAATGTAGGATATATTACTCCACTCAGCACTCGGTACGCCCAAGGCACCGTTTACAGGAACTGGGACAAGGAATGGAATCAAAATGGTTATTTCTCTGGATTGATATATCCTGTAGATAATTTAGTTTATTAGTTTCCTCAATTTCTATGATGTGCTTAGTGTGGTGATAAAATGCCATGAATGGCATTCAAAATTGTCGTTTGTTGGCATTATTAAAATAAATAAAAAATGCTTTGAAAGTATTTAATTACTTCTTATAACATAGCCGAGGCTGACGAGTGGATCCAAGTTATCAGTAAAATTATCTTTGAAAATCCATATTGATTTGCTGTGAAAAAGAAAAAAAAGGGGAACAGATACATTTACGTTTGTCAGAAAGTCACTGGTTAATTTATTGTCATCGCGGGCAGAACCTAAATAAAGTTGGCACAGAAGCGTGGGGACTAGCAGAAGAAAAGAGAAGCCTTATGCTCTGTAGTGGGTGAAGTGAAGCTAGTTAAGGATGACAATTACTATATAAATGTTGATAAGGGATTTTACTAATGCAACAAAACTGAACTAACAAAGTTCAGTTTTAGGGATGCAAAACATAAAAAATAATGTCCAAGCAAGAAAAAGGGCTGCTACACAAATCATATTTTGCTGCGTGGGCCTAAGTTTAAATATTATTTATCGAATAGTAACATAAATAGGCTATACCAGTCAGTAGTCATCTAGTTTCCTCTACAGAGATATCCATGCAATTTGCAGGGTGCCTGCGAGATCGGCTCTTCAAATTGAGTGTGAAAATGGAACGATCGTGTCTGTGTGCACTTTCATCGTTCACGAGACCATAATAACGAAATTTCCTACGTTGACTGCTACCAATAGTACAGCACTATCTATGAAGTATATCACTTCAGTGTTGTAAAGTTTATCTGCAATTTCTATAATTGTAGGCCTAGAGATAGTTTTTTTTTTTAAACTTTGTCCCACACTAGGAATTACTACTGTATGGTGGGTGGGTTTACAAACATTTTAAACTCACATACTAAATTGAAATTGTATCCTGAAAGAGTAAAAATGCCAGCAAGTTTTTTACCATAAAAAATACAATTTAAAATACTTTTAATAGAAATCAAATCTAATTTCTAACAGTATTTTTCCCTAATGGCATAAAAGTGACTGCCCCTAACTGTAACATCAAATTAAATTCCGCGAGATTAACCTGTTTTAAGTAATTAAACCTTGTTTCCAGGAAAATCTTGAGACTTATGGACCTTCATGGTGTTGCAATGAAATAAAAAAGATAATTAGTCCAAAAACAATCTTAAAAGGAAGAAGCCAGGAGAACAGGAAAAATCGTTTCCAATTTTGCTCCAATTACGGAAAAATTATGTGTATCGCCACGCCTATTTTACCATAAAGTGTAGGCAGAACTCTAGGCTGTGCCAATATTCCGTTGGCACTTCGCCTCTTCGTAACATGTTGAGTTTAAATCGCAATAGTAAGTAGTGACAAATTGTTAGTGCAACGCCCACAAACTGCAGTCAATGAGTCACAGAATGTGGGACTGACCTACACAATATGACTAAAGTATAGACAGTATTTTTTGAGTTACGATTACGTGGGAAGAAGTATATGAGTCAAAATATCTAGAGCCTCTGGCGATAAAATCCATCGGATGTGACTAGCTTATAATCAATTGTAGTGGCAAATTGCTTCATGTAGGTGAAAGTTTTTTGACTGAGATAATAAATGACTAAACAAATGTGTGACTTTAGTCACAAGAATCATGGTCATCAATATAAATACGATGGATTTTCAAGATGTAATAAAGACATTTAAAAAACTTTGAAAGCAAACTAAAAAATTACCCCAAGAGACATTAGCGATGCTTCACTAACAAAAACCTACAACAAGACAAATGCCTTACATTAAGTAAATGAAGCTCAAATGATAGAAGGAGCAAAACCACTTAGTGATATGAAACCTTAAGTAACAGATAGCTGAGATAAAGCACAAATTGAGGCAGAATACAAGATAAACGTAGACGAACCACGTGACGTCACTGGTACAAGATGAAATTAGAACTGATTTAAGGGTTAAAGATGAGCGTGGATGTAAATCTAGAGTTGTAAGTACCTGTGTTTGTGCATCATGGCATTTGTAAATGATGGTTCAGTAAATATAAAGATGTCAATAAGCGAATGTTAAAAATCATTAGGTAATTATTGAAATTGGTAAAATTATTTCTTCTCTCTCTTTTAAGATTTTGAGAACCAATAGAAAATTTTGCCACAATATTCCAAGTAAATAAAATATTCAGACTGGTTTAATAATGTTGTGTGTGAACTTTAAATTATTTTGAATGTGGCCTAGATATATCCAAGATTGAATATATTTTAGAAACCACCTCTATAAGACGATAAACATAGCATCTTGTAATATTCACAAGATTTAATCCGGATTACCAAAAAGTTGTTATCCGAAAATCTTGTTTTACTGAAAGGTCCACTTAGCTGTATCGATCGCAAAAGATTAAAGTGATACATATACGACACATATCTAGCCTTTGACTAAACATATATTTCATCCTTCAAAGGCTCTTCAAAATAACATGTTGAGGCCTAAATATAGCTGAGTCGCGTTAGATATTTTCTTATCTTACTTTGGATATGTTTTAGACGGATTATGCTGGTAAACTGTGACAGATGTAGGTTCAGTTTGACGTAGGTTTTAGTTGAATTTAATTCATCAATTTCAGAGAGAGTTTATGTCGATTCTTAATAGTTAACTAAGTGTTCATAATTCTCAGAATATTAAACATGGTACATATATATAGAATATAATAATTTTATAAAGAGGAAAGATTTGATTGTTTGTAAATTTGTTTATAATAGATAAAGAAGTGAGTTCTTTGACCGTAGCCACATTTTTTTTGGTGGGTTTGTTCTTGACTTTAGTCTAGGTCAGAGGTGACAGAGCCACAGTCGACGATGGAGTGAATATACTCAGAAGAAGCCTGTTCACTCTAACTTTGAACAGATTCAGGTTGAATGCTTTCGGAAACACGGACGCAGGTATTGAGTGCCATTCATTCACTGTGCGCATTATGAAGGATGTTTGGAAGCGCTTGGTGCGAATAGTTGGAATGACAATCAGGTAAGGATGGTAACTTGCTGTGCGTCTAGATGACCGATGATAGAAAGGGGTCGGTGGGCTCATGGAGTTCTTGAGCACTCATCGAAGTACAGTCTATAGAAGACCGACAAGCAGGCAATCTTTCAGCGATGAGCCAAGCTGTAAAGCTTCAAGTCAGTCAAATACACACACAGTTAATAAAATACTGGGACTCAGCAACATCCGAGTAGACTGGGAGCCGATCCAAACATACATAGTTGGGAAAAGGCTAATCAAATTAATTTTGTTACGTCATATAAATCATTAATATTTTATGAATGCTTTCAAACACATTTTGTAACCTCAATAACATTCATAAATGAAGTCAAGAATCGTCACGTTATCTAGTATAATGCGATATTCTGTGACAAGTAACTAGTGACCTGCCTGTAACTATCCACGCTGCGAATGGAATGCCAAAAGCCTTTTACACACACAGCCAGCCAGTACCCCCAAACTGGTGACCTCGAACATGAACGTCAGCGCAGCCTTCGTGCAGAACAACTTCGTCGTGACGTCAGCATCACTTCCTCAAGCTTTCGAGCAGTGAGTCACACAGCCAGCCAGTACCCACGGCATCTACGGGGGTACCCTGACCACCAGCATGCAGCGGACGCGCATTCCTGGTCATCACCCCCAGCTTCTTTCTTCACCGCTCCGACCCACTGGAGCCAGCAGCACCGTCCCGACTCACTGGGACACCATCACCGCTCCGAACCACTGGAGCCAGCAACACTATCCCGACTCACTGGGATATCATCACCCCGACTCACTGGGGCACAACCGCATACAGTTCCGACTCACCGCGAACTCTGCGACTTCCGGTTCCGACTCACGGGAACCAACCTTCCACTGGCCAGGCACGCATCACAAGATGTACGGACGACTCAACCTGCTATCGACCTCCGGTCTCCGGAGGAGAGTGATGTAGCGGCACCAGCGCCGCCACTTACGAACTAATGACATGACGTCACACAAATCCTGCATCGCGCAAGTAAAGTTTTCGGCGCGATTAGAACACATACAACAGTCCGACAACAACCGTCGGGCAGTTGCCCGGACCAGACACAACACCCGTCTGGTCGGAGGATCCTCCCTTTTCTATGGAGGTTTGTGGGACTTTACACCCTGTTCCGCATACCCCCAAAACGTTACCGCTTCTAGCAACGTTGATATGTTTGTACTGACATTCATCTGCACCGTCACGTCGATATCAGTTCGAATAAGGATTTAGCTTTTGAAGTGCGAATATATATTCGTCTTCAAAATTGATCAAACATAGTCTTATAATAGAATTGTCTGTTCTATTCTGAGCAGAAGATCTTTAGTTTCATCTTACTCATGAATGGTTATACTACAAAGCATTGTTCGGTACTGCCTCATCAAGCTGTGTCAAAATAGGGATCAAAGTCATTTGTACGAGATAGGCGGTTCCAGAACTCGGAGCTACATTTTGTGATAAGGAAATCCACAACGTTGTAAGATTTTGAAGTGTCAGATTAGACCTGTGGTGGGATTTCCCATCGGCAAAATAAAAATATATACACCTGAAAGCTGAGCTGAATTATCAAAAGTCATTCTTTATTGCTATCCTTTCTTTGACTGAGTATCTTTCAGACAAATAATCTGCTGAGTCTTTGCCAAACTATTTTGATTGCTATATTGAGGGTTAGATGCAGCTGAGTACTAGTATTCTACATGGAGCGACTGCTTATCTGATCTCCACAACCCAGTAACTGGGTATCACGATACCCTTTGCCACGAGTCATTTATAAATGACAGCCAGAACCAACAGCTTTTTAAGTAAAGGGTATTTATCTGTCCGCCACCAAATCTATTTTTTTCGTTCCAAAAAGAATGAATACATTCGAAACAAAAACCTAGGTGAATGTCAGCTGCTTACTATCCCGGCCAACAGGCTAAAGTCAACGGAAAAAATGAGGCCAATGGGCCCGTAAGCTTTGGGCAAGCTTGTTTTCACTATAAATATAATGACAGCTCTTTCAGCTACACATATTACCGAAAATATCGGAGCAGACGAAGTACATAAATAATATCTTTTATAATGTGAAGTTTATAAATACCTTTGCAAAAAATGAAATGTTAGTGTCCAAGATTTATTCCCACACGGGTCAGCGTATTACAAGATGCAATAATAATTCAACGAGAGAAAGCCTCCCTAATCCCTAAAAACTCCTGAAGCATGATTCACATTAGAACTGCTTCATATAAATCGCATATCCTTAAGTTCAACTTAGAGGTACACAAAAATTTTAGCTAAAGAAACCAAAAAAAAAACTTATCATTTTAACAGAATATGTGCCTCAAGGCTACGCCAAATCTACCCACGCTCAACATTTACTTCGTATGTTAGCTAGGTGAAAATGGTGCGAAACGAATATTAATATCACATTTTGACAAAATCAGCCAAGCAGACTAAGCAGAACATCATTGATATACAATATAACTTCTAAATAGGCAAAACAACAGACTGACTAAGATAAAAGTCACAAGAGATTCTAGAAAAGTGAAATTCAATTAACGAAATCGTCGCAATTGCGATTGGGAAACCGGCGAAAATGCCACGTAATAAATCCCTTATATTTTGGCATTTTGACCGTCGCCATGGCTAATAGAATGACGCTTTGTTTTAATCCTCCGGCATCATAAAATATCCAAAAATAGCCTTGTTTAAAATAGGTGCCATTGAGATGCTGGAAACGAACTCTATAATTAAACTAAATTGAAAGAGCCGTTTAATCTTAATCTACCATAAGTGGGTGTATACAGTTTAGAAAGATAAAAATAACGCTTTCAAGGTTTTCAAAGCGAGCAATGATCATTAATGTCCATCTTAAGAACATAGCTAGAAAAAGAAACATCATAAAAGTACGAGTTACTGCTAAGAAAAGTCCAATTAGGAATAAATGAGATACGACTAGCGGCTAAAAGAAACACAACTTGATGCTCGTATAAGTCCCTTTTACAACCTCCATTTTTCTTTTTCAATGTATCCTTTTTGCCAGAAAAATATTCAATAATATCTAGACGATGATAACAAGCAATAGAAAAATATACCATTGGCAACAACAAATCAATAAAGTCTTTGAACCGCACGAAAGTCTTTGAACGTTATGAAAGACTTTGAAGGCAATAATTTGCAGAAACGCTTGTGAACATGATACATAAAGCCGCTTTGGAGCAGTTTGGGGAAGTAATGATGTATCAGAAGTTAATAATTTTGAAGTACGTGTACCTAAATTTAGCGTAAATGAGGCCTTTAACTCACCTATTTACAAAATAATATTTCCGGCAAGATACTTTTAGTCGAATAGAAGTCAGAACTTACTTATACAACATAATTTTCTAAGATAACTAGCGAAATCTGAAACCGAGTGTGATATTTCCCTCTCGTAGAGAGAAGACCTGTGTCCCAGCAATGGGGACGATATAGACTAACTAAGACCTTTCAGAAGAATATGGACGCGATGTTGTATTAAATTAAGTGGGTTCGAAAAAGTAGAAAAAAAATTGAATAGATACGTCAAAAATGCTAAATACTTGTCTAAAGAGTGGTTGTACGAGTATTGAAACAACAGAAGATCGAACTTACAAACTTTAAAAAAGCCATGCCAATCTAGACTTACAGTTGCTTTCCAATCTGAAATCTCCGTAACGCATGTAGGTATTGGCGTAACAACCCGAGTTCCCAGCCCCGCAGGCTTTCGGCTTACGCTCGAGGCATGGAGGAATCTAGATGGTTCAAAATCCTACACGTATCCATTACTTTACTGTGGCATTGTTGCTAACCAACCGATCGATCTGAAAGGCAACCGTACCACGAAGGTTTAATAAAGGGTCATAGCCAGCCTCATTTTGGGTCGCATTCTTGGAGAAATATTTGGGGTGGACTCTCACTGCATGGTTATAAGGTAAGCAGTTACATCATAATCAACGTAACTGACCAACCATGGAAACCACTACCAAAGAATATTAATATAGGTATAGGTGAGATAGTGGTCAAGCGCGAGCCTATCTAAAATAAAAAAAAAAAAAAAAAAAAAAAGGTAGTAAAAATTATTAAAAGTTATATCTGTAGAAATTTGTATAAAACTTCTGTAGTTGATATACTACTAAGGTACGAAGCAGAAGAAGTACATTCAAAAATTTCGTAGGAAGATTAACTATTAAAATTTGCCAACACAAAAGACATGGCCAGAATTTGTATGGAGTTGTGCCCTAATAAAAATATTCATGTACATTGACATACAGAACGTCGTATTAAAGCTTAGAGGTATGGCTTTACAATAGTTTATGTTTTATGATCAGAGAAAAAGCGAAAGATACTATAAAAAGATAACATCGTGATAAAATCAACGCAAGACTGAACCACAGACTAGATTGCACCAGTGCAGTGTGCGCGCGTAGAAACGTCAAAATGACTATGACGTTTGGACACACTCTGGAATATATTGTCGATGCATTCAGCATTATGACATGACGCATAGCAGCTCAAAAAATGGTATCTGCGATAATCTTAAAACCTTAACTTTTATTTTAGAGGAACTTAGCAATACATTCTTGCAGTTGTCGTTATTTTATATTTTAATCTGACCTTCAGGCGTACTTCAGATACAGTGTTTGTCTTATGCGTGTATCCAGACGCAAATGAATTGCATAGTAACCGCACATACACAATTAACACACATATTTTTTTGGAATTTTTTGTTGCCTGTTCTAGACAAATGTAATCGTTGCGGTTAATTTTTATTTATTTTACAAGTAATTTTCACATATTAATAATTACTGTACATTTATGTATTCTGATTGATTTGGAGGGCAGAATCTGGCCATGTCCTTTTAATACATTTACCATCCTCGTTTATTGTTCTTTCCTAATGGGTAAATTAAAATCCATTGCTTGGTTGAGAAGAAACAAAAACCAACTTTTCCTTATCTCTAAAGATCAATCGATAATGATTCTTTGTTGTACCGTCCACTTTTCGGTCATTCTTGTTCTATTTAAGATAAGAGAAAATTCGCGGAAAACATTAAAATAATGAGATACCCAGAACAAAGTAATCTACTGAAATGGTCAGTCCAAACCATAAAAAAAAAAGACTATCGACGTCAGAATCTTATTTAAAAGTTTTCACTGACAAAAGTATACAGATTTTTCATAACTAGAAGTATTAATGTTCTTTAATAACATTTAAAGAGTATAATCAAGCCTGTTTCGCCCTGATTTTGGTCTCTAAAACGTAAAATACGAAATTAGTTTTCAGTATTTTAAATTCGAGAATTGAATTCGTGATTTGGAGAGCAGAGGTGGCCCAGTGGTATCGGCCGCGACTTACAAGTTTTAGGTCGTGGGTTCGAGCCCAGACAGAAGCTTTACTTTGTGTAAATTATTTCATCACCACTGCTCTCAAAACGGTGAAGGAAAACATCGCGAGGAAACCGGCATGTCCTAGAACCAAAAATTCGAAGACATGTGAGATCCACCAACCCGCACAGGGCCCGCGTGGTGGATAACGGCCCATTCCCTCTCACAGAGAGGAGGCCTGTGTCCTAGCAGTGGGAAGATTAATAGGCTGATGATGTGATGTGATGTGATTTTAAATTGTATGTGCCCGCGGCTTCGTTGCTGTGAACTGTCTACCGTGCCCTGGGGCCATTCTTCCGCAGAGAATCTTAACACAGCCATTCAGAAAATGACGTCAAATGCACAACGCCATCTATCAAATATGGAGTTCAACTGTCCGAGTATCTGAATTGCGTGTGTTGTGATATTTTACTTCTTGAACATTTTAAATTCATAATTATATATTTTGATAGAGTGAACCGATTGCGATGAAATAAAAACTAAGTAATATTTCAAGTTACGCACAATTTTTATCTATAAAAGTTATTTACATTAGTTTCGTACATTTTACGTGATGCGTGCACAACTAAACAGACAAAAAATCCAAATACGCTGGTAATCATGGGTTCTGTTGGTTATCCTTGAACACCCTGGCTATTTGTTTTGTATTTTCGATGTACAAAAACGACTTTACTAAAGATATATTATATGTATTGATGTTGATTGATTGATATTTATTAGCTGTCCTCCGCAGTTCATTATTATAGTCTGCCCAGCTTTTTTCCAACTATACTGGGTGTAGTCGGTTTCCAGTCTTAATAAATCCTACTTAATAGGTACTAGACCCTTTTTAAAATGGAAATACTGAATATTATGTTTATCTACCTGGGGGTTAATAAAGAGACCTTTAATATAATTTTACTTCTTCATTGGGGTTTGTGTTATTTTACAAAGACCAAATGCCTATCTGATTTCCAAAACGCAGTTGCTTAGTAATACGATACTCCCTGGTTAGACTAGGCTGATTGTGAAATTTATTCGCATGGTGACTTCGTATATTGTCTTTAATTCAAGTTATGTTCGGCCTTATTCATATTTGAAGTATAATAGTAGTTTACACAACGGTCATAATAATAGGGGTTATGAAAACACGAGTGTGGGCTTCGCCTCGTGTGATAATTGTATTACACGAGTGTTTTAATACCTAATTATATGTCGTTGCAATAAAGCAAAAGTGGAAAAGGATAAAAATTGGTATGACCGGCAATTTAGATTCTCATTGCGCAGCGCACGCTTCCATAAACAATGACACTATTTTTCTACATTAAAAGCCAATAAATTAAAAAGTAAAAGTGCTATAAAAATTAAAAAGTTATTTTATGATGCAGTTGTTTGAAAATAGAAGGAAAGTGTTGCACTGTCAAGGTTTTTTGTGAAATTTCACCAGTGTTTATAAAATATTTTTTGAATTCATATTTGGAACATTACGTTGTGTCTGTAGATAAATATCTATACAAACTTTCACAACATAGCCCGACGCCGCGCCAGTATTCCCGAAGGTTACTAAGAGATATACCCACCTATGTATATACATATTTCACCAGTTAAGTTTTAGTCTCATGTAATAGTGGGCGAGCCAACGACCGACCCAGAAATGTAGTCTCTGAGCGGCTACTAAGAGTTTCAGATGAGAAAAGCCCAAAAACGCATAACTCGGGAATCAAACATAGGACTTTAATTAAAATAAATTTATTTTTAAATACTAAGGAATTATAGTACAAAATAATATGTAACTACAATAGTGTCACATCAACGCCATTGTCTAGATAGGGCTGCTCCATCATCGAAGCCGAATAACTTGGCTATTGGTTTAAATTTATGTCTTGTGCCGCGATTGGACATGCTATTGGCACGGACTATTGAGATGATGATTCTTGATCTTAGCCAACCCATCACTACACTAAAGGACCTATACCTAGAAGGTAGACATTTGTGAAGCGAAGACTCCATCAACGGATGTAATAAGAGGGGTCAATGTTGCATGTAGCAATTCACAAGCGTTTGAATATATTCTTATATTTTCGTCTTTGGTGGATTTTAGTACAGAGGCGATAGGGCGTGAAATATAAGGAGCGTCAGTGTCTACGACACGGATATCAATAACTTAGGATTTCATTCTCAGCAATAGCCTTTCGACCAGTACTTGAACGAGGCAGTCAAAAAGCTTTTGCAAAATTCTCAGTAAAATCAATACATATAATAAATCTGTAGAAAAGTAATTTTTGTACATCAAAAATATTTTTAAATAAAATAGCCAGGGTGTTAAAGGATAACCAACAGAACCTATTTCCGGCATTTTTGGAATTTTTGTGTGTTTGTCTGTTTATTTGTGCACGCATCACGTGAAATGTACGAAACCAATGTAAATAACTTTTATACATAAAAATTGTGCGTAACTTGAAGAATTGCTTAGTTTTTGTTTCATTGCAATCGGTTCACTCGATCAAAAGTTATATGAATTTAAAGTGTACAAGAAGTAAAATTATCACAACACACGCAATTCAGATACTCGGACAGTTGAACTCGATATTCGATAGATGGCGTTGTGCATTTGAAGACGTTTTCTGAATGGCGATGTTAAAATTCTTCGCGAAAGAATGATGACTATAGAAAAAATTGGTTGGTTGGTAAGTGGGTAGGCAGGAAGGTAAGTAGGGTAGGGTTGGCAGACAGATGACGGGAGCGAAGCCGCGGGCACAGCTAGTTTATTATATGTCTATCCCGAGGATTACAGGTTTAATAATAAGCAAAGTAGAACAATCCAAGGTTTAATAGTTTGAGAGATACTAAACTTTCCAAGTCTAATAGCTGAAAGCTTAGAAACCAAGACGAGCTTGCACGTATTATTGTTTATAAACTAGCGATCCATCCCAGGTCCATTGGGGCGTACAAATAATTTAATCGTCCTTGAGAAATTAAAATCACCTCAATGCTTATGCCATTAAATAAATCAAAAGTTTTCATAATCCCCCTCTTTTATAATCTCCTTTATGTCTTCTTCTACCATGGTTTTTTATTATTCGTCATGACAATAGACCCCCTTTCAATCAATCTGCCTGGCCTTTTTCCAATTATATTGGGGTCGGCTTCCAGTCTAACCGGATTCAGCTGAGTGATTTACAAGGAGCGACTGCCTATCTGACCTCCACAACCCAGTAACTGGGTAACACGGTACCCCTTGACAAGACTGGTGTCAGAACTCAAGCTTCTGACTACCCGTAACGACAGTTAAAGATCTTCAAATGACAGCCGGGACCAACGGATAACGTGCTTTTCGAGGCACGGAGGAAACTCGGTATATTGAAATGGTCACCCATCCACGGACCGACCTCGTTAAGCGTTGCTTAACCTTGATGATCGACCCGTGCGGCTGTTATTATTTAGCCACGAGCTCCTCCACAATATGCCTTGAAAGGGGGTCTCCCCTTTCAAGGGATATAATATTCCACGCAGTCCATCAAGCGTTTCCTTGGACTGCCTCTCGTCCCATATCTCTATATCCTTCCTATTGGCATAACCATCGTATAGCATATTGCCAAGAACCTTATTAGAATAAATGTACCGTCCGATTTGGGCAACATTATTTTATACTATTTAGATATTATAGAAGTCTCAATACTAAACACCACTGTGTTTACACCGTAAAAACTGATTCCGTACACTTCAACGTAAGGTTCAGTTGAAAACCAGCGTCAGGAAACTTCCAGTTGTTTTTCAGCATTTTGCTGAACTGGACCTTTTTGGCGCAGCCACGGGGCACACTATGTATGTAATTGTTTTAAAATTAAGTTCCCTTTTATTTGTACCTACATTGTGTGTATGTGTGTGCCAAAGAAACTAGTTTTCTTTCTTTCTTTCTAAAATGATCACACTCTATAATTTACATTAATCCTTTTATATTTAAAATATCAAGGAGCCGGCAAATTGAATATTTTTGCCGGTTTCAAAACATAAATCCCCATGCGGATATCTCTTTGAAGCTCTTATAAATTACCTCTACTATTAAAACATTCCGACGTTGATAATAATGATGTAACTACAAAATCCTAGTTCTGTGTGTGTGATTATAGCTCATGGCTTACTCAAAGAAATAGCAGCAAGTTGATGTGGATCTGAGTCGCAAACCATGTTCTACGTCCTGCCTTGCCCTCTACGCCCCAAAACATGCAGCGAAAGTGAAAAAGAAGCAGTGGAAGTTGCAAAGTTTTGGGCCAAAAAATTTGATTGACGGTCGTGCTACGAAGAAAAAAAGTGAGTGAAGTTGCCCTAAAATCTTCATGTTCCGATAGTATCGCTAAAAACAGTCACTAAACACGAGAACCATAAAAACGATCCTTGGAACTGTCGCTTCGCCGGTTGCGAGAACATTAAAGCGAGACTCATTCATCGAACCAATTCTGTGCAATCGGCACTTCAAGAGAAATATTGCAGAGTGTAAAAAATCGATGAAAACCTAATAAGTTCTGTGAACGTTTTAATAGTCTACAACCGCACCCATTAGTTCTTATGTCAATATCTGAGACAGGGCTGAAAATTTCTCGTAAAATGCATCTTACAAGCCTGTTTGCTGTTTTCGAGAAAATCTTTGAATCTTTACAGGAACATATTTTATTTATAGCGAAAATTTATATTTTTGTGTTATTTATGTTTCCAAATTTTGCAGATTATTTTCCATAGAAAATAAAGAATAACATTTATTTTCTTGGAATTTGATTGAAAATTAAAAAAATCGTGTCTATAATTAATTTGAGGAATAAAAGCATTACGAAAATCTTTTATCTTGTGAAGCAAATGATTAGCACATTCTATATTCAAATATTTCTATATAGAATTTGAATAAAGAATCTACGAATCGGTTGCTTAAAGATTTTTTTTAAGTAAGGTTGGTAGGTTGTTTTTATAACAATTTAAGTTATTTTCATTAGGGATAATTAAAGCTGTAAATATACCTAACACAAAAAAGGTATTATTTCCGAAGACACAATAATATTTTTAAGATATTATAACTACTAGTTACTTATACTAAAATCTCACCCTTACCTGATAAATCCAGAAAAATAAACCAAAGTCACTTCAAATGAAAACTTTCCTGTTTATAATAAATTCCACTTAAACAGTAAACCACACTAAACACTTCACTAAAACTATAAGCCGAACAAAGTTTTTAAGTGCACAAGTTTGTCACTAACTTTTACCGGCAACCCTTATGTCATAAATCTTATCACTTTCTGATATCCCGTACTTTACGTGCGACGTCACATTTCGTTGCACTCGGCGTCCGTCATCTGTCAAACAGCGTAACAACACGTCTGGCGCTCACGACACCTTGCGGAAAACTGGCTAACGAACACAGCATCGCCAGGGTGAGCGTGTCAATGTGTGCGTGGAAGTCCGTGGCTTGTGTATATACAGTGTACGTTGATGTGTGAGTGATCCTAGTCTCGCGTCAGTGATTTGCGTCGTGGTACAGTTTTGTTTCTGTGTGCGTCTCCGATCACCTACGAATGCGCCTGTGTGTGTGCACAGTACAACCGGGAAAATCGGACTGTGCTCCACCGCGCATGCCCAGAGAGACCTGAAAAATAAAATTATGTTTCGCGCTATTTAAATACTGATGCGACCGACAGATTATGAAAGCTGTGTGCTTTTACAAAGGGGTAATTTGATTGAATGGGGGGTTCCATTATTATGTCTTTAGATTCGTATATTTTATCGTGTGTTTTATAAATTTGCCGGTTTGGAAAGCGACGTTGAAATATATTGCTCTGTGTAGATTCGAGCGGCTCTGTTATTGGCAGGAATAAAAAAAAATGTAGATTATGTACCATAGTGTGTGTATATTTTAAATTAAAGCTGAAGTTTGACGTGTTCAGTGACTAAAAGATTTAATGTTATCTGTAGTTAACGTTTTTTTAATTAATTATTCCCTGTACACAGAAAACATTTTTGTTTTCTGTAGGTGTATTTTGTACTTATATATTGTTTTTTTAATCATTTTGAACTTATAACTCAGTACCACCGGGTTGCCTGCCGATTTCTGTAGAGAACATTGGCGGCTCGAAGGTAACTCGGCCAAGGCAATGCTTTAACAGAAGTGACTGTTGCTATCGGCTTCTTTAACCACCCACCAACCACTCCATGTGAGAGAGGGAATGGGCCATAATACACCACGCGGCCCAATGCGGGTTGGTGGATGTCACAAGTCTTCGAATGTTTTTTCTAGGGCATGCCGGTTTCTTCACGACATTTTCCCTCACCGTGTTTAGACAAAACTTTATTTAAATTATTTCATCACCACTGCGTATGAGACACTGGGAAGGGCATAGGGTAGTTTGTATTCCCTTGGGATGATGAAATACTTTTTACGCGGGCGAAGCCGCGGCCAGAAGCTAGTCTATACTATATTCTACTATGATAATATTATAAAGAGGAAAGATTTTTTGTTTGTTTGTACCGAATAGGCTCCAAAACTACTGGACCGATTTAAAAAAATCTTTCACCAATAGAAAGCTACATTATTCCTGAGTTACATAGGCTATTTTTGATTCCCAGAAACGGGTTTTGTGGGGTGGTCCACGGGAGCGAAGTCGCGGCGAACAGCTAGTCTTTAATAAACCTACTGCCAGTGCGGATGTATTTAAATAGCATAATAGCAATGGATTTACCATTCTGTTTATCAATATGAATCGAATTTGTGAATTTAAAAAACGTTTTCTAACACCTAATCTAAGAAGACCGTTGATGTTTCTCATTTTACAAGCTGCGATAACTTTCTACGTAGGAAATTGAAAAACAAATTCATAATCCTAATTAATTATTAACGTTAACCATCATAATTATGTTTGCTATCAATGAAGCAAGAAACCAATATTACTGAAATAATTATCATTTCAGTTTTCTGTCTGCCTTGATAGTCTGGTGGCGCTGCTGCTAAACGTGAGGTCCTAGATTCAATAATCGGATCTCATAAAGGATTTTTGGAGATATGCGTTACAGGGTGTAAAGTCACAAAAACCTGCATAGAAAAGGGAAGATCCTCCGACCAGACGGGTGTTGTGTCTGGTCCGGTTTTTATGCGGACTGTTGTATGTATTCAAATCGCGCCGAAAACTTTGCTTGCGCGATGTCGGATTTGTGTGACGTCATTTCATTTGTTCGTAATTGGCAGTGTTGGTGCCGTTACATGTTATTTGATCTGGGATTTTCATTAGCAGCTTGGATTCAGGATATGTCCTCGGTTGATAAAAAAAAAATCACATATGGGATATGAAACATAACTGGCGTAATGTGAGTTAGACAGGTGAAAACCTACCATTGCTATGCCTCTGCTTAAACCTCCCGGAAATAAAATATAAATAGGTGTAATATTAAATAATTTTGTGTGTGCATTCAGATAAGTATTATGTCCTTTATTCATTGCTTTTCTTATTAACTACATTTTTTTTAATATTTTTATAAAATAAATTAAAAGAAAACATTTAAAGATATAAAAATAAAGGCCCACCGGTATCGGGAACAGGGTCCAAGCTACCGGTGGTCAGGTCTCCAGAGAGAGAAGCCTCCTAACAATACGAGCCGTGTCTAGCAGTACCGTTTTTTGGCTCAGGCCCTTGACCCAGCCGCCTAACGAAAGCCTTCTAAGGTGTTGCTCGAGGCTCGTGGCTTTAAGTCTTTGGCTGACAAGACTATCGGTACAATGATCGCTGTGTCCAGATCCGACATGTCGACAATCTTACAAGCGAAGTCAAGATATTTAATTTGCTTTTTTTTCTCGGCTTTCACGAGGTTCCCTTCATGCGGGACGGTAAATAATAAGTATTATTATTTGTATTCGACTTTGTCTCTGTCACCTCTGACCTCTACTAGAGTCAGGAAAAAACCCAAATTAAATAAAAGAACCGGCCAAGTGCGAGTCGGACTCGTGCCATACCAGTATCGCAAAAATCATCAAAAAAAACACGTTTGTTGTATGGGAGCCTTACTTAAATATTTATTTTATTCTGTTTTTAGTATTTGTTGTTATAGCGGCAACAGAAATACATCAACAATGAAAATTTCAACTGTCTAGCTATCACGGTTCATAAGATACAACCTAGTGACAGAAGGACGGACAGACAGATGACAGACTTACCGCGGAGTCTTAGTAATAGGGTCCCGTTTTTACCCTTTGGGTACGGAACCCTAAAAAGTATAATAAAAAAATTCAAACCATCATCTATCATCTAAATAAGTTCATCATTAATCTATTTAAAACCTCATTCCTTTTCGTCCAGATTATATTGCCTCGTTTACCCACTATTATTTGCTCATTAAAACTACGGGAGGCGTATCCACGAACAATTCTCTGTGGGATACATGATAAATCATGTTATTACGGGCCATCAAACTGCACGATAAATAAACAAAGGAAAACAAACGAATTCGTGAAACCACAAAAGGTCAAAGTGAAGAGGAAATAACGTAACATCATGCTTGTATTGAAGAGGGTGACAGAGATGTGAGCGTTTTAAAAGCTTTTTTAGAAGGTGCAATGATAGTAGCGGTGAAACTATACGCAATTCTAGATTGGAGCTGTTATTGAGAATAAATTAATGAAATTGCTCTATGTGGATATTAATGCTGCACAGTTCGGGAATCAAACGCGAGATTCAGCTCAGCACTAACGCTTGACAATGTTTTCAATACAAATATGTCGGCAATAGGAGGGCTATCTTCAATAAACCCTCGGTCTTGTGGGCTTAATATGGGTAATGCATGCGCAAAGCAAGTAACTTATGCCGTTGTAGAGATAGTCCGGGGTCCAATCAACGTAGCAGCGAATTCGGTCTCCAATCGTTTCGGTTTTCCTCAACAAAAACACACCTTTTCAAGTTCATAAACGGCACTTTAGGCTACTTCTCAACTCTATCCCTCTCAACTCCAAAACGCGCATCAGCGCGTTTCCTTTCTATCTAAGCGAATCCTGGCGGGCGATTTCACTCGAGAGAGCCAGCATAGACTTGCCTCGCTTTTTTGATTGGCCTATGAACTCATCCGGCAAATTACAGCTTATAACATCCAATCAAAATCAAGTATTTTTGACATAAGAAAAACAAAGTGTTGTCAATCGAATAAAATCAAACTGTAATTTGAACCAAGTTAAAAGTTGCCAATTAAACAAAACTGAATGATTAAGTTAAAAGTTGATTCGTCTGCAGCCATAGCGTCAAGTTCTACTCCTCCTACAAATATATGTTTTCTTTCTGAACAATATGAAATGATTTCTAAGATGATATATGTCTAGCTATTGCCCACATCTTCTCTGCTATAATCTGTCCCACAGGTACTGTGAGGTTTTGGAAAGAAGTCTTGAGCTTTGAGTATACAATAGCTTATCATTCGTAAGAAATTTACCATATTACGTAATTCCAGAGCTTTCTACTATTGTAAACTTAAAATTTTGTAAGGATAGATATTTGTTACTCTCTTACGCAAAATCTGCTGAACGGATTTTGATGAAACTTTACAGAATTATAGGCTATAAATTAATATAAAGATCTTGGGAGAATACCACGCGGGCGGAACCGCGGGCGGCAGCTGGTTTAAAACATAGGGTGTAGAAAATTCCAGGATGTTGTGTTGACGACATTAAAATAACTTCAAATTAGATATTCACATCACACACATCATCAGCCTATTAATGTTCCCACTGCTGGGACACAGGCCTCCTCTCTGTGAGAGGGAATGGGCCGTAATCCACCACGCGGGCCCAATGCGGATTGGTGGATATCACATGTCTTCGAATTTTTGGTTCTAGGACATGCCGGTTTCCTCACGATGTTTTCCTTCACCGTTTTGAGAGCAGTGGTGATGAAATAATTTACACAAAGTAAAGCGCCTGCCTGGGCTCGAACCCACGACCTACAACTTGTAAGTTGCGGCTGATACCACTGGGCCACAACTGCTCACTAATAAGATAAGATATTCAAAACTAATGAATACGAGTATTATTATTAAAATATTAAAAAACACAAATTAAACAAGCTTTTTAGCTTACCGTGCATTTTCATCCAAACCACACGTTTATGCAAAATTTTATCTTAATCAGTTGAGGATAACTGCTTTAAAATTTAGTAACAAGATTTGACTTGAACACACATACATACATATTATATATATTATTGCAAGTTAATTAAAAGTTTGTAAAAAAAAAGGAATTGATTTCATGTGGAAAAACGTCATACGTCAGAACTTCCAATATTTTAACAGTTGAATAATTCATTCATTGGCCCGGAATTTAATAATGTTCATTTTAATTTTAACCACTTTTCAATCAATTGTAGTCTTCCATTGTTTGGCTTACAACTTAATTACGCAGTTCGACGAGAGGTTTTTCGAAGAAATTGAAAGGTACCTTTAGGAATCAGGTTATTGTCTTTGTACGGTTTTGTACGTTCTTAGTAATTGCTACTTTTACCTGTTCTAAGAAATTTTGTATAAACGATACGAAATATAATCAGCCCATTTCCCCAACAGGAACTCAGGCCTAGACTCTGGGAGTGGGCAGTTATCCGTAAAGGCGAGTCGAGTGTGAGTTGGTAGGTGACACAAGTCTTTGATTTTTGGTTTCTAAACGAAATAGTGTAAATAGTCATGTTTGCTTTGAAGAAAACTTTTAGGAGAGGCCTGAACTTTTATTTAAAAAGTTAATAATATCACGCGTATATTCGCCGACTAATTGAGCAAATGTAATTTTCTTATAGATATACACCCGCATTTCGCTAGCGATTTTTATGCTTGAGATCTGACATCAGTCTAGCCAAAGGGTATCGTGTTACCCATATTAAGGCAAAGAAAATGAGCCATACAGCCAAATACAATAAAAAGTTCACAGATAGAATTTGTTATTTTCTAATATTTACTTTAATTTATTTGCCTTTAATGTGTTTTTTTAAGACATAAAAGATATTAAAATTTAAATTTAAATACGGTAGGTTATTTAATTAATTTAAAATATATATATATTTCGGGTTTAGTTAATAGTACGGACGTCAAAACAAATCACAAGCACGCCCCTAGCGGCAATCAAGAGCAACTACGCATTGGCGCGCTTTTATAAGCACTTGCGTGATGCGAAATAGAGCAGTTGAGTTCTGACAGCCGTAGAGCTAAGACGTCGTAGAATCAGTGTCGATCCGTAATATTAGTAAGCAGTAATGTAACTTGCGTCTATTTGAATAAACCCAGTGTATCGAATAACTTATGTGATTTCATTTGCACGATTATACCCACCGACCTGCCCACACACGATGTCTTAACCTAAGGGAATACATCCTGACTTCCCGATGGTTTACATCTATCGGCCAGCCTTGATGCGACATATATTAGAACATTAATTTAATAGTAGGCTGTATAGGTCTGCAGCCCAAGCCTAATATCAATGACGTTAGATTAAAAAAAAAAAGCGGCGGGAAACAGGTCTTGTTTTTTCGTGCGTTTATTAATTTCTTCAAATTTGCTAAAACTAATTTTACTTTGAATATTAATTAAAGAAATGTTATGTTATAACACTGTTTTATTTGCTAGCAATCGAAATGAAAAGCAGAGTTTATAACTTGTCCACAAAACCATTTTATCCTCGACATTACTATCAGCTAATAGTCTCGGATAAAAATGGTTCGTTTTGTGCACTCGTTGTAATATATACTATTGATTTACATATGCTATTTCAGTCATGAAAAAATTCCAGCTATAAATTTTTCGGTGTAAAAATATTTTTAAACAGCCAAGTCGTTTTGGAAGAGTATCCAAAAGAAGCGAAAAAATATCGTATTGTCAATTATTTTTTTAAAGCAATACTATTAGTTATACTAAAAAAACATGTTTCACAAATAATGTACATGAATCGATGGTAAATTTCAGATAAATTTCTCGGATTTTACGTCCCCTCTTCAACATCCTACACAACTACCTGCGTGAGCGATTTTCTTGCGCTCGCCCTAGATATGCATTATGTAGGTCACATCTTAGATCCCTCCTTAAATCCCATCCTCATAAAACTAACTATTATTCATATTCCTTCTCTGTCCATGCTATAAGATTGTGGAATTCACTACCGCCTAGCATCAGAGATCTAGATTTATTATCTCGCTTTTTAAGAAACGATTAAAAGAGCATTATTTTTCCTCTCAAATCTGATCTTTATAAGCACATGTATATATATTTAGTATCTATATATTTTAGAGTTATGTATTTATTTAAGTATATATCACTCACACTATATGTGTATGTTTTATATCTTAGGTTATTCGTTCTTCTTCATTTCTCCTTTTCACAGGTACACCTTGTACACCTTTGTCATGATGTGTTGTCTGTACGTGTTTTCTGTGTGTACAACTATACTTAATATTATAAAGCTGAAGAGTTTGTTTGAACAAGCTAATCTCAGGAACTACTGGTTGGAATTGAAAAATTATTTTTGTGTTAGATAGTCCATTTATCGAGGAAGCTATATAACATCACGCTACGATCAATAAGAGCGGAGCATTAATAAAAAATGTTGCAAAAACGGGAAAAAGTATTCCATTTTGAGAGCTTCCGTTGCGTGCGCTGCGTAAACGGTTTAAGTTTCGCAACAATCATGCATGTAGGGTCGGTAGGGTAGATGGGTAGGTAGGTAGCCAGTTGACGGGAGCGAAGCCGCGTGGAACAGCTAGTTAATAATAAAATAAATAAATAAATATATTTTTCCTTTCAAACCTTTTAACCTAGCCTCTAATAAGGAGAATACCTTAGAAAGTAGTCGTTTTACGACACTAAAGCGGTGGAAGGCCCTTATGCCCTATGTAATGCATGTATGTATGTATGTAATAGGGGCTATCTATATTGCCATAAACTTTGCACAAATCCAGACTCCGGTCTGTACTGAGAAATTCGAGACGGTTAAACCCATTAACGGATTTACTGAATGACACAGGATTCAAAACCAAGTCCTCTTGCTCAGCAGTAGCGCTTTCGACGACTACACCAACGAGATAGTTTTAACTATTGTTTACTTTGCTAATAGTTGTTTATAACTATGAACAATTAACTGTATTTTCGACTAACCCAGTTTGAATCCATTTGATGTTGCGGTTCCTACCGAAACAATATCCCGTCATTCTGTCAAACAATGAAATACCAAGAATAGTGTACAATTTGTACTTCATGCTGTGGTCTCTTGTTTAAACAAATTAGGGCGTGAAACAAATTGTTTGCTAGTATTTACAAACATAGGAACCCAACAGAAATTTAGTCTGAAACGAAATTAATTTGAAAACGGAGGCGGAATAATGAAATGAAAACAAAAATTTATACATTTTTTGCGATTGGATTGGTTTTCTACGTATTGTTATCAGAGTGTGATGTTTTAATTTATTCATTTCGTTATTTCTGGGAATACACAATTAATAAAATATTTGTCCGAGTAATAGCGAATTAATGAAATGTTTGTTCATTTTATAGGTGTCCAAATATCATATAATAATATGGTGGCGTTTTTAGACTACCAATATTTGGTAATAGAAACCAAATAATGGAAGTATTTTTGACTAAATGGATTGCAAAAAAGTTTTCGACAATTGTTTCTGTCATGTATCTGCAAGATAGGAGGACTGCCCTGAATATTATTTTTGCTGAGTTATGAACTGAATGTTATGAACAGGTTAAAACAAAACCTCTTTGAAAAGGGAAGGCAACACACATGTGTTACCCCTGGTATTGCAGATGTCCATAGGCGGTGATGATCCAGTAGTCGACTGAGCCTCTTGCTTAGTTTTTATCCAAATTTGTCAGCGATATAGCTGACGGCGATATCGCTGTCAACTATAAGACCGCCATTGTACCTATAGTGTTAAGTTTTTTATAAAAAAGATGTGCAACTTCTTATGGTGTACAATAATAGTGGATTGTTTATCTAGGGAGTAAACAACAATTTTAAAGCGCGAGAGTGTTTTTTTAATCCAGTGCGCAGCAAGGGATTCAAAGTGCATCACTCGAGCTTAAGGGTACACTAGTCGAAAATTCTTCCATACAAACGTAGTCTAGCGATTACTCCACTGTTTGACAATGTACGTTCAAAATAAAAAGTGATATCAATTTGTCTCATCATTATCTAGCCCTGTATGGAAGAAAAAAAGTAAAAAAAGATAATATTTGAAAGTTATGAGCGTCGAAAGTTCCACATTTCGACACTAATTTTAACGCATTTTTGGGCGCGAATAAATGCCATAAGAAGACGGAAAATTGCAAAACGGCCTCCATACAGGGATAGATTAGAAGTTCAACAATGCAAATAATTTTATTTTGAACAGATACGTATAGTATTTTTTTCATGATATCCAGACTCCCAAAGGTCTGATTATAAAATGTCGTGCGCTCGGTTTCGTCCTAAATCATTATCAATTTCGCTACATATTTGCAAAAGTGTGTATTCGTACGCGAACAAGCTTCCTACTGCTCATCACAGCATCTATCTCTTCCGCACGTGTTGTCGGTTGATATAAAATGCATTTTAACCCCGCGCACAAAATAGTTCGTGCCGTCGACTAGTGTACCCTCAATATAGTGTTGCTCCCGAGGTGCACACTCTACTTTTTATCACCCTTTATGACAAAATAAGTAAGTGCAACTTATGAACATTAACGTTACGTTTATTTATTTACATACAATTAGGAACCACAAGACATAACATAGAAATAATTAGAGGCTAATGTTTATCTTTAAACAATTATGTATCGTAATAATTTTATTAGTACCATCCGTTACAGTTGTAGATTTATTTTTTAATTTGGCTCGCGAGCGGTTTTCCAGCCAGTCACTTTCTCAATTTTAGCGATGTAGTCCTATTTTAGACCGCATGGTATGTGATTCATCTCTTTGCTAATTGGAACATTTACTAACAATATCCACATTCCAAATTTTATCACTTTTATTCCCTAGGGATTAATGAACTATTTTAGTCCCTGTTTACGAAGAAGAAACTAGCTCTTTTTGAATAGATGTAATAAAATAGTAGATTGTTTGCCTAGGGAGCACACATCTATTTTAAAGGCGAGAGTGTTTTTTTTTAATCCAGAGCGGAGCGAAGGATTCTAAAGTTCTAAAGTTGAATCTTGAGTGCAGCGAGGGATTTAAAGTACGTCACTCGAGCATAAAATAGAGTTGCTCCCGAGGTAGACACTGTACTTTTTATAACCCTCTATGAGAAAATAAGTAAGTGCATCTTATGAACAAGAACGTTATGTTTATTTATTTCTTCTTGGTCGCGTTACTGAAGGTCGTGTCCCTGAAAGGCCCTCGTGGGTTTATGCACGATGTTCTTCCACTTCAATCGGTTCTCAGCTTCTCTCAGGGCGGTTGTAACAGAGAGTCCAGTGAGGGCGGTTACCTGGTCTCAACAGCGGTTAGGTGACCAGCCGCGAAGTCTTTTTCCATCCACCTAGCTCATTGCCACCAACTTCTCTAGATTGTCTGCTTCCCGAAGGGCAATGTGACCAAAGTAGCTGTGAATCCTTCGGTAGCAGAGCGTGGTTAGTCTGTCTTTTATGCCTAGTTGATCAAGGATAGATTTTTTTGTTCTCTTGGCGGTCTATGGTATGCGGAACATTCTTCGCCAACACCACATCCCAAAAGCTTCTATCTTTTTCCGTTCTATTGCCCGAATCGTCCACGACTCCGATCCGTAAAGGAATATCGAGAAAACCAGTGTCCGGACTAGTCTTATCTTGGTGACATTGGAGACCTTTCTGTCCTGCCAAATACGTGTCAGCTTACTCATCGCAGGTTTGGCTATTTGAATATTTCTCCCGATCTAAATTTCGGTTCCTCCCTGGTCAGTAAGTAGCGATCCGAGGTATATAAACTCGCTGATAAATTCTAGGTGTGCGAGTTCCTTCGTTCTAGAGAGTTGACCGGTTCTGTCGATGAGCATGACTTTTATCTTCGACCTATTAATGGTGAAGCCAACCAGTCCACTCTCATATTCTGCAGGGCGAAACATTTCAGCTAGGTCCTTTTCTGAAGCCGCAAGGAGTGTAGTTTCATCCGCATACCTCAGGTTGCTAATCTTTATTCCCCCGACAGATACACTTCCCTCCCATTCTTCTAAGGCTTTCCTCATTATGTATTCACCATATATGTTAAAGAGAATAGGAAAAAGAATACACCCCTGTCTTAACCCTTTTCATGGCTTGAAAGGGCCTGAGATGAAGTCATTAACCCTTACCTTGGGTACCCCCGTCTTGGTACAGATTAGCGATCAACGAGACGAGTTGTTGAGGTACGCCTTTGTCTTGTAATATGGTCCACGGGCAATCCCATCTGACGCAATCAAACGCCTTCGAGTAATCGATGAAACACATTAATATCGGCGTGTTGAACTCTCGGTTTTTTTTTCCAATTATTTGCCTCACATTCACAATCTGTTATTTTGTGCCTCGACCTTTCACAAAACCCGCCTGTTCACTGGGTATCTGCCACAGAAGGTACGATTGCAGTCGGCCGTTGATTAGGTAAAGCATTATCTTGCTGGCATGAGAAGGGTGTCCCAAAAAGGACGCAAGATTTGAAATTGAAGAAAAGCACTTTTATTTTTTCGTTATAATATATTTGTATATAAAATCTTGAAGTACATAAAATAGGGTTATTTGTGGAATAACACGTCAGGCAAATGTCCTCCTAGGCTTTGCTGGCACATACGCACTCTTTTGTCAAAGTTTTCTATGACCATTTTGCATAGATGCGGCTGAATTTCCCCGATGCAGCGTCGAATTTCCTGTTTTAAAGCGTGAATAGTTGTAGGCTTATTGGCATAGACTTTAGACTTTAAATAACCCCATAAAAAGAAATCTAAAGGCGTTAAATCGCAAGATCTAGGGGGCCAATTCTGATCACCGAATCGAGAGATCACACGACTAGGAAAAGTTTCATGCAGTAATTGCATCGTTTCTCCGGCTGTGTGGCAAGTGGCCCCGTCTTGTTGAAACCACATTGCTTCCACATCGATACCCTCTAATTCGGCTAAAAAAAACCTTGTTATCATGTTGCGATATCGAGCCCCATTAACAGTAACCGCTTGACCGGCCTCATTTTGAAAAAAATATGGTCCAATAATGCCTTCAGCCCAAAACCCGCACCAAACAGTGACACGTTGTGGATGCATTTGTTTTTGAACAATCACATGTGGGTTCTCTGAGCCCCAAATGCGGCAATTCTGACGATTAACAAAGCCATCGAGATGAAAATGTGCTTCGTCGCTAAAGATGATTTTGTTTGAAAAATCTGCATCCCTGTTTTGGCGGTCGATAATCCATTCAACGAACTCTCTTCGCTGTCCATGATCACGGGGCTTCAGTTCTTGTGTTATTTGAACTTTGTAAGCATGGAGATGCAGATCTTTAGTGAGAATACGCTGGAGAGAGCTTCTTGAAATTTGCAATTCTTGTCCACGATGCCTAATGGATGTTCCTGGATGTTCACGGACATTCTGACGCACAGATTCAATATTGCCATTTGAACGGCTTGTTTTTGGACGACCAGTGGAATGAACATCATTAATTGATCCACTCTCCCTGAATTTTGCAACCAGTCTCTTCACAGTTGATGAACTCAAGCCAATATTCCGACCATATTTTGCACGGAATTTTCGAACCGTACCCGCCAAACTTTCATTACTTTTCAAATATTGTTCAATAATAAAAACGCGTTGATCTTTCGTATAACCCGCCATTTTTACAAATCCTAAACATTCAGCTGTCAAATGTTTTTTTTTTCAGGGTTGCCAGCACTAAAATACAAAACTGGCGGCAAATTGAAATCTTGCGTCCTTTTTGGGACACCCATATAAGTGAAACTGTCCGGTAATTGCCGTATGTTCTAGTGGAGCCTTTCTGGAGCAGTCAGTACACCAACTGCCAGTTTTCCAGACTTGATTGCACAGGTGAAGCATTATCTTTATCCGTAGATCCCCTAGGTGCTTCAGCACTTCAGCATAAAATTTGTCTCTACCGGCTGATTTGTTTGACTTGAGTTGTTTATTTATTTACAAAAATATAAAAACCATTACAGATAAAACAAAATAATAAGTGGCTAGTTTTTATATTTGAACAATTATGGAAGTGCATCGTAACAATTTTATTAGTACCATCCGTTACAGTAGTAGCTTTATTTATAGCTTGGGAATTAGAAATAGTCTCAAAAAACGGTGTCCCAGGATGTAGTTTTTGAGAAACTTGATTATAATACTTTTACTTGAGGAAGACGCACTCATCTATTCCAATATTATAAAGAGGAAACATTTTTTGTTTGTTTTTTTGTACAGAATAGGCTCCGAAACTACTAGCCCGATTTTAGAATTTCCTTCACAAGCTATACACTATCCCCGAGTGACATAGGCTACTTTTCATCCCTGTATTCCCAAAGGAACAGGTTCTACGCGGGTGAAACCGCGAGGCGTCCGCTAATTTCTTATAATTGTAAAATCTGAATTTGAAACAACTACGAATGAAGGCAGAATGCATTTAATTTCGCGCGTTGTTTATTTTTCATCAACTTTTTTTTTAATTTGGCGCGTTCGCAGTTTTTCGGCCAGTCGCTTATTCAATACATTGTTCCCGCATGGTTTGTGATCATCTCTTTGCTGATTGGAACATTAACTAACAATATCCACATACCAAATTCAAATAACTTTTAGTCCCTAAGGGATAAATGAGCTATTTTAATCCCTGTTTACGAGGAATAAACTAGCTCTTTTTGAATAGATGTGATGAAAAATATATTCTATTCTATTCTATGGCGTAAAAAGTGATCTCTGCCAACTAACGAATATCTACAATAATACCAATAGCATCACAGGTGCGTATCCATCCCAGAGGCAAAGTTGTCTGAAACGTCACGTTTGCCTTTGATTACATTTAACCTCTGCTTTTTAAATAAATCTTAAGACCATTATTTAACTTGTAGTAATAAAAAAAAATACAACCTTGTATTTATTCCAGTTTCTAATTTCGAGCTTCAAATAATGTAAACATTTCTTGTTGGCCTTCTAGTGAAAAGTAAAATAAACAAGTTATTTAAAAACTCCTTTCTGAATTAGTTTATTCAAAGAAATTAGGTCAGTCAATCAGTCAGCCATATAAACTAGGTTAAAGGAAAACTAAACTTATAATATAAAAATAGTGGAAAGTTGACTCAAAGTAATATACTAGGGCTGCGTAAGGATTTGTGTGGATCGCCTGGAGGACACGGTGAAGCATATGGTGGAGGTCTGCCACCCCGCTAGGGTTGAGCACTGCCGTGTCTTCGTGGAGGCGATCGGCGGTGGCGACCTCTCGCTCCATGGGCCCAGGCCCATGGTATGGAGCGAGAGGGCATAAGAAGCTGACACTTTCTTCTGCGAAGCAGTAATGCTCGCGAAGGAGGAGGCGGAACGCGTGAGGGAGACGCAACGGAGACGCCCTACGCCCTTAGCCACCGCAGGAGACGCCCGTCACGGCGTCGGGAGTCGGAAGCCGATTCCCGGCCACCGTTGGCACGGGCTTGCGGATGGCGAGTAACGGGTAGCTCGCCTTCTGCTAAGGTCCAGGCCCGAGTTGACGGCACGATGTGTTCCACGCGCGCCTGCTAAAGATGTCAGCAATACTGACGGGGTCCGCTCGGGCCGGTGCCTGTCTGGGTCGAGGATAAATTTGAAAAAGAGTTACCGTGGCCCTTGCTCAAGCAACTGAAGGAAAACGGGTGGGTTTTAGTCAGTAAAATTCTGAGACGCCCTGCCGCCCAGAGCGGGAGAAGTCATTGGATGATTTACCATTCCAAAAAAAAATAGCAGCATGAAAAGGACAAAGGACGAATGAAAAATCTGAAACTGGGGTAAAATTATACTGATTCCTCCGTGCCTCGGCAAGCACGTTAAACCGTCTTGGCTGTCATTTGTAGATTTTTGACCGTCTACGGATAGTCAGAGGCAATCTGACTCCACTCTTACCAAAGGGGTATTGCATTACCCAGTTTCCGGGTTGTGGAGGTCAGATAGGCAGTCGCTCCATGTAAAATACGGGTGCATCCGGTTACACTAAAAGTCGAACCCATTTTTTTATAGGTTAGCGCGCTTGGCCACTCTCTTGAAAAAAGTATTTGGAAAATGGATAAGCAGATTTTTAGTATAATTATGTTTTTTTTTTTTTGTTGGGTTTGCTCTTGACCCTAGTCTAGGTCAGAGGTGACAGAGACAGAGTCGACGATGGAGTGAGCTTACCCAGAAGAAGCCTGTTCACTCCAACTTTAAGAGATTTGGGTTGAATGCGTTCGGAAACACAGACGAAGTTAGTGAGTTCCATTCATTCGCTGTGCGCATTATGAAGGATGTTTGGAAGCGCTTGGTGCGAATTGGTGGAATGGCAACAATTTAAGGATGATAACTTGCAGTGCGTCCATATGTCCGATGGTAGAACGGGGCTGGTGGGATGAGGTCTTGGAGTTCTTGAGCACACTCACCGAAGTACAATCTGTAGAAGACCGACAAGCAGGCAACTTTGCGGCGATGAGCCAATCCGCCGGCTCAACATCGCCAATGAGCCACGTGGCTCTGCGTTCCACCGAGTCAAGCGCGGCAAGCTGATACTTAGCTGAACCATCCCAAAGGTGGCTGCAATACTCCATACAGGCTCGGACTTGCGTTTTGTAAAGAGTTAATAGCTGTCCAGGCATAAAGTATCGCTTCACTCTATTTAGGATGCCCAGTTTGCCGCAATTTGGGTAACATTAAACGCGAGCAAATGAATATCTGATGACTCATTTAGAGTCATCAGATATTAATTTGCTCACGTATAACATAAATAAACAAAAAGTAATTCGGTTGTACTCCAAAATTACGAGTAGATCAAGTAAGCCATAAAAACTAGGGTGAAGAAAAACGAACTTAAATGCAAAAATAATTGAAAGTTGAGGTACTAAGGCAGCATAACGACAAAGGACGTATAAAAACTCTTGAAACTGGGCTAAAGTTATACTCGGCCCCTTGTACCTCGCAGGCAGATAATACATTGGACTGTAGGGAATGCCTTAATTATGAACATGTTACGTTGTAGAAGCAAAGTCCGATACATCATCATCAATATCAAGGTTATACTTGTAATTGAACATCTTAAAATTATTTTGCTTGGCGTTCGTTACTTGGAAATTTTGATTCGGGAATGTGTTTACTGGAGAAGAATGTATTGTTTTAAAGCTTTTCGTGCTCCCGTAAAGTATATAGTACTTTAAGGTTAACCTTAGACATCCAAAGGGATAAAAATAAATGACAAAACTTAAGCAAAAAAATACTTTTTTATAAAAAAATACAACCCACTTCCAAATAAAAACACAACAAATTAAAAAATAACTTTAAGTACAGAAGTCGGTGTTCCTGTTTTAGTTTCTTCGTTTTTTGACACCGACTTCCGAAATTGAAGTTAGTTTTCAATTTGTAATGTTTGTATTTGGCAGTCAGTTTTATTTTTTTGTAAAAAAACATTGAATTTTTCTCTTTTTAGTTGTGGTACATTATGTACTAGTTCTCTAAGCAAGGTACCTATAATGCCCAAAGTGATGCCAGAATAGATTAACCCAATAACATGAAACATTAAAAAAACGGTGGAATGAGTGTATACCAGGGTGAACTGTTCACACTTTTTTTTTTTAAATTTAGTTTCTAATATAATAAATACGAAAGTTTGGATGGATGGATGTATGTCTGTTACTCAATCACGCCAGAACGGCTGAACAGATCTGGATGAAATTTGGTACAGAGATAGATTATAGTCTAGAATAGCACATAGGCTACGTTACTTTTCATCCCGGTATATTGTTTCCTTGTGATAAGAAACACTTTCCACCCGAGCGAAGCCGCTTGCAGGGGCTAGTTGTAAAATGTAAGTCTTTAATATTTTCTGTGAAAAAATGTAAAGGTATTTTTATTTTTGCATTTATTATTTAAAGGAGAACTTTACCTCTTACAATGACATCATGCCAATTAAAAGACAAAGACAAAAGACAAAGACAAAGATATTTTATTTCAAGTAGGCCACCAAGCGGCACTTTTGAACGTTAAAATAATAATAATTGATTCTACCGTGCATTCGGAAAGTAGCTTGTAATGGAGAAGAATGCACAAGAAACTCCATACTTACTCTTTTAAAAAAAAATACAATATTTAGGTACATAAGTACATACCTTGATGAATGAAATTGAGTTTATACAATTACAAATATACTTATACAGTCTTCAGAAGGTCCAACAATAATTCAAAACAATAATGTTCCGCATATCACTTGTTTTTGCGGCCTAGTGGCTGTGGAGCTGGACTAGCATTTAGCCAAGCATTTTTATCAGTGATGTAATCCCCCAACTTATAATATGCCAGCCTGCATAGTGTGCGTTTTATGCAAGTTTTAAATTTCGTCTCATTCAGTTCAAGAATGTGAGGAGGAATTTTATTGTAACATTTTGTACAGTACCCCATGAAAGATGAGGCTACTTTAGCCAGTCTGAAACCTGGTTGAACTAATTGGTCCCTATTTCTAGTAACATAATCATGTCTGTCGCCGTTTTTACTAAAAAGATGTAAATTCTTTCTCACGTACATGATGTTTTCATAAATATATTGACAAGGAACCGTCATGATGTTAATGTCCTTAAACAGTTCCCTTAGAGAATCGCGCCGGCGAAGATTGTATATCGCTCTGATGGCTCGTTTTTGCAGAATAAAAATTGACTCAATGTCTGCAGCCCTTCCCCATAGTAAGATACCGTAAGACATTATACTATGAAAATAACTAAAATAGACTAGTCTGGCGGTATCCACATCCGTTAACCGACGAATCTTTCCAACAGCATAAGCCGCCGAACTCAGCCGCCCCGCAAGGGATACCAAATGAGGACCCCATTGCAACCCTGAGTCTAGCGTGATCCCCAGGAAAACCGTTTTATCGACGAATTCTAGCTTCTCCTTGTTTAATATAATGTCACAATCAGTACTTTTGACATTCGGCAAGGAAAATTTTACGCACTTGGTTTTTTTACCATTTAAAACTAAATTATTGGCAGTGAACCAATCCTGAACCTGCCGTAGCGCGTTATTTACGTCGTCAACCTGACAAGTACGTCTATTTATTTTAAAAATTAAAGATGTGTCATCAGCAAATAACACCATGTTAAGTTTGTTTTCCAATAAACGGGGTAAATCGTTAATGTACACTAAAAATAAGAAAGGACCTAAAATTGAGCCCTGGGGTACACCCATTTTAACGTTTAACCCGGACGAATTCACACCGTTTATTTGAACTAATTGCTGTCTATCATTCAAATAAGATTTAACCAAACTTAACGCTGATTGACCTAGCCCGTAATGCTCAAGTTTCAGAAGTAATGTTTCATGATTAACGCAATCAAACGCCTTCGACAGGTCGCAGAAGATACCTATGGCATCCTGCGAATCTTCCCACGCATCAAAGATGTGTTTTAATAGAGCGACACCAGCGTCAGTTGTACAACGTCCTCTGGTGAAACCATACTGTCTATCATGCAAGATGTTATTCGTATTAAAATGAATGAGCATTTGATTTAGCATTATCCTCTCAAAAACCTTGCTGAAAACCGGCAACACGGATACTGGTCTATAATTATTTGTGTCTTTACTGTCCCCGGATTTAAAAAGTGGTATAACCTTACTATATTTCATTAGATCCGGAAAAACGCCTTGATCCACACACAAATTGAAAATCAACGCTAAGTACGGCGCTATAGTCTGAATTATGGAGGTACAAGCTTTGATGGACATTCCCCACAGATCTTCAGTCGGTTTGATCTTGATTTGCTTAAAAGCTTTTATTACTGTCATGGGGTTTATATGTGAAAAGTTAAATACAATCGGGCAGGCTGAAACGTTCGCGTTTAATAATCCAAAAGCAAGCGAGGGCGAAGAATTTAAAGTTTCAGTAGTTTTAATTGGGATGTTGGTAAAGAAATTAACAAATTCTTGCGCAACTTTTTTGTTATCTCTAATAAGTCCGTGTGTGGTCTCAAGCGTGTAATCACTACTATTTCTTTTATTCCTATTCGTTTCATTGTTTATAATCTTCCAAACCGTCTTGATTTTATTTTCTGCTAATTTAACCTTATTGCTAATGTACAAGACCTTAGCTGCCTTGCAAGTATTTTTAAAAATTCTTGAGTAAGTAGCAACATACTTATTAAACGTTTCAGTGTTAATACAGGGCTTAAGGCCATATAGCTCGTAAAGTCTTTCCCTACTTTTTCTAAGTCCTGTAGTCGCCCAGTCACTGAATAAAAACTTAGGGCATATAGTTTTAGTTTTCTTCTTAAAAGTGTTATTGAACTCTTTTTGAACCACTGAGAAAACTTCATCATACAAAATATTACCATCATTCACTGTGAGGTCCTGGTTGCTTAACTTACTGATTAAAGTGCTGTTAAATTTATTTAATTTACCGGATGTTATTGGTCTTGATTGAATCTGCACTTGTTTTATTAGCATAATGGACTCAAAGGCTACCAGTAGCCCACTATGATCCGAAGGCAGATAATTTATAATGGCCTTGTCCAAGTAGTTGCAGCTACAAAAAACATTATCAATACATGTAGCAGAAGTCAGTGTAGTTCGGGTTGGTTCCATAAACACATGTGACAAATTAAATGATTTAAAGAGATTTACTAACCTACTGCTGTCTGAATTATCTTCTAGAATATTAATATTAAAGTCACCACAGACAATTATTAGTTTATTACCCATTGCAAGTTTTGCCAAAACATCTTCCATCACTGACTCGAATATAGAGTAGTTCTTATAATTAGGGGGTCTGTAAACGCACACTATGACATGCTTATCCAGCTCAACACAGGACAGTTCAACACTATGTTCAACTGATAGGTCTACTATATCTTTACGAGGTTTTGATTTAATACCATTTTTAATTAATATAAGTGAACCCCCACGCAACATAATATTTCTGTTAAAACAACTGCCCACAGTATAATTTTCATAATTGATTAACATTGCATAATCTTTCAGCCAATGATCAGTGAAACAAACAATTTCATACTTAGATTTTTCTAAAAACAGTTCGATTTCCAATTCCTTCGAAGAAAAACCCTGAATATTCTGATGGAATAATTTCAGAGAATTCTGCTCAGACCTTTTTTTCAAATTAAATTTTTGCGAGCAAGAAGGTACCTTTTTGATGGTGGATATACTCGTAACTACTCCGTTATTGGTACCCTCCCTTGTCCTATCAACTAGTTTAAAGAATAAATATTAATAGCATTTTTGCTAACGTTATTCAAGGTATTGACCATATTTAAATTAGTACTATTACTAATATCAATAATAACTGGATACTTCGACATACTACTTATGTCTGAGTTTAATGTATAAGATAATAGCCGAGCTATTTGATGTCTTACCCTAAGAGGCAGATACAAAGTATCGCCTGTCGACTTTAATTTACCAACAAAAATGTTGATGTCAAAAAAAACTAGTTTATCACTATAGTGACTCACAAGAAAGTGCAGATGCTTATTAAGCATGTGAATGTGATTATTTTGTCTATTTGACAATTTATCCAAGTAAGGGAAGGCACACAAAATAATTTTATTGTAATTTAACTTTAACATCTCTTTTACACACTCAGTGATGTCATCTTTTTTTACTTTTATACTGTTACCTACAAAAACAGTTATTTTGGTATCTGGTTTGTATATATTCTTTGTCACAGATTCCATTATTTGCTTGTATGATGACCCGGGCATGCAATAATTAAAAGTGGAATGACTCTGATTGCCATTCATTAATTTACCTAAACCTTTTCCAACACCATCCGAAAACATAACCGAATGAAAAACAAAACAGAAAACTTAATTATTTTTCTGGCAATCTAAAACTTCTATTTTTACCTCGAGTTCTCAGAATTCTGCTAACGAGATTATTTTGTTTATGTACACAAACTCACGTTTAAATACAATATGTAGGAAAAAAAAGCTATCTTCATTTCAGACGTTCACTGCTGAACATATAGGCCTCCCCGAAGTGTCACCACATCGACAAGTCCTGTGCGTCAAAAAATTTAGACTGAGGCATATATCGTAAAACACCACCTGTTATTTTTTTGGGTTCCGTACCCGAAGGGTAAAAACGAGACACTATTACTAAGACTCCACTGTCCGTCTGTCTGTCTGTCACCAGGCTGTATCTCATGAACCGTGATAGCTAGACAGTTGAAATTTTCACAGATCATGTATTTATGTCGCCGCTATAACAACAAATACTAAAAAAAAACAAATAAATAATTAAGTGGGGCTCCCATACAACAAACTTGATTTTTTTGCCGATTTTTGCGATAGTGGTACGGAACCCTTTGTGCGCGAGTCCGACTCCCACTTGGCCGGATTTTTTACTTTATTGTGCACTAGCTATTGCCCGCGGCTTCGCTCCCGTGGACCACCCCACAGGACCCGTTTTCGGGATTAAAAAATAGCCTATGTCACTTAGGAACAATGTAGCTTTCTATTGGTGAAATATTTTTTTATATCGGTCCAGTAGTTACGGAGCCTATTCGGTACAAACAAACAAACAAAAAAATCTTTCCTCTTTATAATATTAATTATATTAGTATAGATAGACTCGCGCTTGACCACTAGCTCACCTGATGGTAAGCGATGATGTGGTTGACGATGGAGCGTGGTTGCCTCGAAGTAATCTATTCACTCTTGACTTAAAAAAAACCCGAGGTTGTAGCTATCGAGAAACACAGACTCCGGCAGGGAATTCCACTCCTTAGCTATACGCATAATGCAAACATTTCCAAAATGTTTAGCGCGTATGGTGGGATGTCCATGACCGATGGCGACAAGACAGGCGAGATGGCCATAGAATAATACTAAAATGGTTGCTTTCCATAATTCATAACACTTAATGCTTGTCGCGTCATTGTCGTGATATCGGATCATGCCTGTGTGCATGGGAGCCTGACACCGGAAAGTTTTGTGTTTACCGGAGCGTTTAGTCTTGTATCTAAACTTGTCCAATTTGCGTACCCATAAAAAAGCGATCGGTTTGACTATAAAAAAGCCTATTTAAGTTCGATCACTTATGTATTAGGTTGATCCAGCGGCTGCCAAACTGGAGAAGCATTGAAGACAAAAACCCCTTGAAAGTTTGGAGTGATAGATAGTACTTGGTTTAAATGAAAACGGGAAGCGATTTACTGTGTGACAGTACTGGTTTATTTAAAAATAAACGGTGATTATGTGCGCAATTTTATTTCTAACTAGCTGTCCCACGTGGCTTCGCTCCCGTCAACTGGCTACCTACCTACCCATATACCCTACCTACCCTGCATACCAAAAGCTCTCAAAAAGGAATATGTTTTGCCCGTTTTTGGAACATTTTTCATTTATGCTCCGCTCCTACTGGTCGCAGCGTGATGTTATATAGCCTATAACCTTCCTCAATGGACTATCTAACACAAAAATATTTTTTAAATTCTAACCAGTAGTGCCTGAGATTAGCGCGTTCAAACAAACAAACTCTTTATTTTTATAATATTAGTATAGATTAGCTCGTAAGTCTGTTATCGTTTAGATATCCAGTTAGCTTCTTAAAATCGACTTACAAAAAACTTTACTTTTTCGATTTTATTTACACTAAATTATTTTCTTGCCCACTTGCATTTTACACCATTTACTTATTTGCTAGGCTAGCAAATAAGTATTACGAAACTGTATCCCTCCCGCTACATCCCCAAAATTAAACCCTAACAAACAATGCCAATCTGAATCTAAGCTAACGAGTGGACCGCTTCAATCTTCGACAGCTATTGTACAGCACAAGAGTTCCGTTTACATTATAAAATGTTTTTTCAAGTGTTTTTTATTCAATTTTGTTGATTCTACTTCAAACTAAAGATTGTTTGCAAAGTATGTGGACTTTTACTGATTAATTTTTATGCCATGTTCTTCTAAAAGGAGGTCAAATTTTTCTTTTTGTAAATTAAATTGATTTGGAATTAGACCATTAAATTATTTGTTTGTTTGGGATCATGTTTGTAGTTTTCGCATTAAATATAACCTTTTTTCCCGACTGCCGAAGGTGGGTAATTTGTTTATCAGTCTATATGTATGTATGTATGTTTGTTCCTAGGTGGCGTTCTAGAGACCAAACGTGTTGGCCGATTTTGATGATTCTTACATCAATCGATTCGTCTTAACCTTGCAAGTGCCAATGTTTAAATTGAAAAATGGCGGATTGTGGGTGCCCAATTTTATTTTTCTTCCTATCCCATCGTGTAGGGTTTCAAAATAAAGAATTTCAAGAGGTGATTTCAAAAATATATAACACTTATATGTTTAAATGTTCCTTATTCGAAAAAAAATGTCAACTTAAAAGTTATAAATAAAAAAAAAGTTAATTAAAAAAAAACAAACCTGACTGCTTAAGAAGACGTAAACAAGAAGAAAATTTTGCTGTGCGAAGGATACATCTTACCTTTTTTTATTGTTGTTAGCTAAAGTCAATTGACATTTTATTATCAACGAAAGCGCCGCAACAGAGATTGGAAAAACTTAAACATAGACCTTAGACAAGTGACATTTTATTAACTAAAAGGTGGCGATACCGATTGGAAAAAACTTTTTTACAAAAAAATACTACCGACTTCCAAATAAGAAAACTACAAAGTGAAAAATTACTTTATTTTTGGAATTTTTTGCTTTATGGACACCGTATTTCAAAAATAAAGTTATTTCTTTTTGGAAATAAAGTTATTTCTTTCTTTTTCTCTCTTATTTCAGATCAGCTGTTGATTATGAATATTTAAATCGAAATATATGATTTCTTTAAAGAAAATCTAAGCAGACCTAGTAATATTTTATCAGTATAAATGATTGTCAAAAGGCCATATATGATAAAATGTTTGGGTTTGGATTTGACCAAATGACATTTCATTAGCAAATTACTTACAATCCTATTTCTTAATTTTGTCACTTGACTAGATAATTTTCTTGTCCTTTGATTCCATAGTGTTCGTTGGGTTCAAAACACAATTTTGTTATTTTTTTCTTGTAATCTTTCACCACTGCTTCTCTTTGTCTTTCTTTATAGGCTCTAGAGGCTCTAATTTCTGCTATTACTGACTTTAAAATCCGATATTTTTATTGCGTCCATTGTATAATAAAAATGAAATAAAAATAAAATTTGTATATTCTACCTTTTCAAAACCCATATTACATTAATTATAAACTTAAAAAAACACAAACAACAAGAACGCTTACCATCAGGTGACCTAGTGGTCAAGCGCTAGCCTATATTAGATAAAAAAAAAAAACTAATAACAAATTTTTTTTTTCTAACATTCAATTTTGACATTCAAAAGTGCCGCTTAATGGCCTAACTATATAAATAAATTATTTGACTTTGATTATATTGCTATGCCTAGGCAAGTTGTCAACCCCATATGAAAAATTGACATATCACTAAAAAAGGGTGCCCATACTTGACACATAAATGCACGGTAATGGTGGTGTAAATATAAAGTATTAAACACCCACATAATTCAAAAAAGAAAGCCATAAAAAGTTGTCATGGACGTATAATTTTTACCACCACCAAAGAACATTAATGACCCGTATCTGATTTAAAATGGCACCTAACGCCACCTAAGTGTACATTACTCTATATAATATTCATGATGTAATTATATGACCCACATTATGAATGTCTATGGAATTATTACTATAACACTCATTACAACATGACATGTCTATGTTTGGTGTATGGAATGACATTGAAAATAATATTTGTATTTATGAAATGTATTCATCATTTTATTCAAGCAAGCACTCCCTTTTGATACAAATGACTGTCGTAAAATATTTCACAACAACTATAAAATATGATCAATATAGTAAAAACTGAATATACTCATATCATTTTAAAACTATAACAAGAATCATTTTCTACAAAAAAATTGCAGCTTGAACCACAAGCATTACAAAACGTCATCAAAATGTGGTTCACAGTATTCAAATCCAACTAGACAAAAAACAATAGAATATATTCTAGAAAAACGTGGTGTGGTGTCCTTTTAACTTAAAGATAAGAAATCACGAACGGGTGGCACTGGCAAACCAGAACACTATACTAACAAAATGGTTTAGGAAAATTTTAATATCACACGAACTTTGCTTGATATAAATTTTGTCTTCAAGAGAATATGTCTCAAGAATCCAGGTGTTACCACTTATCGTAACTCCACATTCTAGTCATAAACCACCATCATTATCAACTTTTACATCCACTCCACAATTCATGTTTCCATCATTAAATAATTCGGCTTTCGCTTCAGCCGAAACTTTTTTACCGTCAAACTTGCAATCCTCAATTTTGAATGCATTTTACGATACCTGTCAACTTTGAAATTGCCCGTAAAATGTTTACCTGTGCATTACATTCCTCGGGGAATTGTGGTAGTCAACTTTAAAAATATTGTGTTTCAAATGAATATCATGAAAATGGCTTGCAATTTTGTAAATGAGATTGTTTGGGAGTTGATGAAGCTGCTTTGTAAAATTGAGTTTTGAGAGGTATTTTGTATTTCATCGCGTACAGTGGCAGTACTGTATGATGGCTTGTCTATGTGATGTTTGCATGTTTTCTCTTTTACAAATACTGCTGCTGCCCGTGGCTTCGCCCGCCTGAGAATTCTTTGTTATTTTAAGGAAACATTATACCAGGATGAGAAGTATGTCTTACTCCAGGTTCTGGTCTATCCATATGCCAAGTTTAATCAAAATCCGTTAAGGCGTGAAATTGTAACAAACAAACAAATATGTAAATATATATTATATATTCACACTAGCTTCTGCCAGCGGCTTCGTCCGCGTGAAAACTGTTTTCTTATCCCAAGAGAACACAATACCGGTATAAAGAAGAAGCCTATGTGCTATTCCAGACTATGCTTTAAGAGAATAGAATATTACTAAGGATTTTTACAGAATAAGAGGAAACAAATAAAATACCTACTACTTACTACATTGTTGCACGGGTTGAAATAATAACGTACAAAGCAAATGTAATAATGGCTGCAAATCTAAACTGTCTGCTGCAGTATTGTTTAATTATCACGAATATTTGGATGCGCCCATAGCAACGGGTTATTGTAATGGCCAGCGATTGCACAAAAATCTCATATAATGTAAATAGCTAACATGTTATGAACTTATTTGCAAAAGCCACCCTAAATAAATTATTGTTATTAAATTAAACAAAGACCCTTGTACAGCCAATCCCTAAATGGATTTTAATGTCTAAGAACGACAAGTTCCCCTTCACTTTAATCCACTCCAGTAAACATCAGCTAAATAAATCACCCTAAGCACTCCAAGTCACGCCTTTAATTTGATTAAATCATTCCATAACCTAGTCAATTCCTGAAGGAAATGAAGTTGAAAGACTCATCATAACGCAGGTATAAAACAAGCCAACAATCGCGGATGGACAATACCTGGCTTCGAATCACGGAATTACGCTATTTGTAAATAATCAACACATTTCTATTCGGAGGGAGGCCGAACCCTAGGACGGCAGTCGAAGTGCGAAGGGAGTGAATACGGCATTCGGAGTTCGAAGAATTGTTGTTTGGCCAGGAATTTTCGGAATTCCGGAAGGCATTCCAGGAATCTATTAATCAACTGATGGATATTTGGGGAGATAGTTGTGCTTGCTGAGTTTTCCGGATACGTTTTTGAGATTCGAATTTGTGAATTCAGGTATTGGTATGATTTTGCTGTTGCGGGTTTCCAATTAAATGAGATTTTGTATATAGATTATGTTTTAATTTAATTTATTCTTGTTGTTCCCTTTTCTGCCCCCTAATAGTGTTACTATGTTGCACTTCGAAGGGTATGTCCTGCTTTTTCTCTAGAACGGCTTGAATTGCTTCTATTGCAGATTCCCGGTGACCTGTAATACAGATTCTCATAACCTACCACAGGCACCAGAGCTTCATGATTTGTGTAATTTGTTTTTATGCCAATAAATTATTATTATTAATGGTATCGGAGACGTCATTTCTCCAAAACTGTTCACTGCTGCTCTGGAGGATTTCTTCAAGGTTCTGGACTGAGTATCAACGTTAATGGCGAGTACAACACTCACCTTAGGTTTGCTGACGATAAAGTGGTCATGGCTGAGACCATAGAGGGTCTCAGTACAATGCTCGATGACCTCAGTAGAGCTTCCGAATGAGTGGGTTTTAAAATGAACATAGACAAAACAAGGTCATGATGAATGCCCGTGTAACACCTACTAGGAGTAGGTGTTACAAGATCGAAGATTCTACACTCGAAGTTGTAGACGATTATGTGTCTACCTGGGACACATGTTCCAGTTGGGTAGGTCTAACATCGAGAAAGAGGTCACCGTCGAACCCAACTCGGCAGGGCGGCGTTCAGAAAGTTGCGCGGTATCTTCTCGTCCAATTTGCCGCAGTATCTCAAGACAAAAGTCTAGGACCAGTGAGTGTTGCCAGTGATTACCTATGGGACCGAGACGTGATCGCATAGGTAATCAGGAGGCTTATCAGAAAGCTTAAAGTCACCCAAAGGGCAATATTGACACGCGCTCTGTCGTTTGTCTACGGTTTTGACAAATGATCATAGAGCCGTCGAGATTTTGGTCGTATATTTATTGTGTTTTATTTAGATATTTATTTTATACGTATACACTTACATACAGCGACTCACCTACTGTGTTTATTTATAATATTTTGATATTATATATCTTGTTCTATTTTTATTTCTTAAATATGATAAAATGATCCGTTTCCGTAAATGTGTCCGTGGCATCAACATTGGGCCCTATCAGAATATCAGCGCAGCGTTATTTTATTTTTGATATCGTTGCTCATGCTGAGATAGGAGCCTTTTTGGTCTCGCACGGGGTAATTTATTTTTATTTTTTATTATTGTTTGTGTTTTTCTTATCTCGTGTCTCCTGTGCGGGTCACAAATAAATACTTTTCTTTCTTCTTTCTTTCAATATGCTCGGAGTTTCCTTGTGTGATCGCATCAGAAATGAGGATATCCGCAGGAGAACCAAAGTTATCTACATAGCACGAAGAATTGCGTAACTTAAGGAGCAGTGCTACTTATAAGTTGTAGGTCATGGATCCGAGCCCAGGCAGGCGCTCTACTTTGTGTAAATTATTTCATCGCCACTGCTCTCAAAACGGTGAAGGAAAACATCGAGGAAACCGGCTTGTCCTAGAACCAAAACTTCGAATACATGTGACATCCACCAACCCGCACTGGGTCTGCGTGGTGAATTGCGCCCCATTCCCTCTCAGAGAGAGGAGGCCTGTGTCCCAGCAGTGGAAACATTAACAGGCTGATGATGAAGTGGCAGTGGGCACATTGCTCGCAGAACGGATGGCCGATGGGGCAGAAAAGTTATGGCATGGCGACCGCGAACCGAAAGACGATGCGTTGGAAAGCCTTCCACTAGGTAGACCGATGATCTGGTTAAGGTTGCGGGAATCCGCTGGATGGCGCCTGGGGGAGGCCTATGTCCAGCAGTGGACGTCTTTCGGCTGAAATGATGACAATTAATGGTAACGCATGTCTGATTTCTATGATGTATTATAGGCGAAAGATGCATTCACATCACTTACCATCAGGTGGTCCAATTACTTTTTGCATCCAAAAATTTTATCAAATAAAAAATACTCAACGCAAAAAAATATAATTTTCTCTACGCAGATTTTTTAAGCACTCTTTTATTTTCGTTTTCAATAAAGCTCAGTCCCAGAACTCCCAAAGCAGACCTTTTCTTTAATTCAATTAGCTTCACATTAAACATATTGGACACTAAATAACGGAACACCTTAATTATAGCAACGAAATGTTTTCTGGGGTAATCTTCGCATTTCTATTCAATGTAACGATTGTCCCGAAGGATTTGTGCTAAAGGGAAGAATTAGCTACAATGTGGACACAGTATCTTTCCAACAACTTCGGCTTATTCTTGAACTTACACAGTGTCTACACTATTTGGCTTTCTTATATGAATCGTCATGTATGGAGATGAAAAGTTACCAATCCAATACGAAAAGTAACAACGATAATGCCAGTGTTAAAACTGAAAAAATCTCACATTATCATCTGCCTATATTTTCTCAATTATGTAGAGGTTGACTATCATTCGAAACAAATGCAGCTGGATATGAAAGTATGTATTTCAAATGAAACAACTCCCCATTTAAAATCCTAGACTGAGATACAAGGCAACAGTATACCACATAGTAAGACTAGTTGTATTTCGGACTTGTACTATTATTTATTCTATCCTTTCAGGCTTCTGATTACCCACAAACTTGCCAAGTCTCATGCGTCTGCATTAACACTGGCTTCCAAACGCAGCAAAACTGCTTGACGGTAGAAATATGTGCGGTCAAACTTCCTTTGATAGCCTCCTTTACAAAGAGCTCTTACGAGTACTAGCACTACAACTATTTGCTCCAGTCTATCGAAAATGTTGGGAATTTTCCATCTTGTTCGAGCATTTCAGTACATATGCCGAAGGAATCTGTTTTTAATAGATTCATGAGTTTCGGCAGCAGATAATTTTATTAGCCGATCGGTTTATATTGGATTAACTTGTTATTGGAGAATCTGAACGAATCCGTTATTAATGAAAAGTAATAACTTGAAGATTTTGTTCCGTTACAATGCTTTAGTCTGTTGTTATGAGAAATATATTTTCAAATATATTAACAGAAGTGTTATACTGAACTTTAATAATTAATTTATTTTATTCTGATTTTCTGATATGAAATGAAAGTTCTCGCTTGCTGATTGGTAGCAGAATATATTAAAATATTTGCACTTATTAGTTGCAGATTCATAAGCTGTGTATTTATTTCATCGTTGTTTTATGTGTGTTTTCATGAAATTGACTCACACACTGTTCTGTTGTTGTTGAGCTAGGTATTTTACCTATGTTTGCAGTATTTGTAAGTATGTGAGAACCATGCTCCTATTTATCAAATTAATGAATTTACCTGTTAATGCTTATAATACTTTATACCTGTACGTAGTATAGTGTGTAGTGCTATTCTGGGTGCATCATCTTCACATATGTGAATTTAATAATGTATATACTATGTAAATATTGTAAAACACCTATTATTTTAATAAGAGTAAGTATGGAGTTTCTTGTGCATTCTTCTCCATAGCAAGCTACTTTTCCGAATGCATGGTAGAATCAACTTTTATTACTTGTAAATTTTAATTTTAATTTTTGTTTGACGTTCAAAAGTGCCGCTTATTGGCCTAGTTGAATAAATATATTTGACTTTGACTTTGCGAATTAACTATAGATTGATCTGTGGTTTACGCAAATATATAATTTAAGCACTTTTAAATCCCTCTAGGTAAAAGTGTTCACTTGTCTTATCATCTTATGATTGCCTTAAACTTCAGCCCTGCTCTTGTGTTACTACAAACTTGTGTAATTGCATCAAGACTGCTGGCTGCAGCTTGTTTTAAATACTTATTGACTGCAAATCAAGTTGTTTTTTGTTACTCTTAATATATTTGTATTTACTTTCAAGTCGATCATCAGCCATGATAGCTTCTTATGCTATGCTATTTGTAGTGTCTACATGCAATATAAAAGCATTTACGGGCTTTATACGCCTTAATTCTTTCAGAAAGTTTCTTAACACCGTACTTTACCAATAAAACCAAAACTCCCTCATACCATATCCGATTTTTTTTCTCACATACTCGTACAAATCCCTAGCGTGTATCAATATCAAAGGCAAGCAGGTAGCGTGATAACGGCCTGTTATGTGCACAATTATAATAATAACCTGGCATTGGCACGCCTAATTAAATACAGTTCTAGTTTTGACTACGTTGCGAGCTTGTGACGTCATAAGTGTGTTTAGGAGATTCTGAAGCTGATGTGTGGAAGCAATTGCGGTTTTATGGAAATTTTTTGGTTATTATTTGGGGGTTATAATTGAATCAGCTTATATGGGCACATAATGAGTTTAGATTTATACTGTAGTGTTTCTAAAGCAAAAAGCTGTACATCAGGGACCTAATAGATGATAGGTTTTGCTATTAGTTATGCCAATTCAATTCTCTGATTGACGCATGATTATTGAATACCATACCATTTATTGTGCCGATTAATGTTGGATTTATGTCATCACATCATAATTTTAGCCGAAAAACGTCTACGGCTGGACATGTGTCCCCTTGGCGTTGCCACATCTACAGGTCCTGTGCTTCTAACAACCAACGGACTCCCGTGGCCTTCACCAAGCAACTTTTTACCTTCTTCAAAAAAAGGAGGTAGGTAATCAATTCGATACGTATACGATTCTATGTAATATTGTTGGAACTGCACAATATTCACATCTGTTACAATATGTGGGCTTTTAAACACGTGTGCCAAATTTTATAAGGGTCTTTGTGTTTGTATGTCCACGCATTTCTCTGAAAACACTTATCGAATCATGATCATTCTTTTTGTGTTGGATTAAGTGTCTTTTAACTTAGAGTATAGTGCAAGTTTCATTAAAATCGGTCTAGCAGATTTCAAATATGGTGCATACAACCGAACTCAGCGACAAACAGCACGAATGTATAAATTGAGTTCGATGGGTATTTTGTCAATCCTTTAGGTACCTTACTATCGAATTTGCTCATTTCTTAGTGATGGTGTACCAAAACACAAAAGAGAAATATAAAACATATTCACAAAAAATAAACCGACTTCAAAGCAAAACACTACATAGGTTTTTACAGTTTTTTTTTATAATCTACACAAGCTGAGCCATAGTTACAGCTAGTAACAGATATCACTACTAGCTTGCAGTATAGGTTATAGGCCGACGCGACGGCGCCTCTGATGGAGAACGCCACTAATTGACACATTCAACAGTAAAGGATTTGCAACGGATTGCCAATTTGACGGGACTGAAGCGAGGTTTACGTCACTCATCTAATTTGCAGTGACAGCTAAAAAGTGACTGCTCTAAAAACCAAAATCATGTACTAACTTATAGGTTTTTCTCGCGACTTTGCTCTCGTGTTCTATCCTGTGAGAAAAGTGAATTTTTTCGAGAAAAAAATTGAATGTCACTCACCAATACTATAACTTTTTATTAGTGTTTTTATTTTGTAATCTTATATATTTCCACAATACGACCTTTAAGAAACGATTGTATAACATTATTACACTAGTTTAGAAAATCGATAATTCCAGCATATTGCTCACCTTTAGCATCTCCAAAGTTGGACAGCCTGGAATCACTCACTGCTTGGTGTTTTAGCGGTGATACCTGCAACTATTATGGTATTGCAATGCGCTTCTAGGCAATCTATGTTCTTTAGTCCACCTATCAGGTCAGAACTTTCAGCCAACTCCTTCATACCCGCCCTTTTAAGACTACCACTGGGCCATGTTGATGTGACGTCCTACCCTACAATTCCCGACAAACCACATTAACCTAAATAAATTAATGATTAAAACACCCACCAAACTTTAAAACAACCCTTTTGCTCTCATTTGCCAATAAAACACCCAATTACATTCTCCGAATGTTGAATGTTGAATTTTATCATCCTTAATCCCATTGAGACGTGTACTAAAATCCACATTTTCCCATTCATAAATAAGTTCAGTAACAAAATTAATCACCCCTCCATCCGAACCCTAAATATATAGTACAGAAGGTTGACTCCATACAACTAGTGAAAACGCACGCACACGTAGACATGCTTCACGTACAGTGAGTGCAAGCGCACTCGCGAGCTGCATTTATTTTAGATCGCTGTACGTACGCGTCTATGTGTGAGCGCACCAGTTTTTGCTCGTTGTATGAAGCAGCCCTTCCGTATAAATCTGTTTTGTGACCCAAGTTTAAACTAATTATGTGGAATTCACCTTCACGCATCGATAAATTTGACGATGCGGGTATATGTTTTGGGCTTTCATTGCCTAAAACTATATTAGTGTTTTTGTTTATAAAGGTGGGGTTGGATACTAAGCTAATAAATGTTAAGGAAAACAGGATTATCTACTTATTAGCTGGGAACACGTGGATTGGATGCGAGAAGTACTGCAAGCTTATTACGTATCTTGCAAGAGCAAAACGATAGAGATTTTTGCGCAATAATTGAGTGAAGTTTTATCCTCTAACTAATAAACACAGAATAAATTATACCAAGTATAAACCTATGAAAATGTATGGTTATTCCTTTGTCATACCTGGTATAACTTTATTCCGTGTTTATTAGTAAGAGGGTAAAACTTCACTCAATTATTGCGCAAAAATCTCTATCGTTTTTTTTTTTTAATAGGAATAAGTGCATTTGACAAACAGCGAGTGTTTAGTAAACGATTGTGTAGGACCTACACTGTAGGTTATTCTGACTTGTATGTCATAAAGCGTTTGAACGCACGATGATTACTGATTGCTGTTTCTTACGTAATAAGCCTGCCTGTCTATGAGGCGACGCTTGGGGCAGGCGTTTGACTAGCAGGGGATGTCTTTCAGCTAAAATGATAATAATGACGAATCGTTAATGAGATATCAGTACTAACGCGACTCAGGTTAGGCTTATGGATTGAAACAATATATTTTAGAATGTGAAAAGTGAAGAAAGTTAATTGTTTGCCACTTTGAAAACCATTTCCAGTGTATTGAAACTTCACTAAGATTGAAACTATCTAACTGACAAAAAGATTGATCGAAGTAAACCGACTGTAGACTAGGTAAAGAAACATTTTATCTGCGACAAGCAAGCGAGAAGTACAAAATTTATGGGATTGACATCCACAACCGAAGTGCCACGTGGTCAGCGTCAAATATTTTAAACGTTTCACAATCATGATCGTGGATAGACTGTCTTGTTCTGTCTTGATCTGTCTTGTTCTGTCTTGTTCTGTCTTGTTCTGTCTTGTTCTGTCTTGTTATGTCTTGTTCTGTCTTGTTCTGTCTTGTTCTGTCTTGTTCTGTCTTGTTCTGTCTTGTTCTGTCTTGTTCTGTCTTGTTCTGTCTTGTTCTGTCTTGTTCTGTCTTGTTCTGTCTTGTTCTGTCTTGTTCTGTCTTGTTCTGTCTTGTTCTGTCTTGTTCTGTCTTGTTCTGTCTTGTTCTGTCTTGTTCTGTCTTGTTCTGTCTTGTTCTGTCTTGTTCTGTCTTGTTCTGTCTTGTTCTGTCTTGTTCTGTCTTGTTCTGTCTTGTTCTGTCTTGTTCTGTCTTGTTCTGTCTTGTTCTGTCTTGTTCTGTCTTGTTCTGTCTTGTTCTGTCTTGTTCTGTCTTGTTCTGTCTTGTTCTGTCTTTTTCTGTCTTGTTCTGTCTTGTTCTGTCTTGTCATCATTCAATCTTAAAGTAGAAAAAACAAAAATGTCCCCAACTATAGCGCAACATAAAACAATTATATACCGCAACGTATGCCGTACTGCGGACAAACTAATGGAAATCAATAAAACACTGAAATTAATAGCAAAATTTGAATCTAATCATGGGTTCGGTCTGAGCACAGCTTTATTATTATATGTCTGAATAAAATAATAATATGTTAGCAGGCAATAAAATGTATTAATGCTATGATTCGAGTTTGAATATAATTTGAAGTTGTTGACCGAAATAATATGAGTAATTATTGTGAATTATGTTTTATATGACTACCATTTCATGCGGGTATTTTCAAATGAATAGGTTTTTAGGATTCAATAACTTTTCTAATTTACCTGCTAACTTGATTTGAGGAAACCAGGAGCTGTAACTAACTTCTGGAGGTAGGTGGGCTGGTTGGAATAACAACCAAACGACCGCCATGGCCCACGCACAATGGTCCACAATGGTCCTAACATAGAACATAGAACGTAGCAAGTACTGCACAACCTTCTAGAATATGCTGAGTGCTACAGATCTTGTTAGCAAAAGCAATATTTTTTTGCATGTCCCGCGTTTCTCGTTAAATAAAAAACATGTTTAGGATTTGAAATATCATGAAAAATTTTTTTGATGCATAGATTAGCCCCTTGAGATGTCATTTTTGCAAAAAAGGGATTATATCATTTTTGGGCATTGGCCAGAGGTATTTCCAATCACTGGCCATCAATCTTGGTTCTCGGCCAGTATCAACGAGCTGCTACCACCCGCCTTGCGAAAATCGTCGATCCACCTTACCTTTGCTGATTTGTGGTTGACACTCAAGTCACTCGTCTATCATCATCGGTCATCATCATCATTTCAGTTTTACTTTTTCTGGTGAAATGTATAATGCGCCTGTTGTTACTCCGACAGCCAAAACAGCAAATTCTGTATTGAGAAGTAATATCACATCCACTTCTGCCTAAACAGCAAAATTCTGTATTGAGAAGTAATATCACCATATCCATTTCTGCCTAAACAGGAAAAAATTGTTATGGTTGTTTTATTTTCCTGAACAAGATTTCACGAAAAATTCTTATCTATCACTTCAACATATGTATATACAATTTAAAGCACAACTATAGCGCCATCATTGTCTCCCAAACATACTGTAACTACACACCTAATCAAATACAATGTTCCTCTCACTCCATTTGACAGGGCAAAATAGGCTTGATTTGACAAGGCCAATTTGCGTGACTGGCTATAGGTCATTGTACCTCCTATAGGTACGGCACAAATCCGAAATCCGGCAGAATCTGATTATTATAATGACGTTCGGCTCAATAGGACATCTGAAGCCTTGTAACAGATTTTTAGATCCATATTGGGCGGTTTCATTGTGAGAGTAAATTATATGACTTCATGCTTGGCGAGCGATATTCGGGTATAAGATCTGAGATAAAATTAGATGGAAATAAAGATTACTATTGACCATAGCTAAGCCTTGGCTGCGAAAATCCGCTGGCTTCGAAAAGCATAGGACCAATCGATTTGGCGACACTTGGGGCTATGTCACGACGACCTTCGGCTGAAATGATGATAATGATTGACCATTCATATTCTATTTATTTATTACTGGCTGTTGCCCGCGACTTCGCTCCCGTGGACCACCCCAGAGGACCCATTTTCGGGATAAAAAAATAGCACTCAGGAATAATGTAGCTTTCTATTGGTGAAAGAATTTTTCAAATCGGTCCAGTAGTTTCGGAGCATATTCGGTACAAACAAACAAACAAAAAAATATTTCCAATTTATAATATTAGTATAGAAAACTTCATGCAACATACATGTACATAGGCGGACTTAATGCCTGAAGCATTCTCTACCAGTCAACCAAGAAAAAGAAAATTGAAAAAAAAAACAGAATTCCGATTCCGATATTAACATATAGGTGTTTTTTATCCGATTACGGCGTGCTCAAAGGAGAAAGAGTGTAGGGTAATATATGTCGTGTATTATAAAGATCCTAATATGTGTAGTGTGTCATAGATACGATTAATGAATACACAAATCTTCTTTGATGTTCGAAGGCTAAGTTCATTTTACAACTATTTCAGTAAAACTTTTTACCGCATTATCCTCTGAAATATTGGACAATATTTTTACAAGATATCTACGATCAAAATTATTTAAGCAAACCATTGCATATCTGCACTACGCATTCGATAAACTGCTCCAGCCACCTTCCGGAGCGATCTAAACCCAATTCATTACCATTGACATTTCTATTGTAACGGGAAAACCTGCGAAGGTCACAACTTTATGAAATGTCGCAGAAAGCATAAACTTAATGAAGTCTGCGGATGCCCATAAGAGTAAGGAAAGGAAAAAGAAATGATGGGTGAATTTTGTGTAAGATTATATTATAGCCATAGGCTAGAAATGAGATGCATGCCGATAGTCTGATAGATATAAGTAAGAAATCATTCTACAAAAACCTGAAACAAATTGTGATAACGGTAAAGGAGAAAAAATATTGTAAAAGACCGGTAAAACGATTAGCCAATATGCATTAGTTATTATTGTACACAAGTGTGTGCACCATTGATATATTAAAAATCCCTCATATTTCAATGGTGTGGTGATTAAAAATCCCTCATATTCCTCCATATTTATGACCGGGCCCAGTAATTCATTACCATTGACATTTCTATTGTAAAGGGAAAACCTGCGAAGGTCACAACTTTATGGAATGTCGCCGAAACCATAAACTTAGCGGCTTCTACTCTCCGACCTTTTATGTTCGTGTAATAACGTTAAAAAGCCACAGAAATGTGCCCCTATACAAGGCTGTTGGATAATAATGTACGCTGTTTTAAAATTTGGGGTGGTAGTGTCGGAGACAAAGTAGACGAAATTTTAGCAGGAGAGAAATGAACGCGAATGAGAATGAATATCGCAAAATGGGAAAACTAGGAAGGAAAGAAAGGAGGCCTTTGCTAAAAAGTGGTACTTTTACTTACTGAAACCAAATTCTAGATAGAAGTTTGAAATGTAAGAGTTTTTGAGATTAGTCAACTGAAATTGAAAATAGAAAGCGGACCAACACGACTAGATTCAACAAGAAAGACAAAATACAACTTTAACTGAACCTGACAATTAAAATACTTTCAGCATTCAAAATTTATAGTATTGATGTGCGCTATAGAAAAGTCATGAGGCCAATCCTAAATATTCCGGACTTATTAATCTTAAATAATGATTAAATGTTTATATACTTTGTCTTGCGCCCTAAGCTGACACAAGACGAATATATACCATAGTTATTAACAGAGTTAATGAAGGTGAAAAGAGTCTTAATTTTTAAACGAACCCATAAGAATACATTGCCACGATGTTATTGGAAAATCCGCAGCCACTAGAGCCGCACCCCTGAACCGCTCCGCTAGTCACCCTCATCGGCGATGCGAGACGAAGTCATAAAGAGAAATTGACGTCTCGCATTATACGTAGCCGTAAAACGCCGATTTCAGATGCACCTGCCGTTGTTATAAACCATACTTTAGGCACTTTAGCGTTATGAATATAAGTTTTTATTTCCTAATTTTGCACGTCATCAATTTTATTGTGGAGTTGTTCATTTGTTTAATTTGGTATGCTGGCTTGATAGTATTTGTGGGATATATATATGGTAAAAAGGATAATTGAATATATATATTGTATGCAGTATGGCACTTTGAAAGGGAAATAAAATGATCCTCTTACAAAAGGAGTCGCTATTGTTATCTAAGTACGGTAAAACTATAGAATTGAGTATCGGTAAGGAAGGTATTCATAGATTAACATAGCATTCCTATCCCTTTAATACTATGTTAGAAAAATCTTCAAATATTTCGATGGAAATCTATTGCTGTTGTGCAGAACCTATTGTATAAATGTTTTAAAAGACTGTTACATCATGAAACCTTTGAACTGAAATGAATTGAGGTTTAACTTAGCAAATATCAGAGAATGTGGTGAATACAATTTTATAAAAACCTTCAATCTAACATTGAACCTAACCATATATTTAATGAAGAAAGAAACCCACCACTTAATTGAATCATACCGGTACAAATAGCCATCTTCTCCAACCTGACCTAAGCATCCAAATGCGGATTACATAGATGAAAGAAATACATATATACTCCCATACTTAACAAATCGAAATCCATGCCGGATTCATTTCGAGAAGGCCACAATAATAATTAGAGCACTCCTTAATACATTATGTATATGTGTGTATATATTCTGCCTTATACACAGTTGCATTTTCCTTAGTAAAACCTTCTTTCCCTTATACGTAGTGTATCTTAATATTGAAATAAAAACGAGTAATATATTAGCTAAACCACAGCCTTTGTTTTTGTTACTTGATATTTTTGTTTGTATATATTTTCCTGGTATATAGTTCTTGTAATAACAACTTGGTAATTGCAAGTTATATGAGATGATGTTTTGTCTATGTGTTTTGTTTTCATTTCCTGCTTCAATTAAGTATTTCTTGTCCTTTCAATCTTGTTTTTATTAATCGATATTTTTGTTTATATATATTTTCCTGGTACATGGTTCTTGTAATAAAAATTTGGTAATAGGAAGTTATATGAGATGAGAGTTTGTGTATGTGTTTTGATATCTAACTGTTAACTGTGGCCGTGAGACCTCTTGTGCTTCTAACTCTTTCATTAAAAATCGGTCAAAAATTTTCGCTCGACGAAAGCAGGCAATTTTGTTTTCTTGCTTCAATTAAGTATTTCTTGCCCATTCAATCTTGTTAAAATTGTCATCAAAAAACCATCCTCTACTTCCCATAGCAGAGCTAATATCTACCACAAAGGCCAAGGCTTAGTTACAAGTCAGCAGATTGGGACGGGATGCGATCTTTCTTCGCATGCTATCCTTGGCTGCCCAATTGCTTCTCTTTGGACGATCCATTGCGCTGAAGCCGTGATGGATGAGTCAGGGGATGGAGTATTACATTCCATTCTCTCACGTAATGGTGTTCAGGGATGACCGATCATGGTTTGCCGGGTGTAACCGCGCCGGCGCAGTTAAGCACAAGGCGTACCATGCATGGGTTAACACGCGAGTGCGCAAGGCAAATGATGTTAGGTGATAAGAGAGAGCCTTCAACAGGGTTGCCAAGACCTGCAAAAAAGCGATGCGAAGGGCACGGTTTGACCATATTAGCAGAATCAGGCACAAGCTTGTTTCATACCCAGCAGGTAGCAAAACATTTTGATTCCACCTAGCCCTTTCTATAATCGGTCTACAAGAAGTACGGCAATGCACCATCGGTACATGGTTAACATTTCACCCATACGTACAAAGCAATTTACGAATACTTTCATTGTGCGTACATCTAAGGAGTGCAATTCCCTGCCGGAGTCTTTGTTTCCTGATAACTACAACCTAGGGGTCTTGAACTAGATCTAGAGAGAATCTAGAGTGAATAGGTTACTTTTAGGCAAGTGTGCTTCACCGTCGTCCACATCATCGCTTACTATCAGTCGAGAGAGTAGGCAAACGTGAGCAAAACACAAATTAAAAAATACCGGTTAAGTGCGAGTCTGACTCGTGCACAGAGGATTCTCTATAAACATTTAGCCAAGATAAAAAGCTAACACTACTAACGTTCATAAATAATAAATGCACCGAACATTGCTCTAACAAAGGGACAAAATTAACTTTGCCGTTTGAAAACTAAATAATAGACCCCATACATCAATATACAAAAATTTTAGTTCATTTTATGAGTTGATCGACTATTACTCGTAAACTTGTCAAGCCTACTTTTTTTTTTTATTACGTGAAGTCTCGCAGTTCAAAGTGACCGTCTACTGCTTAACCGGACTTCCCTGTGACACTTGGGGTCGACACCTCGGCTCAGGGCGTCGCTTGGGGGACAACTAAGGCTGGATCTAATAAAGTTATTCTACCATCCGTTCGGAAAAGCCTACGTGGAGAAGAACGGACAAGAAACACCAATTATAATCTAACTAAACTTTAACTATGGCACAGCAATTCGCGGGCTGGCATCATAATTTATAGAGACGTTGCGACGGGCCTCGGCGGCGAGGACGGAACGAATATGGTCGTTTTTGTGTTTTATATGAATCGGGTGTTCGTACTCATTACGAACCCACTGACGGTCCTTGTAGACAAGTCTATCAAGTTCCCTAGTGATGCATTCGTACCTCGAGAAGATGGCACTGCATGAAGTGGGGGTGAGGGGCCTGCATGCCGGATATCTGCATCCAGAGCACGGGCCTGAGGGGTCATCCATATGGAGTACGCGCTGATAATATTTTCAGCCACGCTCAGATATGGCTTGTGCTCAGAGGGGGCGACAGGGGGCGGGCACTTATCGTCGGTGGTGGTGAGAGCCACCTTCCGGTTTTGTGCGGTCATGGGGACAGCAGTGGCTACTGGGCCGGGGATTGGAATAGGCGCTGCTATGTGCTGGGAGTATGACTGAGGAGCCACACTTTGGTGGTTCAGTTTACCCCAAGGTGAAGTCCTCTGAGGGGCTAGACAGGGGGATTAGGTTAAGGGCGCATTGCGTCCTTGGTGCGCATCGTAACGCTTGGCCATTTTAGGCGCAAGTTTGGGGGCTTTTGGGCAACCCCGGTAATTAGCAGGGTGCCCTATTTGGCCACAGAGCACGCAGCTGGGAGGCTCCGTGCATTCTGCGTGGTCTTTAGGATGGGTGCAGTCCTTGGTGCTATGTTTGCCTGGGCACTTTACGCACCTGGGGGTAGCATAACAGTTGGACTGTGAATGACCATACAGTTGGCAGTTGTGACACTGATCAACAAGGTGGGGGCGGTATGTCTTCACAATCGATATGCCCGACAGGGAGCACACCGTTTTGACGTTGAAAATGGGATTGTAACCCTCATAAGGGCTACATACAACTAGGACAATGTCAAACAGTTTGCCACCTCTTGCTTTATGCAATCGGTGGACCTCAGTGACTGGGACTTTTTGGGCTAGTAAATCCTTACGGACTTCCTCCGTAGAGATTTCTTTCGGTATACGCCGAATAACCACACGGAGGGGCTTTTCCACCGGAAGGGAGTATGTGTGGAACGAAATGTTCCCGTCTTTTAGAAACCAAGTTAGATCTTTGAAATCATGGGACGTAGGGACTTGAATTCTGATGCCTTGTTGGCGTGCAGTAGCTTTGGTATAGTTTATTTTCCGCTCAACACAAGCGTTTGAAACATCGTTCCATTTTCCTTTATCTTGGAGATAAATGGCTGGGGAGGAAGGAAGCTTCCTGGTGGTAACTGTTACCATCGGGCTAGGAGGGCGACTTGTCCGCTGGGAAGCGGCAGTGGGGGCGGGAGTGGGTTGCCTGTCGGGCGAAGCCGCGCTGGCAGAACTGGCTGAGGAGAGGATTGCTCTACCGCCTTTTTGGCCTTGGTAGCGTGAGTGGGACTTTTCCTCTTTCTCCTCTTCCCTCCAGAGCAAAATATAGAGTCATCAACGTCTGAGGAGGAGACGGTGTCATAGTCGTCTGATTTATCGGGGATATCTGGGTTTACTTGGTCGCCAGCAACTGAGTCATCCTGGTTCGCTACTGCGTCCCATTCATCGTCAGTGCTGAGGGTTGCTCCCTCTTACATGGGGGAGTCATCATCATCAGCCCATATATGGGACTTGGTCTTAGACTTAGACTTGGACATGAACTTGTGCAAGGAGGCTATGCGCTCCTTGTAGTCTTTGTACTGATTAGGGGTTGGAGGATCTCTCCATGATTTAGGCTCGACGACCTGAAACAGGGGTTTCGGAGGGATAGGATCTCTCCAAGAGGTTTGTGCAGCAGGCTTGATGACCTGTGCATTATTCTGAGATGGGGTGAATGAATTAGGTCTGGCATGAGGGGAGGGCGACCTTGGCGATTCCTGAGCCACGCTCTGCACGAGGGCCTTGCTAGGTCCAGGTGCCTCGGTCGGGCCCAAAGCGGGCACTATAGAGGCTAAGGCCTCATGAACGGCCTAGCCGTATTTTTTGTCTAGACCTTCCTTCTCAAGAATCTCATGAAAGAGTTCAATTACTGCCGCGAACTACATTGTCAAAGGCAATTAAATCCGGTGAAGCCGGTAGGGAATCTTCCCCGGGTGGGTGGGTTCTCCCGGGGATGTGTAAAGCCTACCCTCCCAGTCGAGTAAGACTGGCACTGAAGTGTGTGCGCCCTAAGCTTGTTACCCTGTCACCAATCTTATTGTGTGCCAGGGGCCCTAAGGAATCGGTAAACCCACCGAAGGTGGGCCACCCACCACTGTGTACCGAAAGTCTGGTTTTATTCTACCACTTTGTCGTGTCGGCGTGATTGATAATTTATGTATATCTATACCAAATTATAGCTTTCTAGTACTAAGAGTCTATGAGCTAAACTGCGGACGAACGGACGGACAGACGGACATGGCGAAACAATAAGGGTTCCTTGTTGACTACGGAACCCTAAAAAATGCCACATCAAAGGTTAGGTTATGTTTTTAAAAGTCTTTTTTTGCTCTACATTTTGTATAGAATTAAGTCTACTTGTCTTTTCTAGGCGTATAATTTTTCATACAATCTATACATAGCTTTTTGGTCTTCCTGAACTCTTATATACATTAAATTTATAGTGTGTGCAATTTTTCTTCACTACATATTATTTCTTATTCTTTCGTATCAGGTATGGAGGAATCACTACATTTTATAAAACTACTACGAGTAGCTGCTACCCGCGGCTCCGCCCACGTGGTATTAGAACTTCTCCCAATATCTTTATAAAATATAGCCTGTATTATTCTGAATGCAAGCTTTATTTGTGTTAAGTTTCATCAAAATCCATTCAGTAGTTTTTGCTTGAAAGAGTAAAAATATCCATCCATCCATCCTCACAAACTTTCACGTTTATAATAGTAATAGGAAGTCTCCCGCGGCGTCTGTCTGTCTGTTCTCGATAAACTCAAAAACTACTGAACTGATTTTCGTGCGGTTTTCGCCAATAGAGAGAGTGATTCATGTGATGTTTGGTTTAAGTGTATAATTTGATAAGGTTTTGTGTAAATTGGTCGAAATATGAAGATAATAATAATTGTTAGCAAAAGTCAAGCGGCCTTTAGATATAACTAAACAATATATATGCGATGAAGCAGTCGACTGCCTCGGACACTATGGCCTTTCTTGTAGTAAGAGTGCAGGTCGGATTGCGCGGCACGCTATCATTAATTATCTCATCCGTAGTGCTCTTGCCACCGCCGGAGTGCCAGCTGTCTTAGAACCCAATGGCCTGGCACGCGTCGATGGGAAGAGACCAGATGGTATGACCATAATGCCATGGAAGTTGGGTAGGTCTTTGGTGGTCTTGCGTCGACACCCGTGCACCATCCCATCTTCCTAGCACGGTGGGCTGCGCTGGGGCGGCTGCTGCTGGTGCTGAAACCCTCAAACGGCGCAAATAAAAAATAAAAAAATACAACAACTTAATTGGTAATTATGTGTTCGAGCCGTTTGGGGTTGAAACACTAGGGCCAGGGGGTCCAAGTGCACATCTATTATTTCGGGATATCGCCAAGCGGTGAGAGCTGGCAGCATTGCCATCCAACGTGGCAATGCTGCAAGCCTTCTAGGCACTTTTCCTGTTGACAGCGATGTCGACGAATTTTTTGACGCCCCGTAATTTTACATTTGTTTAATCTTATTTTAGTTCTAATATAATTTGTAAATAAGAATGTACATATGTAAATAAATAAGTTAATACTGGTGAAAATAAAAATATATAATATTGTGGCATCCTCTTTTATAGGTCTACAGAATATGCCGCGATAGTATTATATATCTATCTTTTAAGGATGGCTTACTATACCCAATCTAACTTCTAAAAAAATGGTCTCGTACAGGTGCGGTAGTTGGAAAGCTATTTAGATGGATACAGTATTAATCCTTATCAACTTAAATACGTTAGTTACCTTAAGCATTTCATGCACATTCTGATAATTCTTTACTCCATATAATTTAAATGAATATTCTTACCTAAGAGTTATAAATATATAAAAAGTTAATTAAAATATTAAAAAAAACCCGACTGCTTAAAAAGCGAACTAAAAAGATCATGCTGTGCAGTCGGAGGATACATCTGGATTTGGTCAGCCAGCTCGCGAATATTGTATCCTCCGACTGCACAGCATGATTTTCTTCTTGTTTACGTCTTTTTAGTTCGCTTTTTAAGCAGTCGGGTCTTTTTTAATTTTTTAATAATTTTTTTTTAATTACAACTTTTTAGTTATTTTTTTAGAATTAGGTTCATTTTAACATATAAGTGTTACATATTTTAAAATCACCTATTAAAATCCTTTATTTTGACACCCCACACGAAGGGTTTGGCAGAAAAAAAACTATCCCCCACAAAATGGCTTCCAAAATCTGCCATTTATATTTTTTCCCATTTTAATGTAACCAGTGACACTCGCAGGGTTAAGAAGAATTGATTGACGTAAGAATCATCAAAATCGGCCACTGAGTTTGGTCTCTAGAACGCCACATAGGAACAAACATACATACATACAAAGACTGATAAACGCATTACCCTCCTTCGGCAGTCGGGCAAAAATTAACGCGCGCGTAAATAAATTCAAAATTCAACTAGATACTAATTTCCAATTATAATAGCCTTCCCATATTTCATTGTCATTATGCAAGAATATGCTGAAATTATAAACTTGCATCACACGCTCGCTTGATTGAAAAATTATTCGAGTTACCGATATTTAGCACGTCGAAAATCGAACCCCAATTTCAGCGGCCATCCGCAAACTACATCACACAAACTTATTAATACAGTCCTTAAAAATATTCCACCCTTGAATTAAGTCTCTCATGCGTTGAAATAAGGATCATGTGTGAGTAAATTCGGATTTTTCAGCTGCAAATGTTTTGTCCTTCCAAAATGATGGAGCAAAAGTTTGATAGAGGTTTATCTTTCACACTACAAAAGTTGGTAGCGACGTAACTCAGGATTCTAAAAAAGTATTAGAAGTTAATAATATTAGTAGCTTTGGAATAAAATTAGTACTTACCAAACTAACAGACCCCCCCCCCTTTGTGCTCTTCTATCTGTATTATTTCTTTTCTCTATTAATAAGTATTACGTTTTAAAGATAGTGTTTTGTTTAAGCTTCTTGTAATTTGGCCAAATTTGCCAATTGAACCGCGTTCAGTAGCTGTTGTCAATATTCTACAGCAATCATGAAATTGTCAGCTTCTGAACCTGGTTTAGAAGCACTGATCACGTTCGGTCTTTTATTGAAATTTGCACGTAATTTCTGATCCTGAATCCTGTCACACTTTAAAAATAGGTTACTTGAAAATCTGAAAGTAAAATAAATACACTTACGGAAGTTAGGAAAGTTTAATCAAATTTCATTAAACTTTTAGTATAATGTAGCATCAAAAGCTGAATAATTTTAACGAAAGCATTAACATTGCTGTCGTTGTGTCATCAGAACAAGTGGCTGAAGAATTTAAGTATTCGAGCCTAGAGCCATTGGATGCTGCTTGATGCAGAGTTCTTGAAGAATGGATATGTTGGTGCGAAACTCAGTCCACCATACTTCAGCACCACATTTACAGAGCGTCTATTCGAGTTAGTACAAGGTTTAAAGATTTTAAGAGCACTATAATTCAAATGAAACAAGATAATTCAATCAGAAATATGTATTCAGAAGTGAATGCGAAAGATTTGAAGTAGGTATACAATATAACATTAATTGTATTGTTCAAGTTTACATATGGTAAAATTGAACAATGCAATATAAGTATGATGTAATGTTTTGTTAAAATTCACAACTCTCATTTATCATTTCATTAATATTTTAATCACGGATTTAATGTAAACTGAATTCAGAATTTCATTTGTGAATGATTCGATTAAGTTGAAATAATGCAGTTGATCCATCGATGTTCACGTGATAATAATTTTTCGGACACCAAAAATTTTAAATATTTACATTATTTAATTCCCACGCGGCTTCGCTTCCGTCAACTGGCTACCTACCTACCCTACCCTACCTACCCAACATACATGAATGTTGCGTAACTTTAACGGCTTATGCAGCGCACCCAACGGAAGCTCTCAAAAAGGAATAATTTTTAACGTTTTTGCAACATTTTTCATTTATGCTTCGCTCCTATTGGTCGTAGCGTGATGTTATATAGCCGAACCTATCTCGGTAAATGGACTATCCAACACATAAATAATTTTTCAATTCCAACCAGGAGTTCATGAGATTAGCGCGTTTAAACAAACAAACAAACTATTTAGCTTTATATATTAGTAATATATATATAGATTTCAGAATTTTTGCGTCTTTGACAGTGACAGTAAAATTGTAGCGATGAACATTATTGTAATAAACATTGTCTTCCAATCTATAAAATAATATAATTAATTAAATCGAAAGTTCCTGAAATTATATCACGTCTGTTTTTTTTAAATCTTCATTTCTTAAGAATTTATTTCTAAAAGAATGACATAGGGTAAAAAAGTCGCGTGCTAATAGTTTTTGGTATGTCTACAGGTTTTCTTTTGGTTAGGCGTTATAGAATATATATTCAGCGAGCAATGTTCCCCTGTCACATCAGTATGTCAAAAGGTGTGTGTGGGTGATGGTCTTCGGGATACACTTATCCCGAAGACCATCACCCACACACACCTTCACCCAGATCACCTTGGTTCTCCTGCAGTTCCAGCATCCATAACTCATTAGATGTGAAAAGCATAAGATCAGTCGATGTAGCAAGGCTCGGAGGCGGCTTATGTACAGCAGTGGTCGTCTCTCAGCTAAAATTATGATAATTAGTGAAGTCATCTACACACATTTATATTTTTTGCTAAATCGACAAAATATACTGAAAAGTTGGTCATACAATGACCCTTTTTGCAGGAATTGTGCTATTCAGTTACACCTTATATATGGAAAGTTTCTGTTTAATCTCTATTTCGATCTTCTATTCCTAAATAAAAATTCGTGGTATTTCAACGTACATAGAAAACTGTGCGTATTTTTACTTGAGCCTAGATTAAATATTCTTTGTTGTGTTGCCTACCCCGTTCGTGCCTTTGGTTCGCCATCCATAGCTAATGGATTAAATGTGGACAGATGGAACCTTTTTGTCGAATGTGGAATAAAAATATAGGAGTTGAATAAAAGCGGTGCCAGGTATGTGAGCTGAAAGTTTGAAAGTTAAAGCTTTGTGCAGTGTTGAACTTATTTATCCTAAAATAATTAATTATTCTTATATAAGGTATAGTTCGGTAGGCGTTCGGGAAGTTCCGCGGTGTCTTATCGTCCAACTTACCACAGTGTCTCAAGACAAAAGTCTATGACCAGTGTGTGTTGCCAGTGATGACATATTGCTCTGAGACGTGGTCGCTTACAATGGGCCTTATCAGAAAGGTTACAGTCACTCAAAGCGCAATGGAGAGGGCTATGCTCGGCGTTTCCTTGCGTGATCGAATCAGAAATGTTGAGATCCGTAAGAGAACCAGGGTTACCGACATATCCCGAGGAATTGCCAAACTTAAGTGGCAGTGGGCAGGGCACATTGCTCGCAGAACGGATGGCCGATGGGGCAGAAAGGTTCTGGAGTGGCGACCGCGAACCAGAAGACGTTGCGTTGGAAGGCCTCTCACCAGGTTGACCGATGACCTGGTGAAGGTTGCGGGTATCCGCTGGATGCGGGACGCACGGGACCGGTCAATGTGGCGACGCTTGAGGGAGGTCTTTGTCCAGCAGTGGACGTCTTTCGGCTGATGAAGGTATAGTTTTATTTTACCAGTTGATTTTGTTATTATTTATGGGCTCGTTTCAACCACTATTTCACCTGATAGTAAACGTTATGACTTAAATACTCCAAGTTATAGCTATCGGGGAAACTTTTCACAAAAAAAACAGACTTCTAAAGCAAAACACTAAAAAGGGCAAAAATAACCTTCGTTTCGGCAGTCGGTCCCTTTGGTACTTCTTGTTAGAAAACATTAGAAATGAAATTAGTCTCTAATAACATCTATACTTGATCTATACCCAATAAATCACTCAAAATACCGCAAAATGTTTAGCAAATATCAAGTTAAAGTCGATGAGATCCAACCGAAAGGAACAGGACCAAAAGTGGTGGCCAACACTCATCTATCAAGGAGTTTATATAGCAACTTTCTCAAGTTTCGCTTCAGACGGATAGAGGAGGTTTTAAACTTCATATTTTGGCTTAAACTTGAAATATTTTGTTCGGGTTTGACGGGAAAGGAAATGGACTTATAATATTTTTTTGAAAAAAGGATGTAAGAATACCATCTTTAATATCATCGTTTATTAATATCCGCCTTAATTATTGTTCATATATATATTTTTTGTACCCCTACCACTGTTGTGTTCTTTTTTAACCCAAAGGTTGACTGGTAGAGAATGCCTTGCTGCATTAAGTCCGCCTATGTATCACCATTGTACATGAAGTTTAAATAAATAAATAATAAAGAGGTAAAATTTTAAATTTGTTTTCAGGAATGGTTCCTAAAGGATTGACAAAATACCGATCGTAACTTAATTTACACATTAAGGTCAGACCGCACTACGCGTCAGCGGAGCGACGCGACGCGACATGACCAAATATACTTTGTATGAAATTGTATGACATAAACCGCACTACGCGGCAGCGGAACTACGCGACGTGACACGTTATCTAATACAATATATTTTGTCGCGTCGCTCCGCTAACGCGTAGTTACGCCTAGTGTGGTCGGACCTTTAATGCTGTTTGTCGCTAAGCAGTTCGATAGTATGTTCCATATCATGAAAACAGTTGAACCAATTTTGATGAAACTTGCATCGTTCCCTAAGTTGAGAGATACATAATCCAATCAAGAAGACTGATCACGATCCAATAAGTAGTTTTGGAGAAATGCGTGGCCAAACATACAAACATACACTTATGAAATTTGGCACACATGTTTAGAAGCTCACATATGTGAATATTGTGAAATTTAAAAAACATTACATACATACGTATCGAATTGATTTTTGAGTTAGGCCAGTTTCTGATTTAAGTATCTGATATTAAGAATGGGTTGAGTATTTGTTCAACTATACTTTAGACCACGGAACAGAAAAAAAACAGTGGAAGTGCAATGTAGCAAAATTACTATGGGAACCGTTGTCGCCAAACTCACACAAGGAAACTAATAATCATATAATGCACTACAAATAAGCCGATCGTTTCATTTGTCGTTTTAATTTTAGTCAAAACAAGCATAAGTCACAGATCCTACATCAAGAAAGAAATGTTTACACTCTTTAAATAGGATTTATTTTGCGTTAGTGCAGAAATTATTTACGACGTTTTGTAATCTAAAGTCAAACTAGATTCTATTGCCAAGTATATTCCGCTACCCGACCATAGATGGCGGTATTCTCAGTGGTTGCAATTATAAACTTTATTGCGTATGATGTAAGGTTGACATTCGTGTCATAGGTCGATATCTTCTGCTACTCAACCATGGAAGTAACATTAAATTTTTAATTACATTATCGATATCGATAGATACCAGATTTCTTAATTCGAAAAAATAAACCTTGTTTGGAGTTCAGTAAAACTGTAGGATGAATGGCGTAGTATTGTGTAAACATAAAATATTCTATGTATAATAATCTATTACTTTTCGTTAGTCTCGCTAAAACTCAAAAACGGCTTCATAAATCAACTTCTAAAACATGTTCAGAGCATATCGTGTTTGATTTGGATGGCATCCAATTAACTCTACCCGTTACATCTATCCATTTCTCTTTGACGCTAGCTTCTTTGGGAAATCAAAAAATCCGAAGGATTTTTCATTTAGTGATTTCAAGAAACTGCTGCACAAACAATCATTGTAATAATTATTATGCATGCAATACAGCATACTTCCATTTTTTTGGAAATATTTAATCGACCAAATATAAAAGAAAATATAGGTGCCTATTTTCTTTTATCGATAGCTATCTATAAAATCAATATCCGACCCGACTACATCCCTTATTAAGTAGCGAAGAACTTTCGAGAACGAAATAGTCACACACACACATTCAATCCAAAATAAACTTTAGGTTGATTTTAACTAGACGTTTTATTAAATTATTAGTAAATTTAAATTTACTAAGATTTTATTAGAAAACAAATAAAATCGTTTTTACCGATGATACGAAACAACTCCATTTTTAAGATTGTTTCTCCTACTATTATTTTTGTACTCCAAAATGGAACAAAACGGCATAGTTACGGAAAAATAAATTTGTCGCGAGACTAGCAACTCGACGCGATGTTAGAACACGACTGGAATCAGTTTTGCGTGGGTGCGCTTATCAGTCACACGCGTGCCACGCCTACTTTGCATTTCCACTGTTTTTTCTGTTCCGTGCTTTAGACAGAAAACCTGTTAAAATTTGGCACTAAAGTAAGGTTTGACACGTTCTTAACCTGTAATACTTAACGAGTTGAGTATTTGTTAAACATCACTTCAGCCTGAAAACGTGTCAAAAATTGGCACAAAAGTAAGGTTTGACACGTTCCTAACCTACTAGAAAAAACCCTAATGGCAATATTAAATGACCACTTTTAACCAAATTGGCTTTAATTTGATTAAAATGTAGCTGATCTCATTTTTTAGGTTATTTATCTTATATTGTACCTACATTTATAGCAAATAAACATCTCATTCTCATTCTGATTCTGATTCTAATTATTTTGCGCAGAAGTGTACATATGGACACCATTGAACGATACAAATAAGCGAACCATGTGTTATTGCCCCTAAAAAGTGCTTTGGGGTCAATACCCCTACAATTATGTCAATACATCTATGAAGAAAGTGAACAGGAACTACATCCAAAATTTGTACAGAAAACATCACACTCTAGAAAGGGTTCAGCAGAGTTAAATAATTTAACAAAGCCACATACATTTTATTAAGAACAATTCAATTTATGAAATTGAAACAATGTCTCAACTTCGTGTCATTACCTTGCCGATAACATCCATATTTCTTCGCACCCTTCCAAATGGCAACTCAACCATGACAATATTGGGGATCCACGAGACAGTCTGCATTGCAAACTATTATGTCAGGAGCCCTTCTGCTAAATTTATTCAATTGCATCCCACAGTGTAGCTGCTAACAGTAGTTCCTCGTATAGATCTACACAATACAACTAAGTAAAATTGAAGTATCTGTTTTTAATGTCAAAATATCAGTTTTGAACTAAATGCATATGAAAGTATGTACAGATAACAAAAAAAAAATAGAAATGTTTAGTCAGTCTGTCTATATATTTGTTTCGGCTAATCTCCGAAATGGCTCCACCAATTTTGATGGGACTTTCACTGGCAGGTAGCTGATGTTACAGCGAGAAAATTAGCTTGATTTTAGAAAAAAATATTTAAGGTTCATCGTAAAAAATATATATATGTTTTATTTTAGTTGTATGAGTTTGACGCAAACAATGACGCGGGCAATAGCTAGTATTACATTATATTCGACAAAACCCAAAAACTTTTATTTGTGACCTGGGAAAATTTGATTCTCAAAGACACAAGAGAGCAGCTTCAATGCCGTGAGAATCAAATTTTGCCGGTTATAAATTATATCCTTGTGTTACTTGTTATCCTTGTGGAGGTCAGATAGGCAGTCGCTCCATGTAAAACACTGGTACTTAGCTGAATCCAGTAAGACTGGAAGCCGACTCCAATATAGTTGGGCAAAGGCTAGGCAGATGATGATGTTACTTCATAACAGTCTATTTATGATATAATTAATTTTATGCATAGAACATCTTTGTGTCCCTTTGTAGATCTACAGTATGTCTGTTAGCGACGAGACACAAGTATCATAAGAGGTCAATCATATTTTTAAGCGTAGATACATAAGTTGTATAAAATAAAGAGTAAGTTTAAGCGTAGATGTCATTTAAGTGTAGGTTCGTATCTTTAAATTGTATAATGATTAAGTAGACATCTAAGTTTAGGCTAGGAATAATGAATTGCTGTATTCAGCAAGGCATAGTAGCATAGAATTAATAATAGTTTCGCCATAAGATTGGAAAGCGACCCGACCCCGACGTACACTCGGTTTCAGGTAGTCGCGTATTCGGCCAATCGCGTTGGCGAAACGATAGCCACCAAAGATTTCAGTATTTCGGTGTTTTTAGTGTTTAAATTAAGGTTTATCGTTGAAATGTATTGTAATTAGATAGAATAAGTGTTTCAACATTTATTGGTCAACGGTCTTAAAGTCAGTTGCGCGCGCAAATTGTAGTGTTGTGGTTGGTTAGGTCAGTAGAGACCACGCTTCCCCGCGCAAGCGGGGATGCGTCTGTTTTTATAGAGGGCCCACATGTGCGGTCGGGCATTCCGAATCAGTAGCGTCACCAGTTTACATTCTAAGAAAATAAACAACGAGTAATAATCAATCCAACAAGGCTGTCTTTTGTGTCCATAACGCCGCTCAAGTACTCCCGCCAGCGAACCCTATCAAGTCAACAAGTCAACAGTAACATCCAGACAAACAGTCATCGACAATGTCAGATGTTGTGATTGTGTAACAAACAAACACCTAAATTGTCTGTTTCATATTAATCATTGAAGAATCTAAATTATAAACCCAACTTGCAAGATACCCAAGAGATATAAGCTCCATCTCTTTCCCCTCTATAACTCCTCACACGGTTAATAATAATTTCAGTCTGTAACTGTCCCATTGTAGGACAAAGCCTCTTCTTATATGATGAAGGTATGAGCGTTGATCACCACGCTTGGTCAAGACTTCCAGGTTTCCTTAAGATGTTTTCTTTTACAGTTGTCATTGATGTCCATGATAAATCAAGAAAGTACATATGACTCAAAAAAGTGACATTGGTACTTACCCGGATTTAAAACACACTTCAAGCACGACAGGCGAGGCCCGTATTCCAGATGCTCATACTCGACTCAAACTCAAAATTGGCCACATCTACCATCAACAGACTGCCAACCAATCACAAATCTCGAGTTTGACATATGATTCTCCAGCCTAACTTATTATGTATACTCGGACAAAAGTCCAGACGCCCCAGACGTTACAAAATTCTTTTTACACAAAATTTGTGGTAGGTATTGAATGAAAATGAAAGTCCAAGTTAGCAAGTACGAGTAAGTTCCAAGTACATGCTAACACTACTCAATTCCTCTGATTTTGTGTTAAAAGAGTTCGGTAACGTTTGGGACGTCTAGGATCGTGGACTTGAGCACGATAATGTTAAAAAAAAACAAGCTAACCAATCACAAATGACCATTGCCAGTTTGAATTGAGAATGAGCATGAGCATTTGGAATACCGACCTTAAGCATTACCAGCCTTAAGCATGATTTTCGAAAAAGCATTGTCAGACTGTAAGGAGAGACAATATATGTACACTGTGGTATCATAATTGACGCGTTGTCCCCAAATTGGTGTCTGCCTGCGTTTTGTCCGCAGTAATGCTATTTTTATTGAAGGGATACTGTTACATTTGTTTTGCAGTTTGAAATTGTTGTGCGAAGTCTGTGGTTTCGATTTGAAGTGAGAAAACTTTAGTGATGTTAATTTGTTTGGATATTTTTTTTTTGTCATTTGTGAAATATTGGAATAGCTTCTGCTTGAAAGTAGTAATAAGTACTCTAAAAGGATATGACTTTAATTTTCTAGTCAGATTACGGTCAAATTTATGAGCAGTTTGACCGTAATCAGATATCAGGAGAGGTTTTCATTGAACGCATACGTATCCATGAATAAATTGTAGAACAAAGTCTGCAAAGTTATAACCAACGTGTCAATCAAATAAAATTCAATTGTAAGAAAAGTTTTAGATACTACGCAAGTTTGTAAAATATATTTAAATATTTTTATGTAGTTAGAGTTCAGGTTTTAGAGTGGTAATATTCCTTTTATCTAGTAGTATAGCTTGCACATCTCCTTCTACGAATTTTGTGCAAGTTCCAGAATACAGAAACAGAATATTCAAAAATTCAAATTGGAATAACAGCATTAACTTCATAGAAGGAATTTCCTAGAACAAGCGTATCTTTGCTATCTTTGAATTCAATACGTTTGAACTGTTTGCAACGTTGAATACCATACCAAAACTAGCTACGTACAGAAGGCGTACTCCATACAACGGGCGAAAACGTTCGCACACATAGTCATGCTTAACGTACAGCGAGTGCAAGCGCACTCGCAAGTGTGATTTGTTTGAGATCGCCGTACGTACTGGCCTATGTGTGCGTGCGACTGTCTTTTTCACGTGGAATGGAGTCGTTCTTCTGTATCTTTATAGTTTGTGGTCGTTACTATCTTCTACATGTAAAAGTTCTAGTTACTGTATAGCAGTTCTGAATTTGTTACCACCGAGTTTAGTTGGCGTGACCTTCGGAGTTTGCTGCTAGATCAATATTTTAACTGTATTGGAAGTAAAATACGCCAAGCGAAGCGCAAGGGTGCTACCTACATTTTCTCGAAGCGCTTCGTGGTTTTTTGAACCTCATAACTTGGGTTTGGATTATCACTGGTCAAGTCAAAGCTCCAGAGCTTTGAACATCGTCGCCGAGTTGCCAGCTTATCGGTTTTTTATCGGTTACACATTTCGGTGAGTGTGCGATGGAATTGCATGATTTAATTCCGCCCAGCCCGTTCCATCATCGGACTACCAAACGTACGTCGATGCGTCATCGGTACATGTGTATATTCCACCCATACGCACAAAACGTTTTGGGGACACTTTGATTATGCGTACAGCTAAGGAGTGGAATTCCCTGCCGGAGTCTGTGTTTCCCGATAGCTGCAATCTAGGGGTCTTTAAGTCAAGAGTGAATGGGTTTTTTCTAGGCAAGCGTGCTTCACCGTCGACCACATCATCGCTTACCATCAGGAATGGTCAAGCGCAAGCCTATTGATAATTAAAAAAAAAAAAAAAACTTTATAAATAAAATTCTCGGGATATGATGTCAAAAGTAAACTAATTAAATATGTAAAGTTTCAATTGCATAGCTCATATACTTTAGATTTGACTAATATCTAAAAAAACCCGATTTTATCTCACTCACTGATCATCATCAAAATTCTTAGGGTACTTACTGAAGTCCTAAAAGCTAAAATGTGGTAAGTAATCTAGTATTAACACAACCAAAAAAAAAAATCGTTTGTTAGTAAAGCATGATGGTTTTTAACCGACTTCCCAAAAAGGATGTCGTTCTATGTAATTGTATTTTATTGTGTTTAGTTGACATTTTAATTGTAATATTTTATTGTATTTAATGGAATTTTAGATTGGATTTTTAATTGTATTAATAATCGTATGATTGATTGTATTTTGATTGACATTTTAATTGTAATATTTTATTGTATTTAATGGAGTTTTGAATTGTGTTTTTAATGGTATTTCTATAAGTCTAATATCTTTGTGGTAGTAAAATCCTATTGGAATTATAGCTGTAAAGGTGTTACTTACATAATTTTGAATAAATAAATAAATGTTCGACTTCGAATTATGTTATTTTCTTTAATGTATGGTCACCGATTTCTCCGTCAATTGAGGACCGATTTTCAACATTATTTTTGTGTTTGAAAGGGTATACTCCCGATATGGTCACATTGTCACCAAATCAGAATCTTATGATGGGATCCCTAAAATTTTATAGACATACTTAGAGCGATTTTGGTAGTTTTATCAACATGCATTAGCATTCAGAAAGTATCATTAAGTATATGTTTTGGATATGAGATATCTCGAATAGTTAAATGACTACGATGAATCAAATTTAGAAAAAATACTTCATCATCATCAGCCTTATTATGTTCCCATTACTGGGACACAGGCATCCTTTCTGTGAGAGAGGAAATAGGCCTTAAACCACCACGCGGGCCCAGCACGGGTTGGTGAATGTCACACGACTTTGAATTTTTGGTTCTAGGACATGCCGGTTTCCTCGGGATATTTTCCTTCACCGTTTTAAGAGCAGTGGTGATTAAATAATTTACACAAAGTAAAGCGCCTGCCTGGGTTCGAACTCACGACCTACGATACGTAAGTCAAAGTCGTTATCACTGGGCCACCTCTGCTCTAAATCTAAATAAAATCGAAATAAATACAAAAGTATTTATTTCATCTCAAACATTGTACTTGTGTCGGAGCTGTCTCACTCTTCTTTTAAATGGTTCTAATGAAAATGGTACCATCGAACTGATCTGGTGATGAAGCCGGAAGGTAGGCACTGGATCTCCGTAATAAAATAATATATCCCAGTCGTGTTTATAATGGCTATAATTGATTTTCATGGCAATTATGGTACCTAAACAAATAGAGAAAAAAAATCCGACTGCTTAAACAAAACACTCAATCAATCTGCCTAGCCTTTTCCCAACTATATTGGGGTCGGCTTCCAGTCTTACCGGATTCAGCTGAGTACCAGTGTTTTACATGAAGCGACTGCCTATCTGACCTCCACAACCCAGTAACTGGGTAACACCGTAACCCTTGGCAACACTGGTGTCAGATCTCAAGCTTCTGACTACTCGTAACGACTATCAAAGATCTTCAAATGACAGGCGGGATCAACGGCTGAACGTGCTTGGCGAGGCACGGAGGAAACTCGGTATGTTCGGCGTGTCCTTTTTGCTTTGAAGTATTTTGCCAAAACAAAACACTACAAACCAAAAAGTTACTTTCTTTTCGGAAGTCTGAAACAAAATCTAAAAAAAATAGGTACTAATGACACCGACTGCCGAAACGAAAGTTATTTTTCGCTTTGTAGTGTTTTGTTCTGGAAGCCGGTTTAATTTTTTTGCTAAAAAGTTTTTTTTTAAATGATCTGTTTGACATTTAAAATGATTTGTAGCAATCGACTTACAGAACTTTATATTATGTAATTACTATTCTAATCGTTAACACGAAATGACAATCACCAAACTATCAACGGATCGAAAGGTCTTATTAAGCCAAAAATATTACCAACTTTCGGGTAACAGGGTTTACGGCGAACTCTGGTCCCTGATCCCTGAGATCTTTCGCGGCACTCCTAACCTTTACTATTACCAACTTAATGGATCTTATCGATTTGTTTGCTAAGGCGGATTAACAAGTTTAATAATACTGATTTTGGTTTTGACAAAATCTGGAACTATGAGTTTGGAGTTGTCACTCACAAACATGGTGCTGGTATGGAAGAAAAGGGCAAAAATGTTAGAACAACGTTTGTCGGGGAGGAATAGAAGAAGAACACGAACCCAAATATCATAATGCAAAGGCAGGCAGATGCTGATGATAGCACGCGAGATGATAGACATGTTTTTTTTTATATAAGAGCAGTTTAGTTTGATCTTGGACAATACGGACTAATTTCAATATAGATAACTATTTCGTAGAGTCAACAGAAAAACTCAGTTTACAACTATTTGGACTGCCTAAGTCCAAGACAAAACTATGACGGTGCTCGTTGACACTGCTCGCTTGTATTCGAATGCGTCTACAAGAAATTAATAGTGTAGTAAAGACTTTGAGCTTTCGCCTGCAAACCAAACTCTTTTGTTAACCGTACACAAACTAATAGGCACCTACACAACTACCCAATAAACGTTTCAGTCCAATCCCATCTGCGAAGACTCCCACAAAAACCGATACAGAATCACTTAACCCAGCAACTATAAAAAACCTTATCTACTCACTGATACGGTTACCCGATTCTTCGGCCCGATTAATGAACGGGCCAGAAACTCTAATCCGTTTAACACCTCAAGTTTGCTTCCCTGAATTGCGAAGTTCCGACCTTCTGGTACCGAAATTGGGACCAACTGTTTATACCCATTTATTGAGCACGATAAGCAGGTTCGGTGTAGTTAGGAATAGTGTTTGTTCGGTAATTAGATGTAAACCTTAGGTAAGGGTTTGAGGATTCGTGGAATTTGTGTAATAGGTACTGATTTTGATGTTACCGCTACAGTGAGCAAGATTTGACGTTTAAATTGTTCCTAGAAACTGGAAATACCTACTCAAACTATTACCTACAAATTACAACATAGAATACAGAAGTATGCTTGTCCACCCAAACTTCACCTGTTGTGTTATTCAGTTTCATGTAATAGTTGTAAGCTTATTGCCGTCAATCAGGCACAGATTCAGACTTTGGGACCATTGCTTTGAAATTTTAGATACAATAACAAAATATTATTTTATTCGATCCGTGGATCGAACCCATGACTTGACGCCTCATTCAGCAGTTATAACGCTAGATCTATATGTCAGCCAAATAATGCTTACTATAGCAATGTTACTATTTAGGTCATTCAACATACGAAAACCTGACAAAGTGACAAAAAAGTTTTTCTCAAACATGCTTGGAAAATTGAGCATTATTTTGACAACCGTCTTCGAGATAAATCGCGATTGCTGTACTGGCCATATACATGCGAGCAGCGGCCGGCAAAAGTTGTATGAAAATCCATATCGGTCGTGTTTAGCGACCAAATAAATTACATAGTAAACTCATATCCGTCGTGTAATTTAAAAATTGAACAATCTTTTACTCCGAAACATGACAAACAAGGAGGTAACTTATCAAAGGTTTTATTTAAATTTCGAACTGTCTTGCAAATAGAAAGCTGTTTATAGAAAAAAAATAACACTTTAAAAGGAATATTATTGTTGTTCATCATTGATTTCGAAAAGTAATTGTATATGACAAAATGAGTTCTAGGTGCTATTTAGTTTTAATTTCCGCGCATTATTTGAGAAAAACACTATACAAGCCTTGGCCACAACTAGGCATTGATGGACTTACGTATGTGTGATGTACATTTATACGTTCGTCCATCAATGCCTCTTTTGCTGGCCGCTGCAGTTATGTACTATATATGACCAAGTCCTAAAACCATAAACTTTTTTGTAAGTTGATTGTACCTACTTACCTAAATAGATACAATTTATCTTCACTAATCATGTCAAGGACCCCATAACTACCAATAATAAGAAAAAAACAGCTCTTCTTAAAAGTTCTCTACTTCTTATGGACTGAATGAAAAATTTCCTCCATTAAAACTTCGAGCATAACGCTTATAACGCACTTTCTGAAGGCTTAATAATTAATTTAAAAGGTCTATCTACATCATTATTACGAGGTTAAAAGTTGAATTTTTGAGTAGAATATTCCATTCGGATTGCCTTGTTCAGAAAATGTATTGAAGTTTTTACTGTCTGAGACAGGTCTTTGTTCAGTATACATTTATTGTATCAACTTCTTTAGGGATTTTTTAGATTGACTGCTCTTATCTAATTTTAAAAAAGTTTATAGGTATACATAATGGTATTTCTATTTTAAATCAGATTCAAAAACTAAAACAAGTATATGTTTGTCAGTTTGTACTTTTTAGGGTTCCGTACCCAAAGGGTAAAAACGGGACCCTATTACTGAGACTCCGCGATCCGTCTGTCTGTCTGTCTGTCCGTCTGTCCGTCTGTCACCAGGCTGTATCTCATGAACCGTGATAGCTAGACAGATGAAATTTTCACAGATGATGTATTTCTGTTGCCGCTAAAACAACAAATACTAAAATCAGAATAAAATTAATATTTAGGTAGGGCTCCCATACAACAAACGTGATATTTTGCCGTTTTTTGCGACCATGGTACGGAACCCTTCGTGCGCGAGTCCGACTCGCACTTGACCGGTTTTTATATCAACTTCTTTAGGGATTTTTTTAGATTGAGTGCTCTTATGTATTTTAAAAAAAGTTTGTAGGTATCTGATTTAAAATAGAAATACATAATAGTATTTCTATTTTAAATCAGATTCAAAAAGGAGAAGTGTTTATCTGTTTGTACTTTTTAATATAATTTCCGTGTCTCCTCTACTATGTAGATATAATGAATGACGTATCGGTGGTACACATGATGATTATGCATACCACCGATACGTCGTTCCTGGGTTGCCAATCTCGTCCAGGTGGAGGGACGTGTGCCAAGTTGAAAGGACTGACAGCGTCTTTGCTGACAGGCACTACTTCTATCTTGCACCAAGACTATACAACAAAATCGGTAAATATGTGGGTATGAAACACCCTAAAAACTTAGCCAACTTCCAATTCAAGAAAAGTGTTACACAGTGGCTGGAAGGTTTCAGTTATGAGGAAATAGAAAACCTAATTGGAAGCGTAACTTGAATTGCCAATCACTAACATACACACACATACCACATACACTCGGGGTGAGTGGCACACTCTGCCCTGTTAATTTAAATCATCATCATCATCAGCCTATTAATATTCCCACTGCTGGGACACAGGCCTCCTCTCTGTGAGAGGGAATGGGCCATTATCCACCACGCGGGCCCAGTGCGGGTTGGTGGATGTCACATGTCTTCGAATTTTTGGTTCTAGGACATGCCAGTTTCCTCACGATGTTTTCCTTCACCGTTTTGAGAGCAGTGGTGATGAAATTATTTACACAAAGTAAAGTGCCTGCCTGGGCTCGAACCCACAACCTACAACTTGTAAGTCACGGCTGATACCACTGGGCCACCACTGCTGCTGTTAATTTAAATGCAATGTTTCATTTTACTTTTATACAATGGTAATTATTCTTATCTAGGCAATGTTAATAATTGTAATGTATTAATTGCTAATTATTTTAATTATTCTATGCCAAATTTTATTTTTATTAATATTTATCTTTTTTTAAATATATCTAGTTTTTAATTTTAATTTGAATGATATCAATTTCCCGTTTTAATCTTAGTTTGCATACCTAATAATGTATGCATGCTATAACTGTAATATTATTATTTTTATGTTTTCTGTCTATCATGCTTCTTTTGCATAATATTCCCTATTTTTGGAGAGGTCTGGCTCTTGTTATACAGAACTTCCTAGTACAAGAGCCAGGGCTGCACTGATATTTGTGACTTAAAGTGTGTGTTCATAAAATAAATAAATAAATGAAAGTAACTCTCGATTTTTGCTACTTTGAAATTGTTTTCAGTTTTTTAAACAATAATATTATTCCTTTTCGTATATAGTATATAGGGAACGGAATAATAATATTCCTTATTATGTTTGCATATTATTTAGCTTCGTATATTAGATTGCGGCATCAATCCAAAGTAATTTTTAACCGATTATCCAAAAAGGAGGAGGTATTTTTTCTACACGAATTTGCTAATTCATCCATCATAAAAAAAATCTTCAAAGTAAAAATTCTCATCAAAACGCAAAACAATGACGGATAAAAAAGTAACACATCCCAAACTTCCACCCGATGAATCAATATGTCAATAATTAAACTCTTAAACCGGAAACGATCGCGGCCATGTTTGCTCCCGCCAAACTTCCGGCCGCCAACTTAAGTCCGCAAGTTTGCTTGGTACGCAAACACATTGTTCTCAAGTCTTAACAAGTGGCTCTTAGCCAAGTTTTTGCTATAGTTTTTGCTGACGATAATATTTCCAACTTTCTTCGATGTTGTGAAGAATTTGAGGTTTTCGATATTTACGTGTTTATAAACAAGCTGAATAATGATTCTGAATTCTGTGCAAATTGATGGTATGAAACCTGTTCGTAGTTTAACTTTAACTTCGTGCGCACGGTTGGCGCAGTGGTTGAGCGATTGACTGCTGCGCTGCGTGTCGCGGGTTCGATTCCCGCACGGAACAATTATTTGTATGATCTACAAATAGTTGTTCCGGCTCTGGGTGTTTGTGTATGTGAGTTTATATGTTTGTAAACGCACCCACGGTACAGGAGAAATTCCTAGTGTGGGGCAACGTTTTTTTTAAGGAATAAGGAATTAACTCATTAAAAACTGAATCCGATGTCTTTGACACGTTATTCTTTTTTGTTTAATTTTCTTTCGACAGGATTTTTATTCACATTCAAGTGCCTTCAATATTACCAAAAGTTAGAAGAAGATTAGTTAAAAGTACTAATTGGCATTATGGTTCTGTAGCATATTGGAAATCCCTTCTGTGTTAGTTCTAAAGGAAGCAGTGATGCCTTACTTAACTATCTGAGGAAGCGCGGTGATCAAACATGATGTAGAATTTTATACAGTAACATCTACATGTCACCGATTATGTGCAAGGTCTATGTAGAGAGTGCAATTGTATTTCTATCAAGACTACGGATTTTTCTGAGAAATTCATAATAGTTATAACCATGGAAAAACGCAATTACACTGCCACTTTAGGGACCACTAAACTAATAAAGATAAGTATTATTTCAAAACAGTTAATCAACTCAGAATCAGAGAAACAAATTATGCTGACCAAATAAATCAATTTCCTTCCCTATATTATTATTAATAAGAATTAAATAATATAGATAATAGCTGACCCCACATTCCCCGTTGATATATTGCCTTACGCTATTAATTCTGTGACCCGGTAGAACCAGAACCGTTCCGAATGCCATATATTATATTCTTTCTGGGTCAACGTTCGATTTTGTTCAACAGGAGTTTTCTTTGATTGGTTGAGTTAGCATGTGTCTTAGATTAGTGTGGGTATATTTGATTATGGGTGAGATATTAGGATGATTAGGGGTTAACTTAACGGAGTAGTTTAGGGTTAGTTACGTAAGTTCTATTTTGAAATAATTTGCGATAAATTATGTATTGCAAGCATAGCTTCAACATTACTCATCAGTTTTTCCCTGTCGAGTCTTTTTTCCTCTTGTAGTGATAAAAAATACCATTAAGAAAGTTCTGATTCTGATTTTATTAACTGTTAAAACAGTACTTCTATCTTTTGCTCATTGGCTCATTATTTGATTCTAAAGATGGGACCGACCCTCATTTTAGACATTTTCTTTTGAGTTCATGAATTCTGTTTTGACTTCTACCATTCGCAGCCAGATTTCATCCTTTCCTGGGCATCCTGGGTCCTTTTTTTCGTGTGATAAAGCCCACGCTCCTGTAACGTTATCAACCATTTCTTCCAATCCTTGCCTTTTGGCCACTGCTGTAATCTACATGTGATCACTGCCCTACACTACATCTTTCTTAAAAAAAATATTTTATTGGCGATACCTATTGACGAATGTATGTAACTGACATGCACAACCAAAACTTTACGACGGCAAACCCAAACATTTCGACAATCGCTATTGCCAATTGAATGTTATTTTGTCTAAAAGGCTTGCTGTCCAATTCCATAAGCGCAGCGAACATATAGAACCAGTAGAAAATTCCATTATTAATGAACAAAACTCTCTGTATAAGCCTATTACGTTAGTTAGAGGGGTTAACAGGAATAATAAAAGTGTGCCTTCACCCTCGTTAAGGAACTACGCTTGCTAATAAGAAGACGACTCGGTTGTAAGAAAAAAGAAGGATAGAATTGGGTAGATGACTAAAACATCAATTAGGTCTGTCGGATTACCTAAAAATATTGGCTTAATATTTTTAGTTTTACCACGTAAACAAAATGACTATACAGTGCATTGAAACATCGCGTGACGTCACGGTGTGCTTTATACTGACACAGTGACGTCATAAGCCCCAATTTCTGGACTTTCATGCGCTTTATCTTTGTAGTTTTTTTTTATTTGTGTAGCAAAAAATACGGGTCCAATATTATTTCATAATCTCACTGACGGGCTAAGTGGAATCATCATTTTTCTACCCATGAAAAATCCCCAATATCATGAAGAGCCGTGTTATAGTTCTTCTTTCATACGAAGGCGGGTAACGTGACTTTTATGACGTCGAAATAAGAGCCATTTTGCTACGATTCATCGTGAGATGGTTGTTCTATACAAGAGTTATATTATATTCTTTGTTGAGGTATAGGTATAGACCTTGTGACCACTATAAAACTTAATATTGACAGCAAAAAAATCGCTCTGGGTGTCTTTATTGACCTAAAAAAGGCGTTTGAAACAGTTATTCATGAATTATTGCTGAACAAACTCATGGAAATAGGCATAAATGGCCTAGCCCTTAAAATATTAAATTTCTTGTCAAACCGATACCAAGTTGTTAAGATTGGTGACACTCTGAGTAATCCCAAAATTATAACTTACGGTGTGCCACAAGGCTCAATTTTGGCTCACCTTTTGTTCCTCCTGTACATAAATAACGTCCACAGAATTCGGTCTAAAAGGGGACCTTACACTGTATGCTGATGACACATGTCTGTTTTACTTCGGTCACTCTATAGATATCATTTTTAAACAAGCACAGAATGATTTCGATGTACTAAACTTATAGTTTCAGCAACATCTTACCATTAATACGGCTAAAACTAATTTTGTGATCTTCGCAGCAAAAAATAAAAACATGGCAATTATGCACCATTAAAAATAAATAATCAAACCATAAATAAAGTAGTTCATGAAAAATATTTAGGCCTGACCTTAGATAGTAAATTAACGTGGCTTCCACACATTCAATAAATAAAACAAAATTACTATAGCTGACTGGTGGCCAACGAGTTAGTTATTCAATCTACTTCTCACTCGTTAAACCACACATTGACTACCTAGTTGAAATATGGGGCGCCGCCGCGCCGCTGCTAGGTCACATACAAATCTTCTGCAAACTACTCAAAATTAACTACAAAAAACGTTGTTTAATTATGACTACTTAACTCCAACAGACCTTCTTTATAAACAACCCAAACTTATGAACATTACACAAGCATACATTTACAATACATGCATTCTGATTAGAAAATACTTGTCGGCACTTCTAAAGATTTCGTTCTGAAGAGACATCTCTCTAATGACTCTGGCAGATGTCAATTTGACGTAACACTAAGCACTAGTTTTTGAAGCTGGCCATAGCGGGCTTCCAGCCACTCAAATCCCCTGGTCCAGATGGCATCTACCCAATACTATTGCAAGAAGGGGCATCTGTTTTGATACCCCATTTGAGTAAGCTCTACAGAGCCTGCATAGCCTTTGGGTACGTACCCAAAGCATGGAGGGAGGTCAAAGTCACCTTTATACCGAAGGTGGGTAGACCGACTTACGAAGAAGCTAAAGCTTACAGGCCCATTAGTCTATCATCCTTTCTCTTGAAAACTCTGGAGAAACTGGTAGACAGGTACTTAAGAGAGGGTCCTCTGAAATTATTCCCCCTACATAAACTACAATGCGCCTACAGCCCCGGCAAATCTACGGAAACGGCATTGCACTATGTTGCGAGTCGAGCCGAGGCTGCGCTAGAGGGACAAGAAATATGTGTCGGGGCTTTCCTCGACATAGAGGGAGCCTTTGACAAGACAACATTTGAGTCCATACGCACTGCTGCAAAGGAACATGGCATCAATGATACCACGTGCAACTGGATTGACTATATGCTGAGAAGCAGAACAGTCAGATCGGAACTAATGGGAGACAGACTTAGTGCAAAAACAACAAGAGGTTGTCCGCAAGGCGGAGTGCTGTCACCATTATTGTGGTGCTTGGTAGTAGACTCGCTACTAACCAAGCTCAATACCGGACCATTCTACACAGTAGGCTATGCGGATGACATAGCTATAATGGTCAATGGTAAATTCCCGAACATAGTGTCTGGATTATTACAACAGGCATTGAGGATGACAGAGGAATGGTGTACAGTGAACCACCTCTCTATCAACCCAAGCAAAGCAGTCATTATTCCCTTCACGAGGAAGAGACAACTAGGAAACCTAGGAGAGCTCTCCCTCAATGGAATAAAACTGCCCTGGTCCACCGAAGTTAAATATCTGGGTGTAACGCTTGATAAAGAACTCAGGTGGAAAACTCATGTGGAAAATATTACGACAAAGGCCTTACGAGTGTTCGGCATGTGTCGTTCTACCTACGGTAAAACTTGGGGGCTAAAGCCCAAAGTGATACGATGGCTGTACCGGACAATGATAATACCTATTATCACATACGGCAGCATAGTGTGGTGGCCAAGAACAAAGCTTGCCTCGTGCAAAGCGCCACTCACCAGGTTACAAAGAACAGTGTGTCTCGGCATCACGGGTGCTTTCAGGACAACACCTACGGCAGCGATTGAGAGATACCTCAATATCCCTCCTCTGCATATGATGGTTGAATTCGAGGCAAGGAAGACATTACATCGTCTCGCTGTCGCTGGACTATGGGATGCCTCTAAGCCAAAGACTAACCATACAAAGTTCGATGAGAATGAAGACCTGGATCGGGTAACAAGCATGTTATCCGATAAAATGCAAACTATGTTTGTGTTTGAGAGGTCTTTCAAGGTCCAAATCCCTACAATAGAGGACTGGACGAAGGGACTTGATCCACCAGAACAAGATAGTCTGGTGTGGTACACTGATGGATCCAAAATGGAATCAGGTACAGGAGCGGGAATATACGCAAAAGGCTACAAATGTAGCAAAAGCTTAGGGAAGATGGCAACTGTATTCCAAGCGGAAACATATGCCATTATAACCTGCGCTCAAGAGAATATAGATAGAGGGACTAAAGGTAAATCCATATATATTCTTAGTGACAGTCAGGCTGCAATCAAAGCCATGGCATCCTACAAAGTGGACTCCGGACTTATTCTGGATGCTATCCAAACCCTAAACAGGCTTGGGAAGCACAACAGGGTAAAACTGATGTGGGTCCCTGGGCACAAAGGATTCCATGGTAACGAAGTGGCTGATGAACTGGCAAGAGAGGGCTCAGCGAATTATTTTGTGGGTCCAGAACCATGTGTAGGCATCTCGACGTGTCTCGTAAAAGCCGCATTTAGGGAGTTTGCAGATCACAGACAACGAACTTGTTGGCTGTCTACTACCGGTCTACAACACTCCAAGAGATTCCTGGGCTCCACTTTCAAAGCCCGGGATTGCATTTGGAACATGAGCAGGGGGCAAATCCGCTACCTGCTTGGGGCCTTTACTGGGCACTTTGGAACCAACGACATGCTCATGAAGATGGGTCTAACCGCGACACCCATGTGCAGGTTGTGTGGGGAACATACGGAACGCATGGAGCACCTACTGTGCACATGCGATGCACTGGCTGGTAAGCGAATGAGTCTCCTAGGGGTTGGATACCCAAAACCAGAAGATTATAGGCTCATATCTCCTAGTCTCGTTGTAAGACTAATGAAAACGGTTTTCAACGAGAATGAGGAGGAGTAAGTTATCTAGGGGACCACAAAAGATCCCAATGGGTCGAAGTGTCCGAGGTATTTCTCGGCCCCTCCATAAGATAAGATAAGATAAGATAAGATAAGCACTAGTTTTTGGCGCGAACAAGAGAGGAGCGGATAAGAGATCGAGGTAGAAGATGGCGGGTTTGATTGAGTTGTGAATTTGTAATAAAACCTATGGAGAAATACAGTGAGAGCTACCGATGGTTCGTTTAGATCAAACTACGTGCTTGGAGGAATGTCGTTTACGTTTTCCTCCAAGACATAACGTGATTAGTTCATTGTGACCTTAAATACAAGCAAAGAAGTTCGTTAACTGCTAGTCCAAAAAGAACCCATGCAATTCATGGCTTTGCCTGACTATTAAACAAGGTGGGTCAAAAAAAGTAATCCGATGTTGTTTGACTCTCTTTTTTTTTTCTACATGAAAAACTTCGATTCTGTTTTTTGATTATGTTTATTTGAACCTTTAGAATTGAAATTTTTATTGGTCAAGTCGAGAAGATTACATCGGCCAACGATTATTCTGCGTTCTTGGGGAGTGTATCGCTCCATTGCTTGTTCACTATGAAGCACATCATCATGCAGAATCGATGCTCTTTTTTTTGTGTCTGTCCCACCGCACTATTCCCAAACCACTGCATTTGTTGTAGTTTCCACAAGGTCGGTATAGTAAATAACTCTGGATGCAGCTTATACATTACGCAACATAATTTCGTTCATTCTGCAAAAGAATACACTGCACTAAGATATGATGTGCAGATTATACATATTCGCAGTCAGATGTAGAACATTGACATAAAGGCGAGGAAACAAGTTACTTTTAAAGTTACTATGACCTGTGAGAAATTGGGCAACACAGTGATCCACCTCCAACCAAGTTCTGGCCAGCCACTCACGAACGGATGGAAGGACTGGGGTGCAAATCAGGTGACAATAACTGGTGGTAGGTTTCGGCCGAAGGCTTGCGACCACCCACCGGGCAAAGACGTACCGCCAAGCGGCCTAGCCGTGTTCCGGTTACGATGCTCGGTGTAGCCAACTAGAGGAGTTGGGTCGAGACAACTGTTCCATTGCTGACAGACCATTCTGACGCGCGCTGCTATGGCCGTATTGGTCGCGGAGGGTAGCGGGATGGCAGGTGAGGGAGGCACGGTGCGCCGCTGGCCGACTGCAGGTAGTTGGGGGCCCAAGTAGTGTACTAGCGACTCATGAAAGGCTGCCCCGCCAACTGTCGAAAAATCCTGGAATACACCATCATGCTGATTGGCTACCAGATGGGGTGGGCCCGATGGACATCCCGGGGGGGCTCGGGCGTCCCCGCAGTCTCCGGACTAGTGACCCAATGATGTCGTCTTTTCTTTTCTATCCTTGGCAGCCTACATGTTTTTCTTCAGCTGATCCTTCGTCGTGCGCGGACGCCATGACGGATGTGTTGCGTCAGGGAATGGAGTACATTCCGTTCTCTGACGTAACAATGACGGTTTGGCGCCAAATGTCATGGTGCCGACGCGCTTATGCATGAGGCGTACCTGGCATGGGTCGACGCTCAATCGCGCAAAGCGAGTGATGTGGATCAGAAGAAGAGGGCCTTCAACAGGGTTGCCAAGTCCGCCAAGATGGTTTTGCGAAGGGCTTGGTTTGACCACATTTGCCGAATAGGGACCAAAATTGCTTCTCACCCAGCAGGTAGTAAAGCGTTTTGGTCCCTGGCTAAGTCGGTCGAGGCGAACTTCTACCGTCCCTCACTACCACCACTGCTGAAACCCAACGGGTCGCTGGCCCACTACGCTGAAGAGAAGGCAAATTTATTTGCCTCTCTTTTTGCGGAATCTTCGCGTCTGACGCATTGGCCTGATGCCTTTTCCTGATGGATAAGAGACGAGAATGTCGGACATTCACATCCATCAAAAGGACGTCCGTAGGGTGCTGCGCTACCTCGACGTGAACAAGGCTAGCGGCCCTGATGGAATACCAGCAATAGTTCTTAAAACCTGTGCGCCTGATCTGTCTCCGATCTTGACTCGCCTATTTCGCTTTTCGTATGAGACTGGAAAAGTGCCGAATGCATGGAAGCAAACTAACGTACAGCCCGTGCCCAAGAAGGGTAGTCGAGCTGACCCGGCCAACTACAGACCCATCTCAGTAACGTCCATACTCTGTAATAGTATGGAGCGTGTACTTACCACAAGGCTCCTGGCATACCTAGAAACTACCGATATCCTTAGTGACCATCAATACGGCTTCCGCCGAAATCGGTCTACTGAGGATCTTCTAGCGTATGCCATTCACATACGGAGTGAAGCCATCGAGAGGCACGGGGAAGCGCTTACCGTCTCCCTCTACATCTCAAAGGCTTTTGATAGGGTCTGGCACGAAAGCCTTATCGGTAAGCTTCCTTCATTCGGTCTGTACGTTGGTCTGTGTGATTGGATAGCAGACTTTCTGAGAGATCGGCCCATTCGAGTAGTTATCGATGGCTGCTCATCGCACCAATTGGATATCAATGCCGGGGTTCCTCAGGGGTCGGTACTCTCAGCAACATTATTCTTGCTGCACATTAACTTTACAACTTATTTTTTATTGCACGTTTTTATTGGAAATTTTTGATTATATTTATTGGATTTTTTTACTATTTTTTAGATTGAAATATTTTATAATTTTTGATTGAATTTTTTAAATTAATTTAACTTTTATTATGACATAGTTATTGTATATTTTTTGTTTTTTATGTGTAGGTATGTAAGTATAATTTTTTATTTTGATAATTTGGTATTTATTAATTAAGTGATTATTATGAAAAGTGCTGTGAGAAAGGGGGTGGGAAATCAGATTTGACCAGTGTAGTAATTATGCTTTATACTACACTGCTCAGTATCTGCTAAGCCCGCTCCTTTTGCCATAGTGAGAGAATTTTGTGCTTAGAGTTAATTTGTTAGTTTTCATGTTCTGTCACAGTTGGCAATAAATGTTTTCTTTCTTTCATTAGTTTAGATGAAAACTATGAACAGACTCAATTAATTAAACCCATTCCTACATTATTTCCTAGAATCACTCAATTAGTAGTTTCGGCTTTAGTTTTGAGCATTGGTTGAGTTTATCTGCTTTATTAAATGAAAAGTTTAGTAATTTATATGCATTTAAGCTAATTCAAATATTCATTTACCGGTCAAATTGCAAAGGAAAACCTCAAAGCGTTTTAAACTCAAAGAAATATATTCAACTTTGAACATTTACGTAATTATTTCGCAATTTATTATAAGGCTATACTGAGAGCGGGCACAAACAGCCGCAGGGAATGATCTTCAAGATTCAGCAACGCTTGCCAATAGTGGTCTGCAAATGGGTGATCACTCATTACATGCTGAAACTGTTTCGTGCCTCGGAAAGCACGTTAAGGGTGCAGTTCAATAGCAGACAAACTCTTGTGCCCCTCGTCAATCACATATGTGACGTGTGTTTCTCTAAAGGTGAATTTCCGAGAGTTTTAAAGAGAGCGGTCGTACATCCTGTCCATAAGACTGGGGAGAGAGGCAGTGTCAATAATTATAGGCCAATTTCAGTCCTGCCTGCGATATCAAAGGTTCTTGAAAGGGTCCTCAATAACCGTCTTGTGTCTTTCCTAGAGAGTCATAACATCCTTTCCAACAATCAATTTGGCTTTCGCAGAGGGAAGTCCTGTGTAGACGCATGTGCGGCCTTGATTGACGATGTTGTTGAGACACTGGATAAAAAATCTAAGTGTCTAGGTTTATACCTAGACCTTTCCAAGGCATTTGACACTGTCTCTGTCCCTATTCTTCTAAAAAAATTGGAGCAAATAGGAGTTAGAGGTCCTGCACTCGCAGTCTTCGCCAGTTACCTATCCGAGCGAACGCAGTGCGTTAAAATCGACACATATGTTAGTGACGAGTGTACATTGTCCTTCGGAGTACCTCAAGGTTCCATCCTGGGGCCTACACTTTTTCTTGTGTACGTAAACAGCCTATGTGATTTAGCACTCCCATATTGCTCAATTTATTCATATGCCGATGATACGGCCCTTCTGGTACATGCTGAAAATTGGGACGAAGCCAGGAAGAGAGCTGAGGATGTCCTTCGTATTGTTATGTCTTGGCTGATGGCGAATAGTCTGACCCTGAATGTAGAAAAAACAAACTTTATCACTTTCTCTTTGAAATGTACCTCGCAACCCGACAACTCATTTACAGTTAAAGCTCACATTTGCAATGCACACCCGAACCGATGTGCTTGTCTTCCCCTGACAAGAACAACCAGTGTAAGATACCTGGGTATGGTTATAGACAGTCTGGTCTCGTGGGGCGCCCAGATTAGGGTTTTGTCTGGCAGAGTTAGAAAACTAATTACGGTGTTTAAAAGCCTGCGGTATAGTGCTGATGCGGATACTTTACGTATGGTTTATTTTTCTCTTTGCCAGTCAGTATTAACTTTTGGCGTTACGGTCTGGGGTGGAGCTCCGAAGACAACCATGTTACAACTGGAAAAGGCACAGAGGGCTGTCCTCAAGGTCATGACTTTCAAACACTACCGGCATAGTACCGCACTACTGTACAAAGAATGTAACGTCCTGACCGTGAGCCAGCTCTTTGTGCTGAACTGTACGTTGCGTAAACATACCGACCTGAGGTTGGATGCTAATCGTCCGGCAATGCGTAGGACTGCTAACGTTTGTCCCTCCGTAAGACATAGAACCACGCTTGCGCAGCGACATTATATGGTACTAGGTGGTCGTATATACAACTTCATTAACAAACAGTGCAGCATTTACAAGTGCAATAAATTTGACTGCAAGGCTCAAGTCAGTAAATGGATCATCACTCTTTGCTATGATGAGGTCGAGAGAATTCTCGATGCGTGACCGTATTCTGCTCCCCCTTATCCAAACTTTCCTCCATCCCACACATCCTCAAACACACATAAACACTTACAACACAAAACATAAACACAATACATACACACGGTTTGCCTCTCAATTAATTATTTAATTATTTGAATTGTCACAGTCTTTGTTTCTTGTTTGACGTGTACTTTTCTCCGAACTGTATGCATTGTATTGCCCTAGTGAACGAGAGCCCTGACACTCATAACACAAGTTCAATCTTAGCTTGGGTGTCAGAGGTGTATAACTCTGTGGTAAGTAGAATTCTAATTTAAATCTTAGTTTTGTTAAACCATATAGTGACATGGAATTGGAACTGTATTCTGGCAATAAATGTTTTATTATTTTTTATTATTATTAGTTCCATTGAGGCGGAGCGGAGCAGAGCGGAGAAGAGCTGTGCCGCGATTCACCAATCACATGGCTTGAAATCCACATCTCTTCTCCACTCCGCTTCAAAGGAAACCTGAAGCTGTGCTCCGCACAGCTCCACTCCGCCTCAGTGGAACCGCAGCCTAATGCAGCCTGTTTTAAGCGGAGCGAGGAAGCGGAGGGGAGATGTGGAGTGGAGTTGTGGACTGTATCTGTCCATAGACGTGGAGCTAGGTAGCGGAGCGGAGAGAGAAAGAAATGTGGAGCCGAATAGCAGACTGTGTTTTAATACGCGGTGCGCAGTTACACTCGTTACTCCGATCCGCTTCTCTGTTCCACTTCGCCGCTCCGCTCCCTAGCTCCACCTCACAGCTTTGATTCTCATTTCCGTGGCCCCATTTCACGTAATTTTATATATGAATTTTGAAACTAGTTTTAAATCCCTCAAATCCCTGTCCACTAAAGCGGTACCGAGTTTTATGCAATTCGATTGGTTGGCTCCTTTTCTCCGCTCCGCGCGAAGTAGACAGGCAATCCACTCCGAGACCGCGGCCTTTGGTCTCGGCTATAATTTGTAGATCTTTGAAAGTCGTTACAGATAGCCAGTAATTATTGACACCGGTCTTAAGATGAAATATCGTGCTATCCAGATGCTGGTTTGGGGATCAGATATGTAAACGCTTCATTTAAAATACTGGTATTCGGCTGCATCTGGTGAGACTGGAAACTCATCCCATCGTATTTGGGCAAAAGCTACGCTTATTTTTAACCGACCTCAAAAAGGAGGAGGTTCTCATTTCGACTGAAGACTCCAATGCGTTCTCAATATATGAATCAATTTTGCGAAAGAAAATGTAGAACCGCTTTAATGAAAAAGCATTTTTGTGTGTTTCACAAATAAATATTCTGATTCTGATTTCGACTGTATTTTTTTGTCTTACCTCAGAAGTTTTTACTAGGTGAACCGATTTTGATGATTCATTTTTTGTTTGATAGCTGGTGTTTTTTATGTGAGGAATCACATTAAATTTGGTCAAGATCTGACGAACTATTCTTAATCATGCGTATTTTCATGGTAATATAAAAGGTACCAAAACGAAAAAAAAAAAAAAAAAAAAATTACCCGACTTGTAAAACAAAACAACAAATTGAAAAAAAACTTTAATTTTGAAAGTCGGTAGCAAAACGAAAAAAAATTGGTACCAATGACTAAGACTAGGTACTTCTGAAAAGAAATGATGAAAGCGGAGCGGATGAGCGACGTACGAACATCTCAAAAAAAACATCGATTGAATCCCATCTCTTTTATAGCCCAAACAAAAGGAAAATGTAGGGTAATGACTCAAGAGCCCTTTTTTCGAAAGTTCCTACCCCTTGTTATGCAAAAGAGGGCCACAAAGATTCAAGTTACTATGCAAGCAACTTTCCAAAACATCTTTTATTGATTGATTTTTAACGCTCGGCTCTGTGCTGAAAGTTTAAAATCCAACAGCGCGGTTTAATTTAGCTATCGTATTCTTAGAAAATGGGCATAATATTATGACATGTGTTGTATGTAATTGATTACGTTTAGAAGATTAACATTAAAAACAAATAATAAATAATTAACATTAGAAACGGGATATTTACCATGTGTACTGTTTGTTTGTTTGTCGATTTGTCGCCTCATAAACACCCACCCGCAATAACTTCAGTTTATCCGTGATCCACATCAATAACAGCACCGAAATATCGGAAACTCGTAACAAACAGTAAACATGGTAAATATCCCGTTTCTCATGTTAATGTTAATGTGTGACCATGACAGTTCAAAAACTTATACGTTTAGAAGATGTTATGTAGTTTCTTCCAGTGTGATCCATAAAAGATCATCATTAAGCCTGAAAAGCCTTATTTATCCCTTACATAAAATAATAGATGACGTCTACGACTCGAAAAAGCGAGCCCACAAGATGCCTGTTCACTCTTGCTTTGAAGGCTGATGGGTTCAAGGTGTTAGGGAACATTGAAAAAGAGTTCCAAGCTTCGGTTGTGCATCCAAAAAATTTCGAGGAGAATTGAATGGAATTTATTTTATTGTATACTAAAAAGTTACAATATAGTAACAAGCAATAAATAATAGTTTAAAAAAACAAAAACAAATACGCTTTAATAGAAAACCAAACTAAAAAGTAAAAAATAATTGTTATAATATTTTATTGACAGATATTGGTAAAAGTAGATTCATTTTGAAAATTTTTTAAAAAGCTACCCACGCTTTTTTACTAATTTTGTTTTTTTGTTAATCTAACTATTTTTAATAAAAATATTTTCTACTGTTTTAGTTTGGTTTTATATTAAAGCGTGCTTTTTGTTTTTTTAAACTATTATTTATTTAAACTTTTTAGTACAATCGCTAATCCTGAAGATTCTGGTAAGGATAATGGGACAAACTATTTAAATTACGATCCGACGTTTTGAAGAGGGTGAAAATTAGGTTCAAAGGATCCGTTACATTGGTTCACAGATACATACACACCAAGCTAATAAATGCGTGTTATTAAATCAGTAAGCATTTAATACGATACGACGTTGAGATGCGAGTATCAATCAAGTCCGGATAAATACCCTGGAGATTCTACGTCTTTTATCTTTCAGAGAAGGCATAGAGAAACAGTTTCTTATCGTTTCCGCTTCAAATGTGACCAAAGCCCCACTTTTGACTTTGTCGTTTCTAAGCATTCACATAAAACGGTAACTCGAGTGAACCGTTGCGATGGCGGGAGTCGGGACCAAACGAAAACAAATATCAGAAGTTGTTGAAATGTTTAGGAAATTAATATATTAAATTTTAGTTTTAAATTTATATTGAAGTTTGAATTCCGTTTTCATTTAAGGCGTATATATGCCCCGATGTTAAAGCAGTACTGGCCGTGCGCCCGCTCGGAGCCAGATTATCAATATTGAAACTCCTTTTGGATAGTTTTATTTGCAAAATGTTCTTCGACTTACAAATGCAATTTCAGTTTAGAAGAAATTCTAGCAATATTTTTTTCTGTGCAAAATAATTTTAAACATCCAAGTAATTTTGGAGGATTAGCCAAAAGTAGCGAAAAGATATCGTGTTGTTAACTTTTTTTTTAGCAACACTACCAGTTACACGCAAAACCATGTTTCACTAATAATGTAATATCAGGTTGTAAAGTGCAGTAACAACGCCACGAAGTTATAGCATAGCCAACCAGTCGCACTTGCGACCTTCTACTATAGGCATAATGAACCAATGAGAACGTAGCATGGCTGCAACGTCATACTTATTTACTAAAATCACAAAACATGTGGGTGGTGGTATTTCAAATCCATCCTCATCTGTAGATATTATAATATAAACGTTCACCTAAACTTCGTCGTAGTCGAGTAATGTCAACTGTCAACACGCGTTAAAGTGACATAGGAAATACAGAAATTAAAAGTGTTGCCATACCTTGTTCAGATTTATTACCTAAGATCAAGGAAGATAATATTCGACGTTGGGTTGAAGATTGGCAGGAGACTCTGCAAATAAAAGGCATTTGGTATGCAAAAATCAATACAGCTATTGGTTCAGCTCCTTGGTGTACGAAGGCACAATTTCACAGAAGCAAACTGTTTTATTCTTTATTATGTCGGCTAAGATTTGGACATGGACGTTTTAATGCTCATCTGGCTAGAATGAAGATAATAGCTTCCCCTAAATGCACTGATTGCAACCTTGATAAAGATCATTCCCTTAATCATATTATTTTTGAATGCCCAGCGCATAATGTGAATCGTATAATATTGATTGACAAATTGCTTGAGAATTATAAAACACCGGCAAACCTCCCGCGCGACATTGCTGGAGAATTTTTCTTCGTATATTCCCTTATTTAATTTTATTACATCTAGTGGGTGTAAAATTTGATCGGGACTTAAAATCATGGATAAGACAATTGACATAATTCTTGGAAATGACCACATGGAAATGACGATGAAACTGGAAATGACAAAAAAATATTGGATTGACGAAAGATTTAATTATGAAAAAAAAGAAGACATGGCATATGTCTTGACTAAAGGATACTATGATAAGAATTTACTGAAGACTTGCCTTTGGCCTTACTTTTATATATTATACAGAAGAATACGAAGATATGACGAGGCTGAATGGTCTTTAGATCGATGCCTGCCTTTTCTACGGGCGAATGAAAAAAAAAGTAAAAGTGCTGTTGGAGATTTTCGTAAAATCAGTGATTGGAAATGCAATAAAAATGTACTCTTGTTAGTGATGATCAAGTGTCATTGTTAGTAGCAAAAAGTGCTGGTGATTTAAATAGAAAACAGTGATCAAAACTAGGAAGTAAGTGACAATCATCTTTTTCAAAGTTTCTTCAGATACCCTCGAATACATTTACTTTTCCCTGACAATCTATCTCGTCATGTCAATATGTCATCTGACACTTGGAGGAGTGTTGCCACTGTGAAACTTAAATATCTGCTATGAATAGCGAAAATAGTAGAAATATGACTGGAGCGGAGCATCAGTCTCTTGATCAAACAAAAACTACTAAGGAACCGCTTTCACCTAAGAACCCAGCTTGCGCAACCGCCGCCACAAGAAGCTAAAAGGCCATGACTCAACAAATATTTCATCCTTCTTTTTTACCAGACAGAGATCTAACTCACTCACTGATCCTACGCCCAAAGTAAGTAGTACAGCCACTGTTCCTGTAATGCTGAATCCAGGCGGAAAACTAATCAATTCAGCCGAAACTGCATCTTATTCCGCGTGTGCCATCATCTAAAAAACTAAAGGTCTCGGAGCTGTCACCTCCGCCCGCTTCAACCCAGACAGAAAACAGGTTTGCTGGCCTACTTATCGACCTGACAGAGAACGAAACTGGCCTTCCCAAGCAAGTTAGTAAGCCTCCACCGATCATACTGTATCGAATAGGGATAGAAGATCTTAAGGAACTAACCAAACTGATAGAGATGGTCATTAGCCCACCTGAATTTAAATACCGGATAGTCAACAATAACAGCATACGCGTTATGTTAAACACAACAGAAGCCTATAAAAAAACCATTGATATCATAAGAGAAAATGAACTTATTGGACGTACGTTCGCACCAAAAGACGCTAAGTGCTACCGCTTTGTTATCAAATACCACACTACCCCTCATGAAGCTATAAGGGAAGCAGTCGAAGCCTCCAACAATGAAATCGTTGGTGAGATTATTAATGCTCGTTATGGCTTGGACAAAAGACCAACCTTGACCTTTTTTGTGAATGTCAAACAAAGTATTCACAATCGCGAGGTCAAGAACATCCAATATATCTTTAACCAAAAAGTTAAAATAGAGGACCCCCGCAAGTCCAAAAGCATTGTTCAGTATCAGCGAGATTGCATGAGACCTCACAAATGTGTCAAATGCGGAGAAGGTCACAAAACTACAGAATGCCCAAAGAAAGATAGAACCACACCAGCCAAATGCGCACTATGTTCTTGCGATCACCCAGCCAACTATAAAGGCAGTGAGGTCTATAAAGAGATTTTAGCTCGGTGAAACAAAAGCCGCACTCCACGAGAAAAGGTATATACAAAAATAGTAGGATGAAACCCATTGGAAAAGGAAGAGAATACAACAAAAATTAAAGGAAAAATAATTTACGGGCGATCTGAGGTCGGGAAGGGGAAGGGGGTGAGTTTTTAAGGGTGAAAACGGTTTATCTCGATTTCCGGCAAAACTACAAGTGCTATGGAAATAAGTTAAATGTCAAAATTGTAGATAATAAAAAGATCTACAACTTTTGTATTTACACTTTTTTCACATAATCTCAAAATGTATGTGAAAAATTCAAATAACCAAGTTTTTGGTTTTTTATTTTTATCTTTTACAATATTTTTTTTTTCGCATAGTTTGGTAAAAACTTACCTTTTCATGTCCCAAATACACAGTATATTTTTTTATTAAGAAATATTTATTTTTTCACCTTATTTTTACTTAATATCGAAAAAACTACCCCAATTTTCCATCGAAAATTCTCGTGTCAAAATATCTGCTATTTTAAAAAAAGTCGGTAGAATTTTTGTTCGTTGAAATCTCTACTTTCTGATGATGTAAAAAAATATATACATTACTACAATCCTACTTTATTTTTTTTTCTTTTCCAAAATTATCGACCCTGGCCTAAAATAGATATTCATACTTTTTTTTTTTTTTTTTTTTTTTATATAGGCTCGCGCTTGACCACTATCTCACCTGATGGTAAGCGATGATTTGGTCGACGGTGTAACACGCTTGCCTAGAAGTAACCTATTCACTCTTGACTTAAAGACCCCGAGGTTGTAGCTATCTGGAAACACAGACTCCGGCAGGGAATTCCACTCCTTAGCTGTACGCATAATGAAAGTATTTCCAAAACGTTTAGTGCGTATGGGTGGGATGTCCACCATGTACCGATGGCGCATCGCCGTACGTCTTGTAGTTCGATGATGAAACGGGCTAGGCGGAATTAGATCATGCAATTCCATCGCACACTCCCCGAAATGCAACCGATAAAAAACCGACAAGCTGGCAACTCGACGACGATGTTCAAGGCTTTGGAGCTTTGACTCGACTGATGCCTCATTGCCGATGAGCCTCTTTGCCCGTTTTTCGATCGACTCTAGTGCATCAAGCTGGTATTTGGCAGATCCGTCCCAGAGATGAGAACAGTATTCCATGCAAGATCGAACTTGCGCTTGATACAACTTAAGCAGCTGCTCTGGCGTGAAGTACCGTCCCACCTTCGCAAGGATCCCCAACTTTTTGGCAGCCAGTTGAGCCTTTGCCTCAATGTATGGGCCAAAATTGAGTGTCGATGTCAACGTTACGCCAAGAAGCTCAAGATGGTCCGTTATCGGTACGGTTACACCTCGGAAAGATGGAGCCGGGTGAAATTGGCTCTTTTTCGCGGAGAAGAGACACGCCTGTGTTTTTGCGGCATTGAACTTGACCAGATTGGCATCGCCCCATTCGGAGACTGCTTCCAAGGACAAGCTCAAGCGCTCCACCATGGCCTCACGGAGAGACCGGACCTGAGGCCCAGTGGCTCGTGCGTTGGACAAGTATCTCTCAGCAACAGTGCTGTCATCTGCATACCCAAAGGTGCCGGGTTTTAGCAGATCATTTATGTGCAGCAAGAACAATGTCGCGGAGAGTACCGACCCCTGAGGGACCCCGGCATTAATATCCAATAGGTCCGAAGAGCAGCCATCGATAACTACTCGAATGGACCGACCCCTCAGAAAGTCTGCAATCCAGTCACACAGACCACCGGGCAGACCGAATGAAGGAAGCTTACCAATAATATTCTTGAATTAAGTGTATTAAATTATAATAATAACAAAATGTATATTGTTGAGAACGAAAACGTTTCATACCTAGAATTTTAAAACAATAGCAAATATTTAATATTGTGTTGAGGTCAAGCTTCAATCCTCTTTTCCTTGTGAAAATGAATAATTAAGCTATAACCTCAATAAAAGATAGTCAATAATATACTGAAAATAAATTTATTATAAAAAAAATAAAACTATCATGCCATATTTTATGTCAAAATCAATTTATCCTAGTATTTAATCTAAAAAAGGTATCAATAATATTATTAGGTATAATAAACGGTACTTAAAAAAAGTATAAGGTTTATTTCATACCTATCTATAAGTTACATCATTATCAAACAACCTTTGTGTGAGTGTAGAATACAAATAAAAAAACAAAAATTAGTTTGGGCTGCCGTGATTTGTACCCATGACACCAGTTTTAAAGTAGCACAGCCTCACAACTCAGTTACGACTAGTTCATTGTCAGTGACGAATTTGAGGTCTACGTTTGAACAGGCTCGCGTACGCCATTCGCGTGCAGGCGATTATGAACATTGAGGGGTGACTGCAACTTTGACCCTCGACTGTACATAGGTCAATAATAAGTATATATTTTTGTCAAACCTTTTAACCGTTACTAAGGTGAATGGTTTCGAAAATTACCGTTTCACGGCACTGAAGCGATGCAAGATAATTAACATCCTTTGTATAGATTATTTTACCGATTATTTTGTGAATGTGTGAACATTGTATTATTGAGAGCAGTGGTGGCCCAGTGGTATCGGCCGCGACTTACAAGTTGTCGGTCGTGGGTTCGAGCCCAGGCAGGCGGTTTATTTTGTGTAAATTATTTCATCACCACTGCTCTCAAAACGGTGAAGGAAAACATCGTTATGAAACCGGCATGTCCTAGAACCAATAATTCGAAGACATGTGACATCCACCAACCCGCACTGGGCCCGCGTGGTGGATAACGGCACATTCCCTCTCACAGAGAAGAGGCCTGTGTCCCAGCAGTGGGAACATTAATAGGCTGATGATGTATGTGATGTGAACATTGTAGGCCTTCTAGATTTCTAGATGATTGTTAACATTTGTTAACTTTTTATTTCATTTTACATTTTTTTTTTAGTTTTTTTAATTTCGTACGTCGTATCGTCGGGCCTATGTTGTCCCCCCATATAGAAGTACTAATAATGCTGTAACATAGAAATATTGTAAAACCAAACAAATTTTTAAAAGAGTAACCATGGAATTTCTTGCCGGTTCTTCTCCATAGGAAACGACTAACCCGAACCGTGCAACTTTTGTCGCCGGTTTATAAGTGCCCATATAGGCCTACGTAAAATAAAAATAAAAAAAAATATTTTGATTTTTGATTTTAACATACAAATTATTTTAAAGCGGAGATTTCCGGTGAGTTTGAGTGACTTGAAAATGAAAAATTAAATGAAAATAGTTTATTGGTAAAACAAGTTTATGTATAAACAAAATTTTTTATTGGGTCCTCCTTTTAGGCAGATAGTGCCTGTATTAGGAGAGTACGCTCTTCCATAGCAAGATGTATTTTACAAAGAGCAAAACATATTTTACAAATTTTATGCTAAAACTACATAATTTAACATTAACTTAAATCAAATGTGTGTACGACTGGGTGTAAGTATGTGTGTGAGTTTATGTGAGTGAGAGTTATTTTATAACTCGATGAGTACTAGATATTAAATATAGTGCTCATCGAGTGTAGCCTGTAGGTATGATCAACGGTAGTGCTCGTTGCTAAGTGAAGAAACGTGAAGGCACGGGAAGTGTAGATGAAATAGCATCAACAACATAACTTTCCTACTTCTATTCCTTCCTTCCTTTTTGGAATTGAAACATTAGGTTCATGGGGTTCGAGTGCTCATCGAGTTTTTCGAGATGTAAGCAAACGGTTAGTCAACTCTTCACGTGAAAAGAGGGCTGGGCTTTTTTTCGGCAAGAGAATCGCCAGCGTTCTGGGCACTTTTCACGTTGATAATGATGTGAACGAATTTTTTGACGCCCAATGAAACCTTTTTTTTTTCGGGTGGGTAATCATCCAATTCTCCCGCTCTGGGTGAAGCGGGAGGGCAAGTCAGACTTTTACTGACTAAAACCTACCCGTTTTCTTTCAGTTGCTTATGTCAGGGCCGCGGTAACTCTCTTTCAAATTTATCCGCGACCCAGACAGGCATCGGCCCTAGCAAACCCCTTTAGTTTTTGCTGTACATCTCTTTGAGGCGCGCGTGGAACACTACGCGCCATCGACTCGGGCCTGGTCCTCATTGGATGATGAGCTACCCATTACTCGCCATCCGTAAGCCCACGCCTACGGTGGCCGGGAATCGGCTTGCGACTCCCGACGCCCAGGGCGACTCCTTCGGTGGCCTGGGTCGTGAGGGCGTTACCGTTGCGTCTCCCTCACGCGATCCGCCTCCTCCTTCGCGAGTATTACTGCTTCGCAAAGGAGGCGACGGCTTCCCATTCCCTCTCGCCCCGTACAAAGGCCTGAACCAGGGCCGGACGCGAGAGGTCGCCACCACCGATCGCCACCGCCGATCGCCTCCACGAGGACACGGCGATGCTCCGCCCAAGCGGGGCAGAGTTCCACCGTATGCTCTACCGTGTCCTCCGGGCGATCCACACAATAGTGACACCTGGACGTTTCCTTCCGCCTTATCCTGAACAGGAACCTCCCGAAACAGCCGTGTCCGGTGAGGACCTGCGTCAGGCGGAAGGTGAGGATGCCGTGGCGCCACTCAAGCCACAATTGTGGCGTGCCCAGCCCAATGACCCCTGCCTTTTTATACGCGTCTGTAATTTTTATTTTTATTTAAGTGTACATAATTATGGTTACGGTTTAGAATCTTTATTTTTTTTAAAGAATTACAATGGCATTCACTTACATGAGAAGCTTACATATCTAAACAATTTAAGTTATTATATATTACTTACAGGGCAAAAGTAACATAGCATAGTTATTGTTATTTAAGTATTTTATGCTATGTAAATTTATTTATAGGTGTGATAAATTGAAACATGACACAGGACTTGCGGGTAGGTGTAAAATAACAATAGACGTATTTTCAAAGCAATTTTTTAAATTTTATATAAAAAATAGAAACACATAGTTAAAGTGCCTGATTTATTCAAATTATCACTGCTTTACGTGCACTGTACGGGTACTCACGTTTGTTGCACATTTACGTGACTCCCAGAAATAGTTTTGCACCACCTGCCAGCACATCATCTGCACTTTCACTACACCACTTTCACTGAGAACTTTGTAAGAGGATCACAATGTCTCAACTTGACGAGATTGCATCAGCGCAGAAAAGCCTTGAGGACAGCTTTATCAGGAAGATGGGAGAATTGGAAGCTCAAATCCAGTGCGCGGGCCCAACCAAGGATACTGTGGCGAGGGTTGCTGACGAGTTTCGCACCTTCAGAGAGCTAATCTTCAGCATGCTAAGCCTGCTCCGAAAGCAGATTAGCGAGTGTGCCAGACAAGTTGATGGGTTGGAGACCAGACATCGGCGGAAGGCGCTGATTTTCCAGGGCATTGCAGAGGTTGACGGTGAGGTTAGCAGTACAGTCATCCTGGACATTATAAATAAGAAGCTGGCCCCTAAGCCATTGGTTGCATCTTCCATTAAGTCCTGTCATAGACTCGGTGTAGCCAATATAGACCATCATCGGCCAATCCTGGTGAGATTTTCAGACTATGACGATAAATCAGCGCTCTGGAAAGCTAAGTCCCGCTTAAAGGGTTCCTCCATCTCAGTCAAGGAGTTCTTGACAAGGACCCGGCATAGCATCTTTGGGAAGGCGCGGCTCCACTTCGGGATGCGATCTTGTTGGACTCAGGACGGTGTTATTGTGGTTAAGGCCCCCGACGGGAGTAAACACAAGTTAACTTCATTCGACGAACTGAGTCCACTGCTGGCGAAGTTTCCGAAGGTCCAGGGAGGCGATAACCTGCGAAACAAGACGCGTTAATGATGGTATTTAGCTACTTATTTATTAATATTGTGTAATACGCAAAAGAAAGTAAAATTTCACTTACCGTAGCAATCTTGTTCCTATTTTGTGTACTAATCTATCACTTTTCCTCTTATAACTTTGCTGCATAGTTTGTTTTGTTTATCTATCTGTAAGTCGAGTATACTTTGTTGTGTTTACCGTTTACCCTCAACATTTTTCTTTTTTTTCCATTTCTCAATACCGCAAAACGTCAAACCATAATTTGTTGTTTGTTTACCGTCAAATCAAAGCATAAACTATGTTTTTTTAAGTTTTGTTTTCGGATAAATTTATTTTAAATGATGATGTTAGCTGGCGGGAGGTGCAGAGATACAAGCGCCAGCCTTTCGTATAGTATTTTTGTTTGTGTGATTTCTATTATATTTTGATATATATTTTATTTAATTATTTACTTTTTATTATGATGTTGTCAGACAGCGAATCCTTTTATTCTGCAAACGAATCAACTGCTACTTCTTGCGATGTTAGTTTTTGCTCTGTTACGGACACCCTTGGCGATCTATTGCGTCAAAGGTTCAGCCCAAATCCTGGCCGGCTGTTTAACGTTTGCCACATTAACGCTCAAAGTATTCCAAGTCACCAAAGCGAACGATACGACACATTTGCCAACAATAACGTCCATGCCGTCCTGATTTCTGAGACCTGGCTCAAACCTGAACTTCCATCTACCACCTACTCTCTTCCTGGTTTCGTTCTTCTTCGGAATGATCGGATCGGGGGGAGAGGGGGTGGTGTAGCAATATACCTTCGCGGAGATCTCCCTTATAAAATTATCTGTACTTCTGCTTCTAATGTGTCCGCCGAATTTCTTTTTCTAGAGGTTTGTGTCAAAGGAGCTGTTAGGGACCTTTCTAGGACACTTTAAATTAAAGATCAGTGGACTGTATAAACTGATGTATTGTAGGTACTATATTATAAATAAATGAAATGCGCGAGTGTCTTCGTCGGAGCTCGGTAGTGAAGTGGCGGGCCCCTAGGCACCGCGTCCCGCGCGCCCGCGCCCCCCGCCTCCTCCAACCGTCGCCTGCGCCGCCGGCCGTAGAAAGCGCCCGAACATCCTCCCCGGGTTGAAGGCTTCAAGTAAGAGGGAGTGGGCAGACATTGTTGTAGGCCCGCACCATCGTCCCCTTCTTCGTCTTCAGCTCCACCACCCGCGTGGTCCCGTCGCTCCCAGGAAGGACCTGGATGACTCGCCCCAGTGGCCACATTAGTGGCGGAAGTCCCTTCTCTTTGATGAGAACGAGTGCTCCCACAGATAGCTGCCCTGTCGAGGTTGACCATTTTGTTTTTTGCTGAAGCAGAGAAACTTACTCTAAGTGAAACCGCTTCCAAAAATGCTGTTTAATGTGCTCCATTCTGTGGTAGCGCTCCAGTCGCCCGATGGTGAAATCAGTCACCTGTGGATGCGGAACGGACATAAGTGGTCGCCCAATTAGAAAGTGTGAAGGAGTGAGGGCAGAGAAGTCTAAGGGATCAGAGGAAAGAGGGGTAAGAGGACGAGAATTTAAAATGGCCTCTATTTGAGTCAAGCACGAGGCCATCTCTTCATACGTAAAATGAGTCAAACCTAAAAGCCTCTTTAGGTGATGCTTTGTGGATCGGACGGCAGCTTCGGCAATGCCGTTAAAGTGAGGGGAGTATGGAGGCGTGAAAGTAAACTTGATACCTTGTTGAGCAACTTCGAAGACAAGGTTAGAATCTTGTAGGAATTTACGGAGCTCGTTATTTGCACCTACGAAATTGGTGCCGTTATCTGACAGGATGCTTTCGGGTTTACCACGACGAGCCACAAAACGACTTAAGGCAGCCATATAAGCTTCCTTCGTCAGATCTGTAACGAGTTCGATGTGAACAGCTTTGACACCAAGGCAAACAAAAATACAAATATACGCCTTTATAAGCCTACACCCTCGACCTTTGCGATCAGCTATCAATACTGGCCCGGCATAATCAACGCTGCACTTTAAAAACGGGTATTCTAAATGTGTCCTTGAGGAGGGCAGTTGACCCATTGAGGGTTGCACGATTTGACATCTATATTTAAAACATTTTATACAATTTTTAACAGTGGACTTTGAAAGGTTTCTGCCGCCAAGAGGCCAATACGTTTGCCGAATGTTAGCCAACAATAACTGAGGTCCAGCGTGTAAGAAATCGTAATGATACTTACAAAATATTATTTTAGTAATGTGATGCTTACCACATAACAAGATAGGATGTTTGACGTTGTAGTCATATGGCGAATTATCAAGCCTCCCGCCTACGCGAACGAGACCGTCCGTGTCTATAAAGGGACTTAGGGAAATTAGCCTATTTTTACTACGCAACGGTTTTCCTGATTGCAATAAGGCGTACTCTTCAGGAAACATATCCATTTGGGCATGACGCATAATGAAGTTGAAGGAGCTGCTAAGTTCTTGAATGGAAAGGGGATCACGGGAACGATTATATTTATGTTTTAAATTGTATATAAATCTGTGTATATAAGCAACTACTCTATGTAAATGATTAAATTTAGAATATTTGTGAATTAATGATTTAATGAATGATTGATTGCCCGAAATTATATTATTATATGAGTGATTATGAGAAGTATGATCATTGAAATGTGATGATACTACTTCAGGTAGATCCTGTTTCACGTTCTCATTGGGCATTTTTGGCCAATATATTTCATCTTCCAACAAAAATTTAGGACCTGACCACCATAAGGAACACTCGCTGATAAGGTCAGCCTTCAGCCCGCGAGAAACAAGATCTGCCGGATTTTCCTTAGACGGCACGTAGCTCCACGTATGCTCTGTAGTGCTTTCCTGAATTTCATCGATGCGATTACGAACAAAAGGCTTTAATGTATTTGGTGCCATGGCAAGCCAGCTTAACACTATTGTCGAATCGCACCAAAACCGGCATCTACTAACGGGCTTGGTGAAGGATTTCAGTACATTAGTACACAGTCTTGCTCCCAATAAGGCTCCACATAGCTCTAGCCTTGGGATAGTTGTTGGCCTGATAGGTGCCACACGATTTTTAGAGACTAGCAGTTGAACTCTTACTAACCCATCCTTGTCCATAGACCTAATGTACACACAAGCACCATACGCCTTTTCGGACGCATCTGTAAACACGTGAATTTCATTAATTGTAAGGTTGTTGCATGAAACCCATCGAGGTATTTTAAGGGTGTTTAAACATGAAAGACCATTTACAAAGGAAACCCAAAAACTATGAATGTCATCAGGCACCATCTCGTCCCAGTCACATTTAGCCAACCATAGTTTCTGGATGACTATTTTAGCCTCGACAACACAAGGACCAACAAGACCCAATGGGTCAAATATCTGACTAATCACCGATAGAATCTGACGTTTTGTGATTTGTTTGTTGGTGTCGATGCATATTGAAAACGCCAGAGAATCAGATTCACATAGCCAATATAGGCCTAACGTTTTAGAAGACACGTTTCTATTCTCTGATAAGTCCAACTTTTTAGAATGCCCTGAAATACCTGCGATTTCCGTTAAAATGGTTTCACTGTTAGACTGCCATTTACGCAAGTGAAAACTAGCAGAAGCTAAAATGGAAACGACTTCCTTACCCATCTCTACTACTTCTGGAATGGAGTCACCCCCACTAATGTAGTCGTCGACGTAAAAATCACGTTCAATGGAAGACTTGACAATATTATTAGTAGCGTCTGCCGCCAGACTGACCAGGCACTTCGTAGCTAAATAAGGAGCGGAGGCCGTACCATAAGTGACGGTGTTGAGACTGTACGTCTGAAGAGGTAATTTGGAATCTGCGCGAAAGATTATTTGTTGCAAATGGCGTTGCGAAGGCGTCACAGAAATAGCCCTATACATTTTTTCTACGTCTCCAGAAATGACATATTTATGCTGACGAAAACGTAGCAATATAGAAAAAAGATCATCCTGGACAGTGGGACCTACCATTTGGATATCGTTCAGCGATATTCCAGATGTAGTTGCAGCTGATGCATCAAAGACTGCCCGGAGCTTTGTTGTTGCACTGGATTCCCTGATGACCCCATGATGTGGCAAAAAGTACTCATTGTGGTCACCTGAATGAGGTTTCTTCTGCGATTTATTCATTGTCATATGGCCCAAACTCTCATATTCCTGCATAAAGGCGACATACCTCTCCTTGAAAGCAGGATCACGTTGGAAACGACGCTCCAATGATAGGAACCGACGCTTGGCCATTTCATAAGATTCACCTAACACACTAGGGTCATTCTTAAGAGGTATCGTAACAACAAAACGGCCATGTTTATCACGCGTCGTGTTACGGCGAAAGCTCTCTTCACAAGCTCGTTCTTCTTGTGACAAGGAGTGCTTAGAAGACACGGAATCAAATTCCCAAAATTTATGTAAACTATTATTTAATTCGTCAATTGATACATTACAAAAATGTGACTGTACCTTCGTTGGTGGATATAATGGAAGAGCCACAGAGCCTGATACAATCCACCCGAATTTAGTCTCCTGTAACTTGGGCTGATTTTTTCCTAAATTGATAGATGCAGCACATAGGACATTCCAAAATACTTCTGCACCGACAAGTATGTCTATTTCTGACGGAACATTGAACGACGGATCGGCCAGTTGCAAATTCGATGGTATCGGTACTTTGCGTGTGTCAATCAAAACAGACGGCAGCATGTTTGTGATTGTCGGTAATACAAAACAATTTACATTTGTTTTATAGCTACCGCTGTAGGATTCGATAGTTAAAATGCAAGACTGTGTACTAGATGTAATCTGACTATTGATACCTGTAACCGTGGAACTCGTGCTACGTCGAGGCAATCCTAGCTTATCGCATAGTGTCTGCGTAATAAAGTTGGCTGTGCTACCATTATCGAGGAGTATCCTGGCGGCGACCTTCACACCGCGGTTGTTCACCACTCGCACCAGCGCTGTGGACAGTAAAACATTGGAAGTAGTATACTGTGTTAAGGCAACATTATCTAGTGTGTCTTTTTCAGAAGAGCCACTTCCAGAAAGGTCAGTAGGTAAGGCAACACTACTGGGCATAGGATCTTGAAATTGGGTTGGCTTAGAGTCTTCAACATGTAAAAGAGTGTTATGCTTGCCTTTACAATATTTACAACGCGCTAATCTACATTGCTTTGTTAAATGACCAGTACGCAAACAATTAAAGCAAACTTTAAACTGTTTTGCTTTAGATATACGATTGTCTACAGTCAGATTACGAAATTCTTCGCACGTATACAAAAGATGATTTTTGTTGCATAATGGACACATTAATTTATTATACTTATCCTGATTTTGATTACTGCTATGATTTGTTTCTACTATTAATGCTTTATGTTTATTTTCTATCTTGTTATTTTTATTCTCTGGATTACATGTATTTTTATTATATTCTAATGTTTCTAATAGATCAGCCTTTTTACTCATGAATGAACAAAATTGTGATACTGTGGGTTTCTGTGATAAGGTGTTACGATGGGCTTCCCAATCTCTACTGGTGATAGGATCTAATTTAATGGACATCATATAAACAATCAGCGTATCCCATGTCTCCGTAGGCTCGTTCAATGTTTTAAGGGCTCTCATATTTTTATTAATAAGGTCAACTAATCGACGCAGAGCACTGCACGATTCCCTCAAAATGTGTTCAACATCGAACAATGCCTTCAAGTGATTATCTACTAAAAGCCTACTGTTATCAAAGCGATCACATAGTAACTTCCACGCCATCTCATAGTTATCACCTCTAAAGTCGATATTTTTAATTACTTCTAGTGCATCACCTTTAAGTGATGCACGAAGGTAGTGGAACTTACTAATTTCGTCTATGCAACTACTATTATGTATTAGTGATAAATACGTATCTCTAAACTCAAGCCAGTACTGATAACCACCATCGAAATTAGGCAAATTAATCTTGGGTAAGCGTATAAAATTACGTTGTTGGCACGATTCACCTGTTTGCTTGTTCACTGAACCCGCTACAGACCCATAGTCACTGGCGCCGACCGTGACAGCTAGCAAGCTGCGCGCCTGCGCTACGAGGGAGTGGAAACGCTCCTCAAACTTGGCCCGCTCGGCATACGCCTCGTCCGGCTTGTCCAAAAGCACCTCGATTTCCATCTGTAAGTCATCAAATTGATCGTATATAGCCTCAAATTTATTAAAACGGCTCTCCAACTCGATGCGTTGTAAGTCTGAAATCGATTTACAACTTTGAAGTACATTCAGATAGTTGGCGAAATTTGTTAACTTGGCTTTCAAAGCACTACGCTTTCTAATAAGAAGTTCTTCTGTGGCCATAATGAAAGCTAGTAGCAAGATAAATATATACTGTTAAAAAGCTAGCAAAGTATAAAGACGTTATAAGTCGTTAAATTTGAACAAAGGAAAAAGATAACGGCGATGAATACGCGTGACCTTGAAGTCACTAGCGGCGACGGCCAGCTGTTGTGGGTAGGTACTTATGCGCTCAGCTGATGCGACCGTTACTAACGGTATTGGCAAGATAAGCAGTGCGTAAGCGCAATACAAGTGTGAAGAGAATAGCTACTGCGATGAAACACGTGTTGGCTCAAATGTAAGGTGAAAAATAGGATGATTATAATATTTTACGGAAAATAACACTTAAGAAATGTTGGCAAAGGATCTAGATGGGAAATAATTGGAACAAACTCACAAAATATCCTGATCCTTATCCTTAGGGTGAACTGATTTTTATCACTCGAAGCGATGACTCGGCAACAATCTACTAATCCAGCAGATCTGGTATGCACGGCGTCGTATTTCAAGACTTCAGTGAAGTTGTCGTAGTTCTTCGTGACTTCAAAAAAAACCGTTTCTCCGATGACAGGGCGATTTCAAATTTAAGTTGTCGTACTGCCAGTAGCCGACGTACTAGGAATATGCTATACCAAAACGCGACTTTGAAGAGGCTCGATGGACCAAAATGCTAGGGACCTTTCTAGGACACTTTAAATTAAAGATCAGTGGACTGTATAAACTGATGTATTGTAGGTACTATATTATAAATAAATGAAATGCGCGAGTGTCTTCGTCGGAGCTCGGTAGTGAAGTGGCGGGCCCCTAGGCACCGCGTCCCGCGCGCCCGCGCCCCCCGCCTCCTCCAACCGTCGCCTGCGCCGCCGGCCGTAGAAAGCGCCCGAACAGAGCTAAAACCGTTTTAGGTGTTGTTTATTGTCCCCCTTCCCTTGATTATTTCACCGAAATCGAATCGGTAATTGAATCTTTGGGTTCTGAGTATGCACATCACATCATCATGGGCGATTTTAATACCAACCTCCTTTCCCACAACTCCCCTCGGTCCCGTAAACTCCTGCATATTGTCGAGTCAGCTAGTCTTCACGTATTGCCTCTCCAACCCACTCATCATAATAAAGTCGGTGATGATACCTGGCTTGACCTGATCCTCACCTCTAATCCTTCCCTAGTTTCCTCGCATGGCCAACATGATGCCCCTGGTTTTTCCCGCCACGACCTTATTTACCTATCCTATGTGCTTAAACCTCCTAAACCCAAACCTAAGTTCCAGTACAGGCGTGCCTTTGCACGTATGGATAGTGAGCTACTTCAAAAAGATGCATCGAATATTGACTGGACACTCCTACAGGAGGCTGCTACAGTTGATGAGAAAGTTTTAGTTTTCAACAACACTGTGACCAAACTGTATGACACTCATGCTCCTGTCAGGAGAGTAAAGCTGAAACGTCCACCTGCCCCCTGGATGAATAGGGGAATCCGGATGGCAATGCGACGGAGGGACCGCGCGTTTTGGGTATTTAAAAGGGATCGCTCAGAGGACAAATGGACCTTATTCAAGACTGCTAGGAATCGCTGTAACCAGATGATACGTAACGCTAAACGCCGCCACATTCTTAATAACATTTCTTCTTCTTCTTCTGCCGATATCTGGAAGTTTCTTGGAACCCTAGGTATCGGCAAATCGCGGCATTCAGACCTTCCTAACACAATTGACTTGGACGATCTAAACTGCTCCTTCTCCACTGTCCCTATGCTAGATAGTTTGACCAAACGGCAAACTATCGACTACCTTGCTGGTCTGACGCGTCCCAATATTGCCCCCTTTGTCTTCACACCAGTCGACCCGGAAGAGATGAAAAAGATTATCCTATCTATTAAATCCAAAGCTGTGGGTTGTGATAACATCAGTCGTCATATGATCGTGTCCGCTCTGGATCAGCTTCTTCTTGCTATCGCCCACATAGTTAACTTTTCTCTCTTCTCCGGTGCTTTCCCTTCCTTGTGGCGTAAAGCCCATGTCCGAGCCCTGCCTAAGATTCCCAATCCCACACTTTCCAGTCACTTTCGCCCAATATCCATCCTTCCCTTTCTGTCCAAAGTGCTCGAGGCCTGTGTTCATAAACAGCTCTCCTACTTCATTTACCACAACTCCCTTATTAGCCCGTTTCAATCCGGTTTCAGGCCCGGGCACAGTACCATGTCAGCTCTCCTTAAAGTGACTGACGATATAAGGCAGGGAATGGAAGACACTAAAGTTACTGCTTTGGTGTTAATCGACTTCTCCAACGCTTTCAATACCGTCAGTCACGATGTCCTTTTATCTATCCTATCCTATCTTATGATCTCTCACGAGGTACGGGAATGGTTTTCTTCTTATCTTCGGGGGCGTCAGCAGTCAGTTTGTGCGGGAGACTCTTCTTCGGGGTGGTGCGACCTTGAAGCTGGCGTCCCACAAGGCGGTATTTTATCTCCTCTTCTGTTCTCCATTTTCATAAATCTTATAACCACCGAACTTCAGTGTGCGTATCATCTTTACGCTGACGATCTACAGCTCTACTGTCAGGCAGGTGTTGACAGCTTATCGGATGCGATTGAGGGGCTTAACCGGGATTTAATTGTGATTAAGAGTTGGTCAGACCGATTCGGCGTGGCGGTTAACCCTGCTAAGTGTCAAGCTATCATAGTTGGGAGCCCGTATAGCCTGAGAAAGCTCGATGGTTTAACTGTTCCGCCCATAACATTTAACAACGTAGCAATCCCGTTTAGCTCCGAGGTTAAGGATCTTGGTCTGCTCGTCGACACTTGCCTTGACTGGCGCAAGCAGGTAACGAGTGTCAGCAAAAAGGTCACCGGAACGTTACGTTCGCTTTATCGACTGAAGAATCTTCTCCCAGCTCACATAAAGGCCATGCTTGTACAGTCCCTTATCTTTCCCATAATTGACTATGGTGATGTGTGCTACTATGACCTGAATGCAGATCTACTCAATAAACTTGACCGCCTTCTAAATAACTGCATTCGATTTGTCTTCAACCTCCGTAAGTATGACCATGTATCCGCACATCGATCACTTTTAAAATGGTTACCGATTCGGCAGCGAAGAATGCTGAGGGCCTTGACTACCCTGTTTTCTTTTATTGATAAACCCACTTCTCCTTCTTATCTGACTTCACATGTTCAATTCCTTTGTTCTGCCCACAGTAAAAATCTTCGCTCAAACAATAATCGTCTTCTACTATGTCCCTCTCACCGCTCTGGCTTTATCCATGCCTCCTTCTTTGTCCAGGCGATTTCCCTTTGGAATGCGCTCCCTCAGAACATCAGGATGGCTACCAGTCGGTTGTCTTTCAAATTGAAGGCACGCGAGCACATTCGCAAGAAGTTTGCAGATTCGTCACTGAGTTAATTTGATGGATTCAGTTTCTCCATAACATTATTTATATGTATGTATGTATCTAAGTATATATTTATATTAAAATGTTTTATTTATATTACTTTTTCTGTTTTTTTTCTTTCACTAGTTGCACCTGCCATATTTTATCTCTGCACCACCCTAAGGTCGACTGGTAGAAAATGCCTAAGGCATTAAGTCCGCCTTTGTACTTGTGCATAAAGTTTTATAAATAAATAAATAAATAAATAAATAAATATTAAATTATTATATAATAGGCCAAAAAAATCTTCCGTACTGCCTACTAATTAGTTAGTGTACTAACTAATACTAAACCTAACTACGTATCTACAATAAAAACAAAATATACTTTTAAGTGCAGAAGTACTACGCCACATCACTGTCATCCGAAAACGTGTCCAGTAGACTGGCATTGCCAATGTTTTGGGTAAAGAACGAGCCATCCTTCACATAAGGGTTCGATCAGACTTATAGACTGTATTCTATAGGAATAGTTCATCTCAGCTGCCTGTTGCCCTTTTTGTATTATCAATGTAAAATCCCAACAGCCTTGTTTCCACAAAAACCAATCATAATATTAAAATGTACTTAAAATACCTGTTTTATCTATCAAAGCCAAAGTTTTTTGTGTCTCTATTGTATGTTTCCCAAAAAACGAATGTCAATATACAAAACAATACCTTGAAATTTTCACAGGGTTAAAAAAACTGACATCGCACTGTTTCGCTTACATTTCAAAAGCCTGATAGGTTTTTAAACGAGGTCGCCGGGAATGGCGGGAGAACCAGAAAAAATATTTCATCTAACGACCATAAAATGGCGTCGTTTAAAGTCAGTATTTTGGTTCGAGAAATGTGTTTTCAATTTTAGTTGAATTGAAACGAAGCATCTAGAACACAGATATCATAAAAGTGAGGACGAACTATTTCCACGTACGCATCGTATGATGAGAATGTGGGCTCCTTGTTTTAAAATTCCAAACAAACAACAGCAATAATGGCCTAAGATCCGACTGCAGAAATCTGCAGGCATCAGGATGGTTTTTGATTAAACCTTATTTTCATGAATGTTTCTTGATAGTGGAATAAATTGCTGCAGGGTTGCCTGGAAATATCTAGCCACAATAAAACCATAATATGTTTGATAACTAACCCCAAATATAAAAGTTTTTCAAGTGAATCCAACGTCATTTGAAAGAAACTGGTGTAATAAATAGGCAACTGCTGGCAACCTTATTGTTTTCTATGTCCAGCAGTGGACGTTTTTCGGCTGAAATGATGATGATGATGAATACTGCCAGCTCTCAGTTAGCTGCAAGATCAGGCAATCTGTATAGGGCGGCTAGAGTTGGTTGATGTGGTGATACGTACCCACGGTTCAGGAGAAGTTCCTAGAGCAAAACAGAGTAAAAAAAATACATTGTTGCGGCAAGATGCAGCCAGGCAACTCTGTAATAATCTATTCTACCGCCAAGAATCTAACTAATCTACTTACTAATATTATAAATGCGAAATTTTGGATGGACGTGTGCATGTAGTTACACAATCACGCTAAAACTGTTTAACAAATCTCAATGAAATTTACATAAACATAGGCTACTTTTCACCCCGGTTAAATGTTCCCTTGGGATAAGAAATCACTTTTCGCGCGGGCGAAGCCACTGGCAGAAGCTAGTCATTCATAAAAATCAAGTTTCATCAAAAACATAATACCTGCAGATTTTTGCAGTGGAATCTCAATATATAAAGAAACATTCAGCCGTTGAAAGATAAGATCATTAAAAGACGCAGAGGAACGAGAAGAATTACAAGAGAAGAGAAAGAGCAAAGAAGACTGTGTGATAGAGAGGTAGGAGGTTTTTTGGGATGGCACCCAGAAATTGGAATGGTAAGTGAATATTAGTTAAACTGTTGTATCTTCCAACAGTATAAGCAAGACTTTAACCGTCTTTTTGAACCTGTCGGCCTAAACTGACAACAATAATGAGGGATAATCTGTCCATCCTAAAACAATTGGCAACTCAGAAGAGATATCTGTGTTCCACTGAAGGTCTTAGACTCTTCTTCTTGTTTTGAGAACTGTCAAAGCGGTGGTTTTAAGTCTCTGGCACGCTTCGCTTTTCCAAGTTCGAAAAGTTTGAATAAGGACTTGACTGTTTGAAATGTCGTCTATTAAAAAAAAAGTCTAGAATATAATAGAAAACATTTATTCGACATAGACACAACACATCAATCACAAAGTTATAGAGAAGAATAGTAAAAAAGTACAAACAAGGTTTAAGAATGATTGCGCCGAGCGTGCCCACAACGAAAGGGTTACCAACTCAGCATTTGCTGGGCGTCAGACACCCAGCACTGATTTTGAGTTGGCACCCCGCTAGTGACACACGGACGTGGGTAAATAAAATAGATACTTAAAATAATGTCATAATGTGAATATGTAGCTGCTTAACTTACAATTGAAAAAACATGTAAAATAGATAATAGAAAAAATATAAAATGTAACCTTTACCAATATTACAAAGAGGAAAGATCTTTTTGTTTGTTTGTTTGTACCGAATAGTCTCCGAAAGTAGTGGACCGATTTTAAAAATTCTTTCGCCTATGGAAAGCTACATTATTCCCGAGTAATATAGGCTATAATTTTGACGGGAGCGAAGTATAATATTAAGTATATAAAGTGCTACAATATGATGGTTCTTTTTTTTTTTTAATAAATTGTTTCCAAAAATCCCAAAAGATAGTGTGACATAGACGCAACTGACTTATCACATCCAGCCAATCTCTTCCTCACTTAGAAATAGGCACACAACTTGATTGATAAAAACTAAATTTTAAATTAACCCGAAAATCATCATTCATCATCATCATTTCAGCCGAAAGACGTCCACTGCTGGACATAGGCCTCCCCCAGGCGTCGCCACATTGACCGATCCCGTGCGTCTCGCATCCAGCGCCTTCCCGCAACCTTAACCAGGTCATCGGTCCACCTAGTGGGAGGCCTTCCAACGTATCGTCTTCCGGTTCGCGGTCGCCATTCCAGAACTTTTCGGCCCCATCGGCCATCCGTTCTGCGAGCAATGTGCCCTGCCCACTGCCACTTAAGTTTGGCAATTCTTCGGGCTATGTCGGTAACCCTGGTTCTCTTGCGAATCTCCACATTTCTTATTCGATCACGCAAGGAAACTCCGAGCATAGCCCTCTCCATAGCCCTTTGAGTGACTGTAAGCTTCCTGATAAGGAAGAAAATGAGAACTATTAAATAATGAATATTGGATTAAATTAAATTAAAACATAGCACGCACTGCGATTTTTATTCGCGCGATTTTTTTCCGCTCATTCTGTAACCTATGGAAATGTATGAAGCAGCACGCATTGCGAAAAAAAAATCGCTCTCAAATAGTACTAAAAAATTCACGCGATTTTTTATTCGCGCGAATAGAAATCGCAGTGCGTGCTATGCCTTACAAGGTCACAGATGATTGACACCTCTGTCCAATATATAAAACCTTAATATATCTATAGGTACTCTCTATATGTTTACATTATTTAGATCCCAAAAATATCCGCCGGGCACCGACCGGATCCGCTGGGAAAACTTTTAATAGCTTTATTTAATACGAGTTCGATTATTGTTTGGTTCGAAAGCGAAAACTGGTCATTATCCGAAAAGTCCGTACCGTTTCAATTCTACATACTGTATTTCAGAACGGACAACCTTTGTCTAGGTGCTTTTTTCTTTGCTTAACGTTAGGCACTCCTATGCTTCACTAAGCATGAGGAGATGGGTGAAAAATACCCATCCAACATTGAAAAGAAAATTCTTCGATTCTTTGGAATGTGTGTGGTGGTCTACTATTAGGTGGTGTTGTACAAGTTTTCTATAGCAGTCTCATCGCAAATAATAGCCTAAGACTTCAAAAAAAGGCTGTAAACATTTCGATACGTATATAGGTATGTAATATTGTTGTAATTGCACATTATTTACATATCTTAGGTACTCTATATGGGCTTCAAAACATTTGTGTCAAATTTCATAAGTGCATGTACGTTTGTTTGTATTGTTTTTTCTTTCTTTCTTTCTTTTCTTTTTAGAAAAAAAAAACTTTGCCCCACACTAGGAATTTCTTCCTGTATCGTGGGTGCGTTTACAAACATATAAACTCACATACACAACACCCAGAGCCGGAACAACTATCTGTAAGTCATACAAATAGTAGTTCCGTGCGGGAATCGAATCCGCGACACGCAGTGCAGCAGTCAATCGCTCAACCACTGCGCCAACCGTGTGCCCAACACCACAATTGCCAATTTGCCCACGCATTTCTCCGAAATTACGTATCGGATCGTGATCATTCTTTTTTTATTGGATTAAGTATCTCTTAACTTAGGGAATAGCCGAATATTGCAAGTTTCATCAAAATCGGTTCAGCAGTTTTCAAGATAATGGAACATACATCCGAACTCCTTAGCGACAAACAGCACATATTTGTAAATTATGTTATTACGGGTATTTTGTCAATCTTATAGGTTAACCTTACTGATTGGGCTCAATTGGGACAATATAATAAAAGAGTGAACTGTATTAAAATAGGTATATATGCTATAATTTACACTATCAAGAAACTGAGCAGATTTTAATAACACTCTTGTGACAACAATCCTTTCCTCAATACATACAATTGATGTAGGTACACACCACACTTACACTACACACACACCATTACAGTTATTACTAACAAACCTTTTTATTTTTTTTTATTTTTCTGTGTTTCTCTTTACAACTTTGGTTATAATTTCATTTTGATAATTATTGCATAAGATTAAACTGTATTTGTTGCCGAGAGAGGGCACTGGCTCCTGTAACACAGGTTAATCACCTAGCTCAGGAGTCAGGGACTTCACTAAATTGTATTATTTTTCTTATGTAAAAAAAAATAAAGCTATTATCAACATTTCGGAAATATACAAAAGAATACCCGTAATGGCTGGCGTCTGAGCTGAGTGGTGCGGCCGTCAAGTCGCGGGTTCAGTACCCCGAAGCCCCGCGGTTGCCCCGCGGAAGCACACGCATATGTGATACACCAACATTACTATAGATCTTAGTGTTAAAAAACGATAAAAACAAGTGGTACCAAAGACACCGACTGCCGAAACGAAAATCTTGTTTTTTACCTTTTGGTGTTTTTCTTTATATGTCGGTATATTTCTTGTAAAAAGTTTTTATATGTATTTATTACCTTGCGTTTTATTCGGAAATATAATGCATTACATTATAGAGATGCCTGACTCTTCAGTGTTGCTCACTCCACATTAGGCCACATCTTAATTTGCCTAACCGATACGGGATATGTTAGTACATAGTCGGGCGAAGTCTACACTTTTCCGGGTCCGTGCCCACTCAACCCGATTAGACTCAACCCGAAGAATGATACCTGCATATTTCTATTTTGATAGGCGTAAAAACGTCGATGTATAGTCATGCAGAAAAGTGTTGATTTAACGCTTGCATCATAGAGGAGTAAATTTAAATAATGTTTGCGTAAATTAATGAATAATTAAACAAGTAAGTACTTATCCTTTTTAATATAGTATACGCTTTGTACTTTGTAGTAAAAATCACAGATTATTATCATTACAATCTTATAGCTAGTGGCACAATGGTATTTATTGAATCAGTATATAAACGTGATTATGATTATTAGGTTAACAAGTAGGTACTAACTTCCAAATTTAGGTTATTTAAAATTAAATATCACTGTGCCTAACTCGGAGGAGCTCGTGGCTATATAATAACAGCCGCACGGGTCGATCTTCAAGGTTAAGCAATGCTTGACGAGGTCGGTCCGTGGATGGGTGATCATTTTCAACATACCGAGTTTCCTCCGTGCCTCGGAAAGCACGTTAAGCCGTTGGTCCCGGCTGTCATTTGAAGATCTTTGACAGTCGTTACGGGTAGTCAGAAGCTTGGGATCTGACACCAGTCTTGCCAAGAAGCACCGTGTTACCCAGTTACTGGGTTGTGGAGGTCAGATAGGCAGTCGCTTCATGTAAAACGCTGGTACTCAGCTGAATCCGGTAGGACTGGAAGCCGACCCCAATATAGTTGGGAAAAGGCAGATATATATATACTTTGCCTAACTGTACAAATTTCTCCAACTTCTGGTATTATTCTTCGGGTCGAGTCTAATCGGGTTGAGTGGGCACGAACCAACTTTGCCCGACTATGTTAGTATCGGTTTCAAGTCTCACAAAATGCTGCTGAGTATCAGTATTTTAAATGGAGTGACTACTTATCTTACCTACCATAACCCAGTAGCTGGGTAACACTATTCCTCTTAACTATACTGGTATTTTATTGGACTTCATGGCTCAAAAAATAAGCTCGCCATTCATAAAGTCGGTACGTGTGTAAAATACAGTTAGGTTTAATGAAAACCGTCTGGGGGTTACGAAATCCATTCTATTTAACACCTCAATTAACTGATTCGATTTATTGAACAAGTTCTGACGCGACTTCCTCAATTTGTTTCATATTTTGTGAAATATCTCGCTGTTTGTGATACTTTGTTTCGCCTTTGTTTACGGAAAGTTTCGTCGTATTTTGTGAATGCAGTGCATGTTATGACGACTGAAAGTTTTTAGGTCTTTGTGTAAAATTTGATAAATGTGACGCATATTTTGTCAATAACTTTTTTATTTTATTACTATTTACTTAATGAAAATAAATCTAAACTAATATTGTAAAGAGGTACGATTGTATGTGTTGGATCTTGTCATGATTTGTTTACTTAAAATAATACACAAGTACCTTTGTTTAGTACTGGATGGTCTCTAGAGACCATCCAGTACATGAAACATATCGATACCATTCCCGACACTAGTGTCGGGAATGGTATCGATATGTTTCATGGAGAGCGACAGTGATCGTTCGGACATGGCCATGACATGACAAAACTGGACTAGGAACGAAGGAACTGCTCAGTGTTTCCTTTTAAGTCCAGAGTAGTACTTAGTACCATAGTGATAGTAACTGACTCTGGAACGAATTAAAACTGTGTAGAAGTTACAGGAGATATTTCTCTAATTTATCCGTATCCCAAATTCTGCGCCCACGACTATAATCTGATACCTGTATGTCACTAAGTAGGTCAATTACGATAATATATACCGGGATCTGACATATGGATATCTGTGGTAATCTTTAGAATTTCGCATCAAATTTCGAAAATTCATTCGGACAGAAAGTTCACTATAGTCGAATGTTTGTGTTGTGTTGTCCTATGGAGTAGGCCACAGGAGCGAAGCCGGGGGTTAAAGAAAGTAAAATATAAGAAGAAATTGACATACAAGTAAGAGTCCTAATATAGTAATCTTTTTCTAAAACACGGTGAGCTAGCAGCTGCGTCCCATATTATACAGGATGAGTGAATTCACTAGCAGTCTTTTTTTTTCTACGTAAAACGTAGAAAAAAAAAACGCACGTAGGGAAACGTACGTAGGGATCGTGCGATTGATGGCCCTGTATGGGGCCCCGATCAGGGCGACTGACCTGACGGCCGGCAGCATCGCTGTTTTGCGGTAGCCGCAGAGAGTGATGGCCGTCAGAATCATCAGGGGGTATCGCGTGATCTCCTACGAGGCGGCTTGTGCACTGGCCGGACCCCCGCCCTGGGACCTAGAAGCGAAGGTACTCGCATCACTGTATCGGTGGCGCGAGGAAGCGAGGACGCGGGGCGAAGTGCCAAATTTTTTGGTTATCTTTCAAGGGGTAAAAGTACTCATGAATATAAAAAACTTAAGTATAACCCTGAATTTTCCAAAATATATATCTGTACAGTACATTTTGTAGAGCCATGTGAAGGAAAACGCAAAAAAAAATCGACTCTCACAGTTAATCTGATAGTAAAAGATGTTTCATATTTGTGCTGGACGTAGCGTGATCACTGGCCCCGAGAAAAGAAGGGCGTAAACCTTCTGGCCATTGCCGCTGAACGCCCCGATCACACACGAATTAAGGTTCTTGGATGCCTGGCTGCATCAGCGACGTAAGGTTGCAAATCGACTCGAACGATTCAACAGTGTGTTGACTGTACTCAAGTTACTTCCAGGTTCTGGGTTCCCTACTTCTGGATCGGCACTCCTGGTGTCCAGGTCCCGAGGTTCAGCTCGACAGGATCGAAAAGGGGTATCTTCATTGGGGTTGAAGTCGACGAATTAAATGAAACACTAAGTTATTCAGTACACGGCACGATTCTAGGGCTCTCAACAATTACTGAGACTCGATTCTATATAAGAATTACTTCTTATTTACTAAGACAAGTACAAGCGACTAGCTTTGGATGACTACAAATTCTATTTGGGACCGGGGTAGCTATATACCCTCGGACCGTGCCATTATTGAGAGCCCCGCAAATTCTCGCCGAAAATAATTTTTATTATTGTAAAAAACCCTTATCAATATTTGGTAATAGGGTTACCGCACCCCTTCCACGGCGCTATCAATAGCTGGATTTCTTCGTACTGTAACACAGTAACGCCCCCTATCTCTGTATCTAATCCATATACCTAATTTCCAGGTATTGATAGCTTCCCTAGACTATTTCTATACAATAAAGGGACAATTTCCTTTATTTTCCGGTTAAAATCTTAATAGCTTTTAACCTAGCCTAAGGATATCTATAGGTTGGGTTGACCTGCTGGTGCCAATAGCAGGCTGTCTGTTGACGTCTAGAAAAAGCTTATTTTCGGGATTTTTCTATGGGATATCATCCCTTATGTACTGAGTCTATAAAATCCTAAGTCTTTTCACCGACTTAATGATTTTCTACTTAGGCTAACCAGACAATCACCGCCTGTTATGGGGATTCTGGTAGCCGATAGACCACACTTTACATTCCTAGTGTTTTAAATAAGTCTATCCAGGCTATATGCACATAAGGTGCCTCGATAAGTGCAAAATCAATAGCTGGTCACTTTCTTTGCGCCCAGCTATCGGGAAAACTATTTACAAAAACCTAATAAACTTGGGACGACACGATAGCGCGTTTATCGGGCCATCGGGAGGTCCCCAAAAATTCCTTATTTTCGGAATTCCCAGGGGTGTATAGTCCCGGGGAATGCCAAAAACGGACTAAAAATTACATTTCCAGAAACCTATTTTCTGGAAATGTACTTAAACTACTTGAGCGATTTTCGCTCCAAAGTGATGACTTGGTAGCTAGTCCAGCAAGCCATCCGAAAGTACTTACACCATAAGTACATCTATTCCCTTCATGGAGTTATTCCACCTGAAGGGTCTACAAATTTCAACGTTTTACGTTGTTTACATTTTTCATGACTATTCATCTCGCTGACTATCCAAGCGATTCTTCCCATCTAGAAACTGCCTGGAAGCCCTTTTGGCAAGCTTTCCAATGGTAGTACTTTTACCAGTACACCTATATGTTTTCTAGGTACTTAGGGCACCTAAAACCGTAAGCATTTGCCGAAAACCAGATAAACAGCATGTTCCTACTATATACCGACTTGATATCTCAAGTAAATGGGCTTTATATAAAAGACTACGCTAACTATGAGGTGTATATAGGTTTCCCGTCTCGGTCTAGGTCCCCTATATACCCTAAAATGACCTAAAACCATATATTTGGTGTTTGTGATATCAAGTCAATATTCACATTTATATAGCGGAAACTATGTGGTTTTCACATAGTTTCATCATTATGTACCGATTTCATGTCTAGTACATAGGATAAGCCCTTAAAAACATGATTTTAATTACTATAATTTGTTTCCAAAGCTGCAAAACTATAAATATCACGTGGAGCCACCTCGCGGCTCCACCATTCGGAACTAATCCGTCGTCGAGCAATGACGTATCGTACGACAGGAATTTACGTTTTTCGCTATGATAACTCTTATCAGTATGCTTTCTAATGCTTTTACTCCATTAAGGGTGAACTATTGAACCCTATAACATACTGACAAATACTAAAAACATTATACTACTATCTCAAAAAATGCAGGTAAAATTTTAGTATAAATATAGACTTGCCTCTAAAAATTATTTTAGTATTAGATGGCGGGCCGTGGTAAGCAGACATGTCTACACATACATACTTTAAACTTCTATGAACCATTTAGTATGGTTGATGACGCTTCGTCGCGAACAATATTCATGAGTTCTTTCACCCCTTGAAAGATAACCAAAAAATTTAAAAACGCCTTGTATTATATTATCGTATCCACCGTCCCAAACTTTACAAACCGTCGATGATAGACGCCAACTGAATTACAATATATATAGCACCTGTTGCTATAGAGATTACCAACTGCATCATGTATTAACTGCTTCGACATGCTAATAGTATTGCAATCCTTTGCATGATAATAAAACAAATAAATATTGTTTATTGTTTATAATATACCTAATCTGTGGATGTGCGTGGATTCTGTGATGACTATCTATTCAGTCTCTCGATTCAGCACTTCTTGATAGCTCACTGATACTAAAGATAAGGCTATTTTAACTGAATGAATGACAAACTTCTTCTTATCCGTTTCTTCATTACTGTGGTGGTTCCTGTATGGTACCCAGACCACTCTGTCTCGGTTCCGTCGCAGGGTAGAGGTCACAGTGAGTCAATCTGGTATGACAAGTGAGTAGTTGAACGTCCCATAATGGTATTTTATGTCTATCTTGTCCACTACAATCAGTTTTCTTTTTAAGTTACTTGGCTGTATCCACGACGTCGTGTCTTGATTGTCTTAACGAAAGCAAATCGTGGAGACTCAGGTTTTAAAATTCAAATAGTTCAGAATTTATTTATAAGATTTGTAGACGGCACAGCACATACCATTGAACATTGATTATAAATAATAGTATAGTAAAATACATACACCTCCCATTGTACACTTACTTTACAAATGTTTGTCCTTAACATATGTTTATGTAGTGTGCAGTAAAGAATATAGTAAATAAATAAATATATCTGGAGTTCCAGACGCGGACAAAAGTTAGTATTGAAATAATTCTCAATAATCGTACCGATTGTCAACTTGTCGGAGTTTAATTACTGTAGAATCGGTTTTCATGATACCTGCCAAGACAAAACAGCGCAGAAAACTGTTGTTTACTGCAGTTTCAAAAGAAGCTTAATGTCAACGCCTTTCATGCAACGTCTTCTATTCCCGACTGAAAAAAAAAATGCGACAGAAATTGCGTGGAACAAAGAAACAGCGAAAATCTACTACTATTTTATCGATCAATCTAAAGTACCTCTATTGTTCATATTCACTGAATTGTACGTTTATCTATTCTAATAAAACTGCCATCGCTGTTATTTTATTGAATACCTACAATTTTTTATTCGAATTTCAAATGAAAATCAAATACGTAGCTATTGCAATGCTATCGATATTTATTTAAAGACACGCGCATCACTGAAATATTCATTCCAGGCCATTTGAGTATTTTTTTTAAATTCGAAACATAAATCAGTCAGCCAATACAGAGGCAGAATATCTGGTAGGATTTGGGAGAGCCCTTTGCCAAGCAGTAAGACAGAAAAAAAAACATAGTATAATGTTATATATATGTCGGGTTTAGGCAATAATGTAACTTGTGTCTATTTGAATATACTCAGTGTATCGAATAACTTGTGTGATTTCATTTTCACGATTGACCCACCTACCTGCCCACACACGATGTCTTAACCTAAGGGAATACATCCTGACTTCCCGATGGTAAGCATCTATCGGCCAGCCTTGATGCGACATATGTCAGCATTTGTAAAGATTTCGTTCTGTATAGTGCTATGGTTTCGAATGAATTTGACAGATGTCAACTTGACGTAACACTAAGCACTAGTTTTTGGCGCAAACAAAGGAGGAGGAACACAGAGGTTCGAGTAACGGTATGGGATAATAGTGCTGTCTCTGGTTTGTTTTTGGTAAATTCACCACCGGCCATCAGCGTCTTAATTTGGCAATTATAAAACTTTTTTTCTTCTTACCTACCGATCAATCTCCTTCGTTTATCCTCTGTAACCCTGACATTGGCGGAATTGTGTAAATTATACACATCTGGTGTCATTCAAACAAGAAGTGAAGTGAGGATCGAGTAGGAATATGGCGGGTTGGATTGAATTGTGAATTTGTGATAAAACTGGACTTATGGATTGTTCGTGTAGATCAAACTACGTGCTCGGTGGAATGTCGTTTTACGTTATTCGCCAATACATAACGTGATCATTTACATTGTGACCCTACATACAAGCAAAGGAGTTGGTTTGTTTAATATCTAGCCCTAAAGAACCCATGCAATAATGGCTTTTCCTGATAATTACACAGTATTCCCTACATATAGATAAAGTCGTTTGTTTGTTTGTTATTCTTTATACTTACGTTTGTAAAAGGTAATTTTTCGAAGTACTGATCTGATTACTTTACCTGATTATTAGAAGTTACACTATTCCTGAGTACCATAGGTAATTTAAAGTATATGAGAATAAATCTCTGAGAAATGCTAGTACTTAAAAAGCAAATACGTAGGTTTAGTTTGAAAAGATAGAAATGTTTAACGTACCTAGATTCGCAGTCAAAGCTCCTGATCATTAAACTCCAGTAACTTCGTCAGAAAATGAAATTTCTTTTGAAATACCAGCTGAAAATACTCGTTCATCGAACTAGATGTGAATGACACTTTTTTATTGAGAATAGTCGAAACATTTACTTTAAAAAAATGCTTTTGTAGATGTTATCTTGGCATGGAATCGGATCAAGTAATCAAGATTTGTTACATTTGAGTTGCTTTCAATCTAGTGGGAAAACAACAAAATAATGAGTGCTTTCAAAAAAATGTATTTCTCTCAATCGAAGAATGTTTACAGGACGTAATTTTGTAAAAGAGTCCTGGATTAAGCGGCATTTGAACAATGTGCTTCTTTTCTCTTCTAATATCACCATGAAAACATATATGCGATACCATGGTGAAAATAGCTGATAAACAAGTGTTACTTCATCCTGACCCAAGAGGGTCAAGATGAAGTAACACTATCAGAGACAACAATTGTCAAAAAGTTCACCCGCCACTTAAGTTTCGCAATTCTTCGGGCTATGTCGGTAACGTTGGTTCTCCTGCGGATATCCTCATTTCTGATTCGATCACGCAAAGAAACTCCAATCATAGCCCTCACCATTGCCCTTTAGATGACTTTAAGCTTTTTAAGGATTGATATCGCTTAGTCCATCCCAAATACTTGTCAATCGCTATAACTGATAAAATGCCACTTGCTCTCGACAAACCAAATCTACTCGTGGTGCTGTTTGAATGTACTTCTATAAAACAATAAAAAGAAGGCAATACAAATATCTTTTGAAGATTAGATAGATTTACTAATTAAAATACTTCCAGTCAATTAACAGAGCATTTAACCAAAACATCTAAAATAAAAATCTCTCTTCAACAGTTCGTTAAATCGAAAAATTCAAACGTGATTTCGATTGCTAGCACTAGAGTATAGCCGTGCCAGTAATCAAAGTTCGAGCTCATATCGACAATGGTACAGAATAGGTTAAAAGAATCCGCGCACACAGCATTATCCGTTCGAATTTCGAATGTGTTTAATTTCGATTCGATTCCTTTCTCATTATTTTTCTCCTTTCGAATTTTGATGAAACGGCTGATCGTGAAATAGATGAGAGTTAAGCTGTTATTGAGTTTGTTTGGATTTGTTTTGAATGGTATCCGTGATAATTGGATTAGGGACATTCAATTTTACTTTTTACTGATGTGAGAAAGCTGGATTAAGATGTAAACTAATACCTAGTCCTTTCACTAAAATCTATGAAAGAACTACTGACAATTTATCACTCCTTTTTGTCATCTGTATGATTGATGTAAAAAAAGTTTTGCTGTTTTTTGTATAGTTGCTTTATTTTCTAACAGCATCAGCAGATTCCCGTCTGTGATGTCTTGTGTATAAAGCATAAATACTTTGACCGTCACCGTCGTTACAGGTAGTCTAAAGCCCAAAATAAAAACAACTAGTCTCGCCAAGACGTATTTCTCAGAAACCGAATTATGGAAGTCAAAAAATTAGCAGCCGCTCCATGTAAATACAGCAGTCCGGTGTGACTTGAAGCCAACCATGTTACAGTAGGAAAATGGCTAGGCAGTATATTTGTAAAATGTATGAATAGCAATAGGTTACGCAAGACTTGTTTGAAGACTTGCGCAAAACAACCACAATTGTCATGACTACGGACTAAGTCGTCAGTATCATCAGCCTACAGCAGTTCACTGTTAGACATAAGCCTCCCAGCTGGCACGCCATTTGTTTCTACTTACGGAAAATCTCATACAGCTCATACATTTTTCTTTTGACAGCCGACCATAGATTTCTGCCGTATTTAATAAATTACTCTTTGGTCCGTGCGCTCTATTGTTTGTCGGTTTCGACAAATAATTATTGAGCATCGCGGACGTCGGTCTACATAGGTCTACCCACATTTTAATATGTTTTAAATTTGTCTAATACTTACACATACTCTGACCCACCTTCTGTGTTTATTTTATTTTGTTTGTTATTTATATATTCTATTTTATTGTATTATTTAAGTATTTTCCGTTTCCGTAAGTGTGTCCGTGGCATCAACAGTTGGTCTTATCAGAATATCAGCGCAGCGTTATTTTTTTGGATATCGCTGCACATGCTGAGATAGGAGCCTTTTTGGTCTCGCACGGGGTTTTTATTTTTAATTTTGTTTAATTTTAAGCTGATTTCTCGTGTCTCCTGTGCGGGTCACAAATAAATACTTTTTCTTTCTTTCTTTCTTTCTTTCTATTACCAGCCATACGTTTACCAGTTCGCGGTCTCTACTAAAGAGCACGTTTTAACGGTCATCAGTTCTACGGACTAAGTGCGAAAACTGTCCTGTAAACTATCCCTAAAGATGAAGAATAACTAAACATTTTACCAATTTATAACTGTAGCAAAGATGTAATCAGGTATTATAATTTCCAACTTCACATTTTCCCTATACAAATCAAACGCCCTTCCTAATTTCTCAGAATCTCCATATCTCGACGACATGCAGTATTGGCAGAATGAAAGGTCGACGTAATCCCTTAACAAGCTTTGTGCGTAGTCAGCCCTTTGCACAGAGCGGGCGATGGTGTTACAACAAAGATGGTGGCAGAAGTTCTAAAAGATATAATATACCACAATATAAACTTTATGTAGCGTTTCTTTGAAAAAAATCTTCTCAAGAGTATTGAACTGAAATAAGACTATCATCATCAGTCTACAGCAGTCCACAGCTGACCATAGACTTTTCCAATGGTACACTAGAGTGCGAGACGTGATTAAGACTCGCACTCTGGGAAGATTGTCGCGTTTGCCGATTCTACTCAAGAACTTTGACCCATAGGTCATCGGTTCGCCCGCTAATATGGCCAGCCCATTGCCATTTCGCTTGCTTGTTCCGTGACCTATGTTAAACACTTTGATTTTATCGAATCATCTAGTTCCGGATTCGACTCCTATTATTATATGAGTTGCATTGTCCAACAAATGTTTCCTTGGCCTTCCTCGGGGACTAAACCTGTCTTCTGGCTCCCACTATGTAACGACTTTGTATCATCTATTCTGATGCATTCTACCCACCCAACCTAACTTTAGCCAAACAGCCCTGTTGTCCACATCGGCGACTCTTTAAATAAATTTGCCTTAATGTAATATTCGTTTCAATTAAGCCTTGTTTCAATTAAGCCTTCTGATCATCACTTTATCAAACAAGTACAGTTTTGGGATCATTCGCCACTTTAATCAGGGCATTGTTGACCCACGCCTAACGCGTTAAATCCTATGTCGAGTTCCTCATTTGTTGCGAACCATACCTTGCGCACTTAATGGATAATGGCTCGCGAAATGTAGTGCAGATGTGTGCAAACACGCCAGCAATGGAAATGAAATTCAAATTCTGCTGTATAATCAGCCATTGCTGGAACGCAGGTAAAATAATAAATAAAGGACTTCTCTGTGAGAGGCACTCGGCTGTATTCCACCACGAGGGTCCGGTTTGAGTTAATAGTTGTCAGATGACTTTGTAGTTTTCGTTCCAAGACATGGTTTCCTCAAAATGTTTTTCTTCACCATTTTGAACGCAGTGGTGCATGTGGTGGCCTGAATTTGAATACTTTTCTACTGCATTCTGTTTAAAGGCATTATGCGAGCAAACATGTTAGCTCGTGGACTAAATAAAGTGTACTGTATATTTTAGGCGAATGGTTTAATGCAGTTCCGGACAGACAAATAATAATTTAGGAAGACATGTCGACTGTCCCTGTGGAGTCCGTGGAAGCTGGAAGCGAGTGTCTGTCGGCCCGCGTTGCGTTGAAGTCGCGCCGTTTACCCACACACCGATGCCGCGTGAGTAGTGATTTATTGGGCATTCTATTCCACCTGTCGCTTCCTACGGCTCACTTCGTTCGCCTTCGTCGCTTTCGGTGGAATAGAATACCCAATAATATAAATGAGATCTAACAGAGTGCAGTAAAATAGTGGTTCGGCGCCTATTCCACAATTTTAGTTCTAAAACTCAATATGTTCAATAATATTTTTCAATGTGTGGTTTGGGCGGTATTCCACTTTTTGAATCTCGTGTGCTTTCGATTGGAACGGAATGTTTTCTGGAATACCCAATAACATAATTGGATCTACAAAGCTTGTGGTTGAAGTCCTATTCTACTTTTATAATCTCGTTTGGTTGCGATTCGGTGGACTCTGAAAAATCTACCGTTTATCGTTATATAACTAAAGGATAAACCCTTTTACTGTACTGTGTTTTACAAAGTACGGTACGGTACGATATTTACGAGGTTTGTGGTTTGAATCTTATTACACTTTTAAAATCTTATTTGGTTGAAAATGGAACGGAAAATGGTTTAGAATGTTCAATAACATAAACGGATCTACACAGTTTGTGATTTAAGCTCTATTCTACTTTTAAAATCTTGTTTGGTTGCGATTGGATCGTCCCTGCAAACCTACCGTTTACCGTTATGTAACTAAAGGTTAAACCCTTTTACTGTACTGTGTTTTACAAAGTACGGTACAGTACGATACTGATGAGGTTTGTAGTTTGAATCTTATTCCACTTTTAAAATCTCGTTTGGTTGCAAATGGAACGGAAAATGGTTTAGAACGTTCAATAACACAAACGTATCTGCACAGTTTGTGATTCAAGCTCTATTCAACTTTTAAAATCTTGTTTGGTTACGATTGGATCGTCCCTTCAAACCTACCGTTTACCGTTATGTAACTAAAGGTTAAACCCTTTTACTGTACTGTGTTTTACAAAGTACGGTACAGTACGATATTTACGAGGTTTGTAGTTTGAATCTTATTCCACTTTTAAAATCTCGTTTTGTTGAAAATGGAACGGAAAATGGATTAGAATGTTCAATAACATAAACGTATCTACATCACAGTTTGTGATTCAAGCTCTATTCTACTTTTAAAATCTTGTTTGGTTGCGATTGGATCGTCACTACGTTTTACTGTTGTGTAACTAAAGGTTAAACTCTTTTAGCAGAGAAGGTGAATATCTTATTAATAATAAAATTGTTCGCAGTAATTTAACGCTATATTTGTGATAATACTAATGTTGTGAGAACGTTAAGTTTTGATACCGTTTCAAGCCGTCATCATGGAATTTGTAAAACAGCCACAATCGTTATACATATGTAAACAAACTTTGTGTTCATTTTCAGGAGACTGGTTTTCGCCATGGATAATTATTACCTAAATCAGTAGGTACGATAATTTTTTTGCGAACGGTCAAATTATAGCAAAACTAATTTATTAATTGGTCTTCATAGACACGAGAATAGTTTAAGATTTAGAGATCCATTCAATTTAATTTAAACACAGGTTCAAGTTGAATTACGGAACTAAAGTTATAATGTAGGTAGGTATCTATGTTATATTAAGATCATGAACCTACAATGCACACCGAATCGAGGTATGTTGTGTAAATAAAACAATAAATATTGTAGAACATAATTTATTAGAGGATATTTTTTAAATGTTTTTAAAAGCATGTGAGACTTGGTGCTGTAAGATAGAACGCAGGATCAACATTGTAATGTCGTTTACAAGTTCTTTGAAAATTTTCAAATATAGTTCGTCTGCAGAACGTCTGTTTTGAGATAAAAATCGGTGTACATCATACTCATGTTTCGAATATTAAATACCGACCAAACGGAATAAACGTGTACATCGTCTCCGTCAGTAATTAACACATTAATCAATGAGCTAAAATTGTGTTTGTTTTATTAGGAAATAAGATTTTAGCTTGAAGTCTTGTTTTTTCATTGTAGGTATAAGTGGTTTTGAGTAATGAGCTGGATGCGCGGGCCACATGTTATTAAATATTTGTCAGAACCTACGAAGGCAACACAAAATTTCATTGTTAAGCGCTTTATCACCAATTCATAAGGGTAAGTCGATGACCTCGACATTTGTGTGATATGGTATGGAGTTTATGTCACAACACGAAGAAACCAGCAACGGGAAGAAAGAAAAGTCTCGACGTAGATCTCTGGGGGAATTTGGCGGCGAGGGAGACACATGTCTGAAAATAAAAACACAAAAAAATAATATAACACCGACCATTTATGGTTACAGTAGGATCGGTTGGTGGTTGTGTGCGAGTGAGACACATCACTATCAATATTAATATAACTACATATTATCCATCGTCGCGTCTGTCTTTCTGTTCGCGATAAACAGAAAAAGTACTGAACTGATTTGCATGCAGTTTTCACTAATAGACGGAGTGGTTCATGTGGAAGGTTTTAGGTGTATAGTTCTCGCCAAACTTCTTGGCCGCCCTATAGTTGGCTACAATGGCTGCACAGTAGTAAATCTCATACAAAAATAGCACCGTTTCGTGCCTTGCGCATCGGAAAACTAACTTCAGGGCAGTCCAGAAGTTTGGCGAGCACTATACAATTTGTTTAGGTTTTGTATAAATTGGTAAAAATATGACGATAATTATTGAAAATGAAATCGCTGCCAAATGCCTTTGAGATATAACAAAACAATGTATGGTGGAATTTTTCCTCTTCTATAGGTGTACAAAATAGTCCGCGATGACATATGTCTATCTTTTAATGATAGCTTAGTATACCCATTGTAACTTCTAAAAATTGCTACGTACAATACGGTAATTGGAAAGCTATTTAGACGGATCCAGTATTAATCCTTATCAAGTTAAATACGTTAGTTACCTTAAACATTTCATGCAAATTATGATAATGCTTTACACCATACAATTTAAATGAATATCTTAGGATTTATTGCAAATAAAAAATAAGGCGCGTGAAAACAAACCGCTATCGCCCACTGTTGCTATAGCGATAACGCGCACGTAACCTTATCATATCATTTGACAGTTTTGCAATTTAGAGACTGGAGGCTTATGTATTTTTTTTTCTTTTTCGGTGTTGTTGGAAGGTTGCAATTGCATTCGTTTTGTTTTACATAGTAATTTATTTTAAAGTAAAATTTCAAGGTCGCATTTATGTTTTGTGTATGGTATATACCTACGTATTTTAAAAAAAAAAACATGTAGGCATAATATTATCTACTACCAGTGCGAAGCAGGGGCGGGTCGCTAGTATACTTATATTCTAACCACTAATAAACTTACTATTCTCTCATCTGAGACTTAACATATTAACAGTAATATAAATTACCTTAACTTAGAGTCTGATGGGGTGGGCGGCAGTGCTTTCAGGTGCTTGTCGCTTCACCGCCTTTTTCTTATGCTGCATTTTCAACACCTCGACTACTGCAGCTCTGAGCTGTGGTATTTTGGTTCCGAGTTGGATCTGAAATAGAACAAACTAAGATTAATTTTGTGACTATAAACAACCTCAATAATTATGGTGTTTCAATGGAATATAGCTCACACCAGCAGGCAGGCTGAAATCGGCAACCTTATTGCTAAAGTGAATTCGGCAAGGCAAATGGTTTGACCGTCATCAATCGACCAATCACTAATGAATATAATAACTTTATTCAATTTCTCACCACAATATACATAAATTATCTTACATTGGTCAGATTCGACAATGATACACAACATAGGTAAGTATATATTGTGGAAGACTGGTGCCTAAGCTAGGCTCGTGACCTGTGTTTCAGGACACCAAGTATAAGCTAAAAGGACTAAGCATATTATTACGATTATGACTTACCTCAATCAACTACAGCAGATTCTCGAATTGAGCACTAAACCACTTCTTTATTTTTATAACAGCAAGTTTCGCAATATTTCGTTTACTAATCGAACTATACGAACATAGTAAGCTAAAATTCAGGACAGATTGTCTCATGTCTCTTCATAAAGCAAGAAATAGCATGCGCCTACAGGCACACACACAATCTATTTCTATGACCCCAGATTGGGACACCAAGGACATCTGAACTTTAAGATACCGTAAACATTAAACTAAAATTCAGGACAGATTGTCTCATGTCTCTTCACAAAGCAAGAAATAGCATGCACCTACAGGCACACACACATTCTATTTCTATGGCCCCAGATTGAGCACCAAGGACATCCGAATGATAATTTAATTAATTCATACAGATAACACTACCTTACACGTTAACAAACAACTACTAGTTGCTCAGCTGTTACTCTGCGTTGCGCTTGATTAAGATGCTTTCATACTCGTACAATCGCCTTCTAAACGGTACGTACGCCGTCCCGTGGTTATCTATTGTGAGTGTCATACTCGTTGTAAACCGACTGACGTCCGGCGTTGGAAATGATCGTGTTAAGCTTTCACGGTTTA